>JBBIGA010000126.1:11626011-11648205 GCA_037576975.1 Alestes dentex
CTCTCTCTCTCTCTCTCTCTCTCTCTCTCTCTCTCTCTCTCTCTCTCTCTCTCTCTCTTTCTCTCTCTCTTTTTCTCCCTCTTTCTCTCTCTCTCTTTTGTTTTCTCTCTATTTCTCTGCAAAACGACAGAAGGACAAAATAGTGATCTTTGTAATGACTTGAATATTTTTGAAACTATTTAATACACCAAAAAACTTGTGATCATTTTAACATGAATGAAAACTACAAAGTTTGCACAACTTTCAGTTTTCTTTCAGTTAAATTTTATGCAGACATTGTCAGTTGCGTTGGGCTTGGATTTTTAATTTTGCACTAGAATACTGGTGTGTTTGACAGCATCCGTCGTCAAAAGTGAACCAGTAGAAGCATGTCAAAAGACCAATTTTAACATCTGAAGCCTCTTTTCTTGCAAACTTTTATTGCATGAATGGTTGGTTGCAAAGCTTCTGACACATATTTGAAAAGACACTCATCAAAAGAGAATCTAAAATCTAAAACAGGAAGGGGTTCTGACACAAAACCATAAACTGGCATTTCTGTTTAGCACCTGTGCTGTTTCAGCCTTTGGCTTGCGAGATCTTTTGGTGTTTGGAGTACTCTCTGAGTCTCTGCATTGATTGCCGAAGCAGGTAGACCAGGATACATACATGCTTTTTGCTTTGTAGGCTTAAAGATATATATTTTTACAGAACTGATTGATTTTTTTTATCAGTGTTCTTTTAATATGTTTATCTCTAAATCTTAAACATTTTTAAACATGTTAAATATCTCTAAAGCATTTGACTTACTTGTCTAGCTTTGATTAGGAGTTTAGCATAAAAGATTCTAAACTGACAATGATGGTGTTCCTCTGGCAGTAATATTTTTAAAATTGCACTGACTCCAAACTTTAATTTTTTTTCTAATTTTAAACAATTTAAAACTTAGTAATATGCCCTTTCCCTTGAGGAAAACTTTTTAAGGTTCACAGTTGGACCTCATGTTGATCATGTTGTACATTTGAGGGTACATTTTCATTGTTTGCATCTTAATGAACCAAAATGTTCAGAATGTGCAGAATGTTGTCTGACAGTGTGTAGTAGAATTATACCTGTAGAATATATTAGTGCTAAGGAAATTCAGTAATGCCTGTTGATGGCTCGAAGGTGCTTGGTTTAAATGAGGGTCTTTGGGGTGCACTTGTGCAGGCTCTTACTGCATGTACCACATCTGGCAAATCACCATATTCATTGATTTAAATGATATGATTTGCTTATCTATAGCCCCTCAATCCGGATTTCAAGCATAAAGCAATATAATAGTCATTTGAATGAACAAACAAATGTATTTTCAATCACATCTCAATAACATCCTCTCCTCCATGATGGCCATTTAGTGTTATACCGAGGAAGAACCACATTTATTAATAAATAAAAAAGATACATTATTTAATTACTTTATCATCAAATGTTTACTGTCTCTTTTGTTTCAGTCTTATCAATGTTTTCATTTTCCATAATTATATTGGTTAGCAAAAAATGTGAGCACGTGATGCAGCAACATTTTGTGTTGCTCATGCATTCATCCATACATCCTCAGTATTCAGACTGATCCAACCTTGCAACAGTTGCTGCAAACATATACATTTTTGGATGGAGTATTATAAGGCAGTTTTATTTTCCACCAAGTTTTTCAGGGTCTGTCGTTAAGCATCCTGGAATCTTTTATTCTTTTCATTTAACAGTACTACCATATGTGAATCAATGAAACAACATAAAAAATGTATCTAAAGAAAAAAATGCATTCATATTTGGAGTTCAGACCAGATGTAGAAAGCAGCTGCAAGGGTTATTCCTATAATTTGAACGGGAGCACTTTAGGTCTGTGTCAGGGCTGGGGACTGTGACAGTGGGTGGCCGCTAGAGGCCGCGGGGGGTTTAAGTTTAAATACTCCTGAGCCCACTGGCTTTGAGTAGGTGTATTATTAGTTGCAGCTGCCAGTGTGCTCAGGAGACAAGTGTTTGCGTTTGTTCATTGGTTTGTGGGTTTTGGGGTTAAGTATTTAGTTTGTGATTTACTTTTGGTTCCTCCTGTCTCCTTTGTGTTTAGGAAAAGCTATAGTTTGTGAGTCTGGCTTTCGCGCCAGTTTTGTTTTGTATCTTTTGGAAATAAAGTATGCTTCACGTAGATTTTGAGTGGTGTAAGTGTGCCTGCCTCATGTGCTTGGAGAAGGAGGGACGTGACAGTCTGTAGCTTACAAGGGGTGTCATTTATTTCAGGGGAAGTGCACAAATGTGTTTTACCTTCCAATCTGACCATGTCACCGGCCAAAAGCTAGTGTTAGGATAAACTGACTGACTGATGGATTACAGTAATCCTAATAATGGAGCCAAATGTGGAACAGAAAGCATTTGTTTGCCCAGAGTTCCCTCTTGTATTCCTCCCCAGCTGGCATGAAAAACTACAATGAAAAGTCAGAGAGCTGTGAACTCCAAGCATGAGTAAACTTAATTCAGGAATTTCTATGGCTTCATCATTGCAGGCAGGCAGGTTTTATATTACTGGCAAAATAATAAAGGGCAAATCCCTGGTCATAAATTCAGTCAAAGAAAACCAAGGTCAGAACACAGAAGCACAACAAACTGTGAATTAGTATGGACACACACACACACACACACACACACAAAATGCAGAGACATCATAAGGAACAGTGTGGACCAATCAGGAGCAAAGGATCTATTAAGCATGGCTTCTATAGACCAGAGCCTCTTTGATGCACAGTGACATAAAGAGTGGCAATGAATTCTTAAGCCCAGTCCCAATTGACATCTTGATCCCTGCAATCCTCCTCACATTACAGTGGCATCAACAACATGCACACCTATAGGGCAAAGAACCTTGAGAGTTCTTGCTATAAACATGCTCTCTGCATATGTCACACCTGGTGAATCAAGTCTAACTCATTGTTTTAAATTATGTAATTTGCTTATTTGCAGCAGCTCAATCCACATTACTAGTGTAAAGCAATTAAGTAATAAATTAATAAACAAATGCTTTTAACTCACTTTAGAGTAGCATCCTGTCTGCAGTGGTGGACAGAGCACGGTAACACCCTCCCAATTAGTTCTTTCTTGTATCTTAAAGTATAGCCTGTATCATAGTGTTCTTTGCCAAAAGTTTCAGGGCACAAAGTGGGTGCACCTCTTTGAATGCTAAAAGAAGAAATGGGACTCCCTGCAGTCTCACAGTCTTCATGTGCATGCACAATTGTGTACTGCAGCACTGTAAGTACACCATCTGGAACTGGGCTTTAGATGGGAAGACAACACATGTTCTCAGCTCTTAAATGAATTGTTGATTTCCACTGGTTAACCTGAAACAACAGAATACCTTTATCTCTCATCATTAATTTTTAATTATAACCCCTCAAATCACCACACTTAGAGGATCTCTCAGCTTTTTGCTTGGCAGCAAATAAACAAATCACAAGTAATCAGAGGCACGACACAATTTTTGTTTAATAGCTGAATATTCTGCCTTTGTGAAACATGCCTCAAACAAATTAAATTGCATTATTAACATATTAGTGTTGCTCCTTTCCAAGCCTCAATTCTTTGAGGGTCAGACTTTACTTTACTGGAAAAGTAATATTCTCGATCAATACAGTTTCAACTTTTAAGATTAGCTGTGCAGGACGGAGCCTTGTCATGGGCCATTTTTTTTTCACCGTAAATTTTCAATTGGATTGAGATTCATGTCATTGAGTTGAGATGAATTCCTGGGGAAAAGCTTTAACACTGCTTGTTCTATGGCAAGATCCTGAAAAATGACTTCATCATCACCAAACCTATTTTCTATGGAATGAGAAAAGTGCCCAAAATTTCAATGTACAGCTGTGCATTGACTGTTGAGGTAGTGATTGCCATCTCCCCTGGTACTGCACCTGACATGTAACCCCATATCATAAAGGAGTGGGGAAATTTGATTGTTTTCTTCAGGTAGTTATCATTGTATGTCTCATTAGAACAGCACCAAAAACACTTCCAACATCATCTTTTTGGCCATTTCATTACTTTCATTCAGTCAACCATCCTCCATGACTGCTTCTCATTAGCCCACCGTAGCCTTGTTTTCTTCTGTTCATGCGTTAGTGCTGCTTTTCCTGAGGGTGAATTCCATTTAATTCTGTCAATTTCTCACAGAGTTTTCACAAACATAGTGACAGATTGCATTTAAACCTCCCACACTGTGAAAGAAAACAATGATGCACTTTCCAGTGATATGACTTGCACAGTTCTCGTTGTTGTCTTAAAGCTAAAATTTCTACAATGCCAAAAAGCTGATAGGGTTAAATGCGCTGATTTAAGTGTATACAGGAATCCAGTATGCAAAATGGGGTGAAAAAGATTTCATAGCTGTCTTAAACTATTAACAGACAAGAGGTCTCTCTAGCCAGAGGGACCTTATGGGATTCAAGCACTATCTATGCATGCAAATGACTTTTTGTCAGTCTATGGTCCATCTTTAGGTCTGTCCAGAGACTAAAGAACTTACAAAATGACTAAAGGCCTTCTGGAAAAGTGCCTGTAAAGAAAAACGTTGTAATCAGGGTTTGACATTAACATTTAGGGACTAGACACTGTGGCTATTTGATATCTATTTTTTTTTATTCAGTTTGATTTAGGGATAGAAAACAGTCCTGTCAGATTTAGTTTCTCTATATATCTGACCCTTTCCTCATGCAGAAGGCCACTGAAATGTGCAGACATTGACATTTTATGTTGAAGACATGGTGTCTCACAATTCCCCATTCACTCCCATTCAAATGTACAGAATGTTTTCCCCCACAAGAGGTTTTCCGTGGTTTTCCCTCCAATGGCAAAATGTGTTCTGTCTCCTGTTTTTGTTCATTTGTTTTTCATTTGGTTTGCTGTGCATTTTCAATCTTCAAGGCATACTGAATTTTCTATCCAGACATTTTAACATTCTCTGTGGTCTGCCCACATGCCACACTGTTGTGTTAGACTTCCTTCTTGCCGGACTTTTATCATCTTTTCCATTGTTTTAGTTGACAATGATCTTGTTGGGGTTATGTTTCCTGTCAGTTATCCAAAACCAACAGCTTGTTAAGGTCTAAGAGCACTGCAATTTGCATTTTTTTAAACAATGTATCACTTTGTTTTACAAAGTGATCATGTAACTTCCATAACTTTTCCTCTCCTTGTTTGAGAAAAATATACCACTAGTTAAAATAATAATTTAATTTGTGTCATCTGTGATTTGTTTATTTGCTATGAAATGACGTGGTGATTTCATAATTGTCATAATGGGTTATACTTCATGTCCCTCGGTCATTTCCTAAATTAACTCAGAATACTGAATTGGTTCTTGTGTTTCTTTTATGTGATCCAGTGTTGACACAAGGAGAATTGATCCAACCTTTGAGCCTCAAGGGATCCTCTCAAGGTTTCCTCCTACTCTGAGGTAGTTTTTCATTGCAACTGTTGCCTGTGAGATGCCCAAGGGGAGCTTGGACTCTTGGTTTTCTGTTGTGGCTGCTTTGTGGCGACATCCGTTGTGAAAAGCTTCATAAAAATAAATATGATATGTTATAAGGCTAATTTTGTACAGAGTACACGTGGAAGAATGTCTTTATTTTGAAAAAGAAATGATGATTCCTTCCGCTGAGATTAGCAACAGTGATTTTTACAAATATTAGATTGACAACATCAATGTATTTACTTAAATATTTTATTTATTTATTTACTGAAGCACTACTGAATGAGAAATATACATGCCATATTTTAAACAAAGGCTTTTGTCATATTTGTCTTATTCCACTTTAGATGAACTCTGTTACTAGGATGTGGAAAAATCAATAAAGTTAACAAATTATACACGCACACTACTGAATACTTAAAGGTGTTTTTGCACTAATTTACAGATTATATATGAATTTATCATAAAGTGTTTAAACAAAGCACAGAATAGCTTACAACAAAAATGACACCTGACAGCATAACATAAGTTCTAGGTCCAAGAATAAAGAATAAAAGTGTGGTCGGTAATATAACATTTGACATTATTTGACTTCAAAGGGGAGAAAAAGGAAAAGACAAAGAGACTGCTGGACATGGCATCAGGGAGGAACAGAGTGAGTGAGGAGGAAAGAGTGGAAGGGAAAAGCTGTTTCTGCCTTGTTGCTCCAGAGATTCATTGCTCTCGTCATCAATCATCGAGGGCTGATGAAATTGTTCCTGCCAAGAGCAAGCCTCTCCGTTACATGTGCAGGGCTAGCATAAATCCTGCAGTCAGGGCCTAGAAACAGACGTGGAGGTGGATTATGAAATGAATTGTCGCATAATTTTGCCACTTTTCTCTCCTTCTCAGTTAGCCTGGGAAATCAGCCCTGCATTTTTTATATTCAATGAATTTTGTGCTTTTGTCTGTTTCTCTGATTCATGTCCCCTCTGGCACTTACATGGATGTGTATGTTTGTGATTTCTTAGCAAAATATTCCTAGAAATTACTTTTGAGAGACAAAATCTGTGAACGATGTGATTTATCTGGAGATCTACTGGACAGGCTCCTAAAATATAATCTATTGTTCATCTAAGTCTTCCTGTTTATAAATGAATAAAATGCCTTATTTAATTAACAAAGCATGTCATTTTGAGTGTTATATCCTTTGTAGAACAAATGATTTAAATAACCAAATGAACTGATCGAAAAGGTATGCAGTAATAATGAGTAAATGAGTAAATGGTAAATAATTTAAGTGTATGAAAAATATGACTGCCACACAAAACCGTCATTAAAAAGTAGTTACTTGCTCTTCGCACCAGTACAAAGTTTTGAGACTCCATAAGTCCAGAGTCATGTAGATGGATAACAAATTGAAGACATTTTTGCACCCTTGCTACTCTTCTTAGGAGATGGCAGCCTACATAAATCATCGCAAGAGCACTGTGTGTGTGACAGCTAAGGATCTGCAGTCGTCTTCTGTACTCAATAATGTCTGCACTCATGTGTCTACCATAAAAGAAAAAAAACTTGAATAAGCACAATGTTCAAGAGATTTCTCTCTAGATCTGCTAGAACACAATTTCTCTGTAGACCTGCTAAAGACCCTAAGACCAACTGAATATTTCACAGAACTATAGCGAAGTTCTGTGGACACATAAGCCAAAGTTGAAACTTCTGGTAAATGTGCAGTGTTACATCTAGGAAAAACAGAGAACTACATACCAGCATCAAAACTTTATCCCAGCTGTGAGGCAAGGTGGATGGAATGTAATAGTGTAGAGCTATTTTACCTTAGGGCGGAAAATATCAAAGTGTGTGTGTGAGTGATCTGAAATTGAAAAGAAGGTAAAGGACAGTCTTAAAAGTTCCCTATGTTTTGATATGGTTCTTTATTCATTTGGTATTGAACTTTTACATAAATAAACCACCATTCAAAGCATTTTCTTTGAAAAGGTTCTTCTATGGTATTGTTCCAAAGAACCCTTTTATTTTCAACAATGTACCTGAAATATGAAACTGTTATGAAATATGAAAGGGTATTTTGTTCCCAAAATTACTGGTAAAAAGGGTTTCTTTACAAGCAGAAATACCATGCCGCAATGATAACCACAACTAATGGATATCTTTTTCACAGGGACAATGAAATTTTAACCATCAAGGAAAAGCTTGAGTAACTCATAATAGTGATGATGGCACATAAGGAACCAATACCACAGGCTATTAATTGGTCTAGTTTTGTTGTAGATTGAATAAGTCTCTGAATAAGTAGGTACCCCTTATCAGTGTACAACACAGCATTCCTGTTGTTGCATTCTCTCTGCGCCCTGCAGCCTCAGTCACCATCAAGCCCATGACAAGAATAATGAGAGGAATGTCTGCTTCCATCAAAAGTTAACAACGAAAAAACTTTTATGTTGCTTTTTATTTGTGATGGAGCCGCTGGCAATGTGATTCCCTCATTATCTCCTCATCAGCAGTGGGTGAATGTGAATACAGATAGAAGGGAGGGCACAGAAGTACACTCCTTTTCTCACTGTTCATGTTCTGAGTATAATCAGTCCTGACAAGCTATTCAAAAATAGATGCAAACACACATTATTTGAAATAAAACTGCATTATTTTTTATCAATGAAAACATATTAGGAATTAGATTGTTTGCTTGTCATGAAAACTGTTGACAACAGAATGCGGTTTAAAATAGTCTTGCATCGCCACCTACAGAGCATTGTAGGGTAATTCATTGTAAAATACAACCCTTGAGGTCCCTACATGCAATAAATGCCCATATGCATCTCAGCTACTATAAGCTGCAGTTTGCTCAGCTCGTATTTCAGTCTCTAACTCTATATAAAGGCATTGCCACTGGGATGCTCTAGAATAGAGGGTCACTAGCTGAAGGGCACCACTCCCAATGCCAAGCATCTGCTGAAGGCTATAAAGCAGCTTATATACTGTATAGCACAAAAAAATATATATATATTATTTTCTTCTTTTTACTATTGGAGCAATACCCCCCTTACCTAGGATGGAAGTCCCCCTTGTAAATCTTGCATCAGTCTTGTTATGTTATTTTATTTTAGTTCCAATGGCACAATCTGATTGGCTGAGGAGGGGCTGGGGGGTTTTTACGATGACTGTATCCCTCCAGCTGCTACGTAAGGACTCAAGTTTTTGTGACAGGCCTTTTGCAGTGTATCCCTGCTGAACTAAAAAAAGGTAACACTGACTTGGCATTCTCTCTGGTTTAATATTTGTACTCATTACTCTTTTATTGTAATTTGGGTCTTTAGTGGCTTTGCTCTCTTGTCCTTGACAATACCTTTGGTCCTAAGCTTATCACAAACTGTGCTTATTGTCACAACTGAGTAGTATCAGCTATCATCATTTTAAACCTGTAATTCACATTGCAGCTTGTTTATTTTTTAAACAACTATCATGCATAAGCATCTGCTTGTCCTGACCGTCAACCACTGTTCCTTCCTACTGAAGCTTCTTCTCCTGTTTCTACATAAACAGACTCAAAAAAATCGTTCATATGAACAATCTACATTGGTTACGTTTGATAATTGTTTATTGTAATTGCTATTTATAATAATAATCCATTATTGGTGTATTTTGTTATATTGTATATTGTACTTCTTACCTCTTACCTCTTCCACATGAGCCCTTCCACATGATCCCATACACTCTCAGGTGCAGCAGTTCAGTCTCTAAGGTGGACTATGACTGGTTAACACAGAGAGACTCATTCAGTGTTACAACTCCTGCACTTTGGAACTCACTTCACTGTGAGTTTCCATCACAGTATTGCCAATTTAGTTTTTACTGCACAGCTAAAAACTTATCTTCCACAGCACTCACTTCCTTTTGGCACAGACACCAGATTGATCACATCATGGTTGTGCAGAGACTTTTAGAGAGGAAGGAGCAGGGAAGGGTTGATCAACAATTCTTTTGTTGTTGTTTTTAATTTGGGTGGGGGGGTGGGGGGGGCAAAAATCGTGTAGGCCAACACCCACCTCGCCAAAAAGGGCACTACGGCCAAAGGAGCAGGTGCTCAAGCACCTAGAGCACCCGCACCATCCAACACCCAACACACACACACGAGCCTGGATCATATGATACTTTACATTTGTTGAGTTTACGCCTGTTATTTCTCCTCGACAGTTCAATTCCAGCACAATCAGTGATTCTGTATTAGCCTACTGCTAAGTTCTGTTATTGTCACGAAGCAGACAGGGAATGAGAGGCACAGGCGCAGACTTCCATATGCAGAGGATTTATTTACACACAGAACAGAAAAGCACAGAACAAAAACAGGCACGGGGGCCAGACACTAAAAACAGAGCTAAGGAAGAGGACAAAGCCCAGAGTAAGGTGAGGGTATGCTCCCATAACAGAACTAAAGACAGAGCAACTTAAATACAATAGGAGACAGATCAGAGGACCAATAAACAGACAGAAGTAATCAGATTCACAACTTTAGTCAGCTGTTAGCAGGAGGGGGCCAGTTCCCGGTCCCACAGCGACCTCTAGCGGTCGCAGACTGGTATCGTGACAGTTTATCATCCCTGTGATTCTGAATGAAATATTTAAAACTGATATATTTATTACTATATATAATATTTTATTGCTGTACTAACAAATCCTTGTACTGTGAAAATAGAGACTTTACACTAGAAGGAAAGAAGTTCTTAACTTCTATGTAAGTTATGAAACTTTTGGACAATTTATACGTAATTTTCTCATGAAGTGTAAAGGCCGGTTGAAGTAAAACATTGTCATGAGGTTTTATGGCAATTATTATATTGCGAATAATAAAATTATCTTTTTCTGAAAAGTCTGTCATTCCTGTACCTTGGTTATAAATAGACAGCATTTTTGACCACATATGAGGCTCAGCTGTGTGCTGTATGGTATGGATTTGGTGGAACTATGAATGCGACTTAAGGAATCTTGAGAGAATCAGGGTGTGTCTGCCAAATACGCAAAATGTATGACCTGTCAAGACGGTATTAAATTCCATAATGTTCAGTCTTCTACAGCTTATGTTATTCTGTTCCTGCTTGTGCAAAACTGGGTGCGGACGAGGCTAAAACCCATGGCTAAAACCTATAAAGAATCAGATCACTGTGAACTAACTGAGTGTATTATAATGTGGTACATAGGTATCTGAACATGTAAAACTGTTTTCGAAACATGATTGATCTGTTAGCCTATAGCTACTGGGAAAATTAATGGCAGTTAGGTGTACGGTGGTAATATTATGGTGTGCAGATCACTGTTATCTGTTATCTCTTTATGGATATGATACAAATAAAAAGTAATATAACAGTTACTTTTGGGAACATATATTATATTCAGTATGGGAAGTATTGGACTGATTGCCCTTTTTGACAACCATGCAAAACTGAAGCTGTCTGTGGAAGAAAGACAATATTCTACCAAAATAATTTGATATTGGTTTTACATCAGCTGTAAAAATGAACTTTAGCAAGAAAAATCATCAGAGCTGAACATGCCAAGCTGTAGAGCAAGTCTGTGAACAAAGGACAGGAAGACACTTCTGTAATTAACCGATTCAGAAGATAAAGGGCCTACACCATGGAAAATTGAATTTTCCTCTCTTTCGAGGAAATGAGAGAGTTTGATGCAGTATGTAAACACTGTTAAAGTTTCAAAACGCACTGTTTGCTCCGACAGTCCATATAATCCCTATATAAAAACTAAGCTGCAAAAAATGCTTTTGCTGTTTTAATTGTTTTGTGATGTCACAAACTCATTTTCATATATCTGTCTTATCATCTTACAGCTGTTTAGCGCCACTCACCAACATTTTCCTTATAAAAAGTGTTTCAGTCTGAACCGCCATTAAATCAGAAGAGAGATCATTTACATATTTCAGTCATAAAGCCTTAGAAACAAAATCAGCCTGTTTAATACTAGGAGATAACAGAGACTGATAAAGGTTGTGTAAAAAAATAAATTATAAGCGGTTTTGGCACATAAAACCACACTAAAGGCAGCTCAGAAAAAAATTAAATGCACAATGTAGCCTATAGGCCCTGTAAAGCATGGCGCAGAATCGCAGGGCAAGTGGACCAAATGGTAATTTTTTTAATCTACTGCTTGATTTTAAGATTATTTGCCTCATTATTGTATCACTTGAAAAAGCAGGACTGAAGACCATAAAACACAGAATGCCAGAGGACCAAAGAAGAAAATATAGCTTTCTCTGTCCTGATATTTACCTTCACATAACAACTTTGACTTCAATAATTGTTTAATAAGTCAATTAAATGCATTTATAACAGATTTCTGAGTGGTGTAAAACATTCTGACTGTAATACGCTTCTTGAAGTTAGTTAGTTATTAGTGCTTCAACGTACCAAGACATTTTAGACAACGCCATGCTTCCAACTTTGTGAACACATTTTGGGGAAGAACCTTTTCTATTCCAGCATGACAGTGCACAAAGCAAACTCCATAAAGACATGGTTGAATTTGACTGGCCACACGGAGCCCTGACCTCAACCCCATCCAGTACCTTTGAGATGACCTGGAAGTGAGATTACGAGCCAGACTTCTGGTCCAAGATCAGTGTCTGACCTCATAAATGCTCTACAGAAAGAATGGGAACCATTTCTCACAGAACCTTGTGGAAAGCCTTCCAAGCAGAGTGGAAGCTGTTATAGATGCAAAGGGGGGACAAACCCTATATTAAAATCTATGCATTTGAATGCAATATCATTCAAGTCTCTGTTGGTGTTGTGGTCAGGCGTCCCAGTACTTCTGTCCATATAGTGCCTGGCTACTGGTGCATGTGAATGAACCTAAAGCGTCTTTTTCAGACTCCTCCCTGCAGACCCGCCCCCGGGGGCTCATGGAGGACTCGCGGGCTTTCCCATCACCTCCGCTTTTACTTCACTTGTTCTCTAACAGCCACTCTTTCTTCTCAATCTCCTATCATTCTTCTCCTTGTGTTTCTGTGAATTCAACGCACTCGGCCCAACGGAGTAGTTTTTGAAGATGACGGAGATGAGTGTGAGAGAGAAGGTCTGAAGTCTCTTTTCCCTGGACCTCGCTGGAGAGTGTTTCAGACTGGTGAGTTTTATGTCAGGTGGAGTTGTTTTAGAGATCTTAGCGAGTTTACATCCTGAGCAGAGGCGCCGTGTCCCTCAAACGCAACGTTTATGTACACCGTAAGCTTTTATGTTACAAAGAAATCCGGTTTGGTTATTATTAGCCGGTTGAGCACTTTATCTAACATTGTTACGCGAACTCGTGTCATTTCGTCCTCGTTTTGTCAAGTTTGAGGCTTGTTTTCTCTTTTATTGCCGGATCCTCCAGCACTGATCATCTTGACTTCATAGGGTTCAGGTCTACTGGCCAAGAATATTTCATGCTTTCCCGTTCAGCTGTTACGTGCATCCCACTAAAATTCTGCATGCATATCATTATTTAAAAGTAGATGTAACTGTTGTGCCAATGTCTATCGAATATTTTCCCTTGTGCTGGTTTAATGCAGTTTGAGATTAAGTGCAGAGTTATGATCCTATAGAAATGTGATGTTCTCAAAGACCAAATAGGAAGATCTAATCAGACTGAACTAAATAA
Organism: Alestes dentex; assembly: GCA_037576975.1. Taxonomy (NCBI): domain Eukaryota; kingdom Metazoa; phylum Chordata; class Actinopteri; order Characiformes; family Alestidae; genus Alestes; species Alestes dentex. The sequence continues at coordinate 11,639,135 of JBBIGA010000126.1, forward strand.
CACTAATGTAAAATCCTCCCAATTCCATCCACAGCTGTAGAGCCTTCATGCTTAATTGCATTAGCTATCTTAACTCTCTTGATTAGTTTCCCATGACTGTGCCACTGTGACACCATCCCAGGACAGCAGCAGCAGCTCCAAACAGTCCTACAGGCATTAATAGTCCAGATCTAAACAAAGTGGCAGGTCTCACCCCTGCCTGAGGTCAGGAGGCTTTACAGAGGAAGTGGAGCGTTGGGTACTATTATCACGCCGATGTGATACTTTTAAAGGCCATAATTAAAGTGTTTCCAGAGCCAGAAAGCTGCATATGAATCAACAGCAGTGGGAGTGTGTACTGTTGCCCATCTTGCCAGGCTTATATGGCCATAATTAACAGATGGCAGCGGAATCTGGGTGACGTTTTCATTTGTAGTCATTATGCCTTCCGGAAAGTTCATGTAATCAGTGTATGATGGATCAGTTTTCTAGCAGGTTTATGCTGCTGGTTGTAGGATTTTTTTCAGTGATGTGCCGTTTTAATTTAAAGCAACAGAATCTTGAAATCACCCATGTAACTGTCATCTAAAGTCTTATTGCCAGTGTCTAGCTTTGCAGTTCTAGAGATATTCTGTCTGTCATTAAAGGATGTCCATGTCCTTTAATGTTCTTTCATTAAAAGAGTACTTTTTTACCTTACACCAACAGTAATTTTGAAACGTGCAGAAAACCAACTGCCGTGCAACACACTTACAGTCGAAGGGCAGATCCTGACTTCTGTTACAAGAGTGTTTTGAGTCAATAATTGTTTCTAAATACAGGGAATTTGACTGTACACTACAGATACAGCAGCCAGAGATTAGGTTGGGTAAACACTGGAGTAGTCCTTCAAACTCAGACTGTGTCTCTCAAAAAAGCAAAAGCAAAGTTTTGATAATTTTTTCTGCAATATTGCAAACCTTTTGGGTCTGACAAGCTGGTGTCTTGTGTGTGGGATTGAGCTGCAATGTGGCAGGGAGGAGCACAGCCTGGTTATGTGTGAGCATTATGTCCTGAGTCAGAAATCTACAGCACACTCATTGACTATGCATGCGTGTATTAGGGAGGCAGCTGTTGTCACCTTCACAAGCATCAGCAGCATCAGATGTTCTGAAAAGACTTTTATTCAGCTGGTGAATTGCATCAGTTCCCAACATTTACTTCATAGTGATTTTGTAGATGGCTAATTATAGGTTTTAAAGCTATTTATTGTGTATAACAGCTATTTTTTTGTGTAGATATCCAGTAATGTGGGTTTTTTTTTTAAAGTGAAATCATTTCAAGTTGTTTTTATACAGTTTGGTAATACAGTTGTGCAGAGGCTACACAGGAAGTTTGAAGACTGCAGACCAAAGGAAGTGAGCTTGGTTGCATAGAAGCTCGGTGCGGCTTTCAGTATGACACACAAACATCGTCAGCACAGGCACATTCTGCGTAAACAGCACGCTTTTGAGATGTTTCTTCTAAATGTACATGCTAACACTGTCTCGTGCAGGCAGATTCCTGTCACATCTGAGGAAGCACTTCTTATAGCACGTTCTCTAATCTTCAGCGACTTCTCTCCATCTCATTCATCCCCTCTGCAGTTCTTCTGTAATCAGGTGGCCTTCACTCCCACTGTGCAATGGGGTCCCTACGCCGTCCCAGGCCGCGCTTCATGAGCTCACCAGTGCTGTCGGACCTGGCCCGGTTTCACGCCAGCTCACCTGCTATGCAGCTCTCTAATGCCAGCGTCTGGAACAGGTAAGTGATAACTTCATCAGACACACAATACATGGGCTTGTAATTCATCCATTTATTTTTGTTTGTTAGGAGTGTTTTTGTTCGTATTGCCTTTTTTGTGGTTTCTGCCAGCTGCTCTTTATGTCTTGTTATAAAGTATGGACCAGAGCAGAAATTTGGCAAAACTAACGCACTTCTACACACTTATTTTCCTTCTCCTGTAAAGTTTTAACTGGAACTGCTTATACATGCATGTGTGTATGTGTGAAAAAAGCAAGCCGTAGAAAGCAGACCACAGTCTTTTGCCCTCTGAATTTCCGTCTGGAAATAGGGCTGCTGCTGCCCCTCTTTCAGGAAGTGTGCCGCAGGATGTTATTCAGATGTGGCGGGCTCAAGGCTGACCAGGACATGACAGCAAGCTTCAAGATTTTCTCTATAACGGAAATGCACATGTCCACTTTTGTAGTCAGCAACACAGAGAGAGTTTGCATTTGGTTGTCTTGATTTAGATGCTTTTTTAAATAAGGAAGTTGTGCTGACAGGCTGTGCCTGACTATGCAAATCTGCATGTGTGTTTGACATATCACCAAAATATAATGGTAAGAGCATTCTCAATTTCCTTCCTTTTCTAAAGGCTAATTCATTTATGCATTTTTCTAGTGTCCAAACTGCTGTCATCAAAGTGTTCCAAGGAGGAGGGCTTCAGACCAATGAGCTGTATAGTCTGAATGAAAGCATCAGGTGAGAATAATACAGGGAAAAAAATTCAGCACATTAACGTTTTTTCCTTTAGTTTATATATTTTGTCATATGATGCACAAGTGGTTCTTGAAAACATGGAAAGCTTGTGAATTAAAAAAAAACCCCATCAAGACCTGGATAGACACTAAATAGACATGGGTCACTGAGTTTTTAATATTTTGTACAATATAAGGAACTGAAGTTCTTTTCATTTTATTTTTTTTTTACATTAGTAAATTCCACCGTCTTCATGTGTATCTCCTGCAGTTTATGGCTAGACATCCTCGCTAACATCTGTTAAGTTATTACCTATTAAGTGAACCAAGGCCAACTTACACACATCATGGAAAGCTTGTGAATTTTCAAAAAGAACATCAAGATCTAAGACTATTTTAGAGAGTGCTCAGAGTTACATGACGTTTTCTGATCATTATATTTGTGTGTTTGTAGGTGGCTTCAAAGGACTGAATTGGGTTCCTTCATTACAGAATACTTTCAGGTGATGTGTCATCACTGCACAGAAAGTCAGAAGAACAGTACCATTTATAAATATACTGAACCAGCAATTGACTGGTGTTCAGTTAATATCCCTTGTGCAGAACAACAGGAATGTGTAATGTCTGAAGTAACAAAGTGGCATCAGTGAGCAATATATAAAACATTTAGCATTTTTATCTCACTGTTTAACATTAGTTCTTTAATGGTTTGTAGGATCAGCTATTGAGCAAAGGCCTGGCACATATACTGAAGAAAATTGAGCTTCATGAGGGTGAGTACTGACATATGTAGCTATTTTGTGTGTTTTAGCATAATAGTATTTTCAGATAGTGCTGTTAATGTAGTTGACAATGAGCCTCTAAGTGTGGTGTAAGATAAAGCAAAGGGGAATTTTCAGCAGTGTGTAAAATGACACTCAGCCTTTCTGTTTTGTTTTGTTTTGTTTTTTTTCTTCTGTCCAGATGAAAACTGGCTCCAAGCTTTGTCTGAGATGTGGGTAGCATTTTTCACTGAAATCCTGCCTACACTTCAAGCCATATTTTATCCTGTACAGGTAACTAAGCAATGTCAGTCCCTATATATGTGGGTGGGCAGCACAGTTCACAGACAATGTGACTGATTGTTTTTGTGTGTGTGTGTGTGTGTGTGTGTGTGTGTATTTGTGTGTGTGTGTATGTGTGTGTGTGTGTAGGGCCAAGAGTTGACAGTTAGGCAGATGACTTTACTTGGGTTTAGGGACCTGGTCTTGTTGAAGCTTCCTCTGGAGAACAAACTGCATACTGCCTCTTACCCTCCTGCTATAATACAGATGCTGCTCATACTACAGGTGAACATTTTGATACACTTAATTTGCATATAGACCCTATGCTAATGCAGAATATATCTGTGAGATGTTTGATATTATTTTCGGTGATACAGTCGATAGCCATGAATTGCCTTAAACAGTCCATCCCCAGATTAAGAAGAAGCATACACCCAAAAATATTTTGCAGTAGTGGTTCAAAATTCAGACTGAAGTTTAGCTCAAGACTGGGCTTAGACCAGAACATTGTGTTTCACTGCAGTAGAGAATTGCAGCAAATAAGATTTGTTAGTACAGGGATATACAATGCATGTAAGTAGGCATCACGGTCTGTTGCAGTCTTTACATAAAGGTCGTTGTTATCATATATCTTGTTCTTTCAAAAGTCTCAGGTCGCAAGATCCCCTTTTTCGTAAAATATATTATTACAAATGCCACAGGCGCACATAACAACATGAGCTGATAAATGACACACTTTGCACACATGAGACGTTTAGTTTGTACTACCAGCAAAAAGCCAGTTGCTGTTTTTCACGTTTGTATAAACTCAGAACTTAAAGGGCCCATTTCATGCAAAGCTAAATGTTCCTTGCCCTTTTATGTAAACAAAGTCAAAACATTATGTTAACCATGCAGTCCTTATATGGACACTGACCTACAAAAGCAGCATGTTTTCATTTTATTGTTTTTTTGATGCCAAGACAGCCAACTCATTTACATCTGTAAGCCTGCAGCGCTGCTCATTCGCACCGAAGTTATTAGGAATCTTTTAGCCCAGACTGCTCTTTTGAACAAAGCACAATACAAGGCAGCCAATCAGAGCAGAGTTAATTTATTTATGTCAGTCCTAAAGGCACAGTAACAAAAACATGTGTAATTTTAAGCAATGAAGAAAAGCTGGAAAATGGTTAATTGATAACAAATGATGATAATGATCATTTTAATACTTAAACCTCGCTAAGGACATGGGTCCTTAAAACATAGGAATGATATGGACTCAATTTGTGTGTGTGTGTTTTTTTCTTAATATAGGGTGTTCATGAGCCTGGTGGACCTAGTAAAGAGTACTACCTTCTGGAGAAATTAGTAGATATGGTCATTTCACCCTATCTGAGTAACTACCTCTACATGAGCCAGACAGACTCCCCTTCAGGTGAGATTTGACTTTGCAGTAGACTTGCTATTAAAAACAAATTCTCTTCTTTGGGTAACTGTGTATGTGTCGTGGGGATCAAAAAGAGTAACCGCGTAAGAGTTGTCAATTTGTGGTTGTAGTACTATTATCTTTAATGTGGCCACAACATTTTGATTAATCCTGTAAGAAAGGACAGAATTGTCGCATGAACTTAACCATCTGAGGCTGTGGTATGTGTTACTGTTAAGGCTGATGTCTTTTGGCCTGAGCTTGTTTCACTTGATGGCAAATAGTTAAGGATCTGAGATATGACTGGGTTTTTCCCCAAGACCTGGAGCCATTGACGTCATGTCTGAAACATGATGCTTTGGTCTGAGGATGTTCTAAAGCATCCACTGTAGCGTAGGTGGCTTTTTGAACAGGCATGATATCTCCCTGCTGTAACTGCTTACAGTGCCCAAGCATGTTCAGCCAGCAGAGCTCAGGAGCCGAGTTTCCAGAGCACAGTATATGTGGTATTTATATATAGGATGTCACATCGTTCCACATTTTTAAAAAGTTCAGTTATGTTTACCTGTTAATATTAATGTTTGGGTGTTTGAACCAGCACTAAAGTTAACATCACAGTCCTGCTTTGCTAATCATAATAACAAGACCTCATGTTCTTTTGAAATGTGACCTGCCCTTCTTACTTTCTCACCAGAGTGTCAGTTGGAACAGTCTAAGTTGGTGTCCACACCACACTTCAGCCAGCCAGAGATCACAGTCACACAATTTGCTGCAGAGTCATTACTGGCTCCTCTCGTAGAGCATGAAGGTGAGGCCTATCTGGAGAGGACCGGGGGTGTACGACGGCACACAGTTGCTAATATTCACTCGGACATCCAGCTTCTCTCCATCACAAACAGAATGCACACTGGCGACGCTGATGGCAGTGGGAGTTGCCAAGGGACTAAATCAGGGAGATGTGGGTCTCCCAGGCCATTCTACAGTGAACCAGTCATACTAAAATCACATTCAACTGCACCAGAAACACTACGATGCCAAAGCCCTGCTCACATGAGCTGTGAGTTGGCCAGTTAAAGTGGACTTGGGAGTAGCCTGAGGATGCCTACCGGTGTGCACTTGATCAAAAGCACATGCAGTCTGCTGATTCCTCACAGTATGTGATCTGCACCTAGAGTGACTGCTCAACAAAAACCTCATTCACTTCATATCTGTAAGCATCATAAATGATCTAGACCATCCCTCACTTTGACGAGCCAAGATTGCAGGTATTTCATGAAATACTTTATTTGGATCATGTGGAGCATTCACTGCTGTTTCAGTGCAGTTTGGGCCAAAATGACCAGGGGAAAACATCGTGTGGAGCTATATGTAACAAAATCTGTGAATAAGTGGATTATACGGGATTTAAGAGTACTTTTCTGGTCATAAAGTTGCACATCTGCTGATTTTCATGTTGTATTCTTTTTGAGGATACTAAACATTAGACAGTATAACAGTTTCTCACATACAATGACTTTCATATACATGGACAGTTGTTCAATACAGTCGTCCAGCTATCCAGTTTAAATCATCAGGGAAAAGAATGCCTAAAGATCTTTTTGAAAAGCATTATTAGCCCAGTCACATCTCTGCGCAGCTCACTAAGATGCATGCTTTTTCTGCTATTGAAGTGGCAAAACTATGTGGAATTTCAGCCCTGCTGAGCTAGAGTTTACATAACTGCAGGTGGGTGGGGGTACACAACTTGTGCTGTCTGGCCAGAGTTTAACACAATTTGGTGAATTTCCCTGTTCTAAAACAACCACTGAACATTATAACTAAAAGAATAGATCAGTCAGCGTTTTGAAAATTATTATGATTGAGCTATTCCTTTAACTGATGAGTTGAATCAAGTGTTCGAGCAGAGAAGTCACCAAACTGGACTCCGAACTGGTGGTGTGCTCCTCTGCAGTGAGGTATTAGCCAATACCTTACTGAGCCTCAGCTGTATGGGATTAAGGTCTTAAGTGCACTGCCTTACACTTTCTTGTTTCAAGCTAGTTTTTTTCTTTCTTTTTTGTGGTAAAGTGGCATAGAAATAGTAACCTCCTGGAAAGATGCATGATTTTATGTTTAAGAAGTATTTAGTGTTTGATGTATAATGTTTTTATAATGGATAGTAAGTTTAGTAAAATGCTTAGTATTATAATATGACAGTAATAAAGTAAAAACCATAAAACATTCCCTTGAGTAGGTTTGTAGTCTTCTGGGTTGCGTATAAGGCTAAAATTGCAAACTGTATTCAAAATACTTTATATGATGCAGTCTTGACCATATGTCCAATACATACATTTTTGAAATACATCTGTGTTCTATTACTTGTTAAAGAACCTAGCAGTGGATTACTTGTTTTGAAAGGTGACTCACAAAAAACGGCTGTTTCTTTCAGGACTGCAACCAAACCGTGTTCATTATAGTGTTCCTAGAATAGATAAGGAGTTAAGTAGCTTTAGTGACCGTATTTGAATGCTGATCCCCTCCAGAGGAAATCTTTGTGTGGCAGTGCTGAGGAATCTGACCCTGCAGGGCAGGGTGAAGGTGTTTTTCAAGGACATTAGACTTATAGGTAAGAGTGCTTGCGACTTTTCGTTCTGTACAATAAATTCTAAGAAATTATGAACATCAGTTTTGGGAAGCCAATATCAAATGATTCTTAACTATTAATGTTTTAGCCAGTATCAAATGGCCACTATTAACAAAACATGTTTTTTCAATTCAATTTCTGACTCTGTGGTCAAGATTGATTCACTTTTTTTGTTTGTTAGTTTGGGGGGGGGTTTGTCTTTTAACATATTGACTCGACAAAGCTCTAAATATGCTTTGTAACGTCATGTTTATTTTTAAAACAAACATTGCAAAAAATCCATACAGAATGTCTTGATTTCCATAGAGAGAATGTGGATTAATTCCCTCCCTCTGTATTCTCACTTTACTCTGAAGGGATGTTTCATTATTGGCAGTGCTTTCAAGACTGAAAATGAGACACCTTTCCCAATTTCAGCAGTTTGAAATTTTGATTTCGAATGTAAATTTTTTTCCAAGTATTTCAGTATTGTTATAGGCTTATTCAAAATGAGAAAGGCCAAGCAACTGGACAAAACAAAACACATGCTGAGTGAAAAGTAAAATATTTGCATGCATTAAAGTAAAACACTTTGGTATGCTGAGACTGTACTGTTGATCATGGGTCCCCATAGACTAATTTGTGGTTTTCTTAGAAGAAAATAACTTGGTGATAACATACTGAACATCTTGACTGTTGTGCTAATTGTGATAATGTAATCATTTCTGCCATGTTATAGTGGATAAACTGCAGATTGCTAGACCTGGTCAAAATAGTCAAAACTGCTCAGATTAAAGATATTGTGACGAGCAGGCAGTCACACTGGCACTCTGCGGGCCAGCGAGAGTGGTCATTTGGCCTATTTTGTGTGTTTTGGGGACATTTTGGGGACAGAGGGTGGGTAGGAATGTGTGTCATGTGTGATAATGTGTGATATTGTGTGTGGTTTTGTGTAGTTTGAGCCTTTCTTGTCCGTCACCATCCTCCGGAGTGCTAACTGCTGGAGGGTAGTGAGGGACGAGAAAGCTGAAAAGTGTTGGAGTTGGGAGTGGTACTGACTAACGCCAGTTGTGGGCACAGTACACCCAGTTGAAGTCTTTGTTTTGAAGCTGTGAAGCTGCAAAATAAAAAGACTGCTGCTTGGAGATCGGTGTGTCTTCGTCTTCTCTCTCTCACGCTCGCCACAATATGAATAAATAAATAGAATTAGTTCAGAAACCTTTCTGCAATGTGTATTTCACTCTTTCATGCTTTCAAAGTGATTTCTGATTTCTGATCTTCACTGTTTGGTGCTCATGTGAGTGAGTGATAATTGAAGACAAATATTACAAGTTTTACACAGGTGTGTCTCTACATTGTACAGTTTAGACTGAAAAGTAAAACTTTAAACTTCTTCATTTACGGCATTTAGCAGATGCTTTTTATCTAAAGCAACTTTCATTCCCTAACTACAGGGGACAGTCTGATGAAGGGAACAGAGGTGATGAGGAAGTGATGGGCAGGTTTGGTATCCAGAATAGGAACGAAGAGGGACAGATGGTGGT
>JBBIGA010000126.1:11648305-11661023 GCA_037576975.1 Alestes dentex
TAGGACTAAATGGAGACAGATGATTCGCTGTGGCGACCCCTGAAGGGTAAAGCCGAAAGAGAAAGAAGAAGAAGAGGGGACAGTCTCCCAGGGGCAGCTTAAGGTTATTGCTCAGGAACCCAGTGGTGGTATGCTGAAGATAGGATTCAAACCCATGACCTTTTGGTCCAGAAGCAAGTATTCTACCTACTGAGCTACCACCACCACAAATCCACCACCACAAATCAACCGGTGTTACACAATGGCAGTAATATCCTAACATCTGCTGAGGTCTGTGTGAGCTGCTGTTCTGTTTCTGTACTTATTGACCCACTGATCTGAAAGAACTGACTTATGAAATGGATCACGTGCTCTTCCCTGAGTGCACTACTAGAAAGATACAGTAGGTGGCGCACTAGCACCAAGCTTCTGGTAAAACACAGACCTTTTAAACGCCACCACAATAACCAGAATCAGAAATCTTGATCCCATTGCTATTGGTCCCAGAGGGAATTGCTTGTGTTATGACTGCACAGACACACAAAGACAAGAACAATATTAAATATAAAGTCTAAACAAATCCAATAAGAATCTGTAGAAAAAGACTCAATATGAAATAAACTATGCTATATACACAAATATTGGGTATAAATATTGTAGATAAGTAACTTACAGTTTGTGAATTACTAATGACACAGATGGTGATAAGACGTGCATTATTGCATGTAGTAGAGATCAGTAGTATTTAAGTAATATTAACAGTAGTGATATTCACATGGCAAGACTATTGCACATAAGATGTTGAAGATAAAATAATTTAGCACCCTTTTTGAAAATGTCACATAAAGCTGCACATGGTTGCCGCGACTTCAGGCATTTTAGATCACTACAATCCCAAAAGTTTATGCGAAGTCCTGGAGGGACTGTTTACTTAAAGAGTTGAAGTGTACTTTCTCTTTACTTTATGAGTTGGGGTGTACTCCCTTTTTACTTCACTTTAAAAGTTGAGGTGGACAGCCTCTTTATATTAATTGTACAGAATAGTCGAGGCGGACTCCCTCTCCCGCCCGGTAGGTGGAGGTGTGACAGCGGGGCTCCTCTCCCTGCCCGGCGGAAAGACTCGTTTTATTCCAGGTGCAGGGGAGCAGCTCAGGCGGGCTGGCGGTCAATCGGAGTGGACCACGGCGGATTCTCTAGCGTCCTGCTTCTCTCTGTTTGGGAAAGTCTGATGTTAGAATATCTTTAAGAAGCTTGTGTTGTGTTCCGCGCCTACAGGGAGGGTTTGAGCACCAGAGGTCCGGTTCTGTTCGACTCTGCAGTCACACTCGCACTGATGGCGGCCACCGTGGAAGAGCTCTACCGAAACTACGGCATCCTCGCAGACGCCAAGGAGGACCTCAGCCAGGTCGGGACCACACAACATATTCCTCGGTTAAAACGGGACCCATCTGGTGTACGATAGAGAACGCAGTGGTGGCCAGAAGTCGGTTCGCTCTGCTGTACGGAGCAGAAAGATTGTGTGTTAATTAGAGTCGAGGCCTAGTCCGGCTAACTCGGCTAGGCTAATGTTTGTTAGCCACAGTGGAGCTCCTAGTCCGGACAGGAGGCTGAACTGGGCTGAGTGAAGCAGCCACGGGTGATGAGTGTCGTCTCATCTGGCACCATATGCAACGAGCTGACCATAGTTTCTGACAGATTAAAAAGTGTTTCTATGCAAACCTCTTAACTTAGCAGAGTCAGGGCTATATTACTCGTCTACCTACATATCGTCCCGACTGCTTGGAGGCCTTTTATTTTTTACCACAATCGGTGAACTGTTATAATTCAACGGAGAAGCTGGTAGTCCGGTGGTAAGGGAGTTGTCCCAGCGATCAGAAGGTCGTGGGTTCGAATCCCAGGAGTGCGTGTGGCACCTATGAGGTACCATCTCCACATTCTGGTCCCTAGGTGCTGTGTTCCTGGCTGTCCGCTGCTTCACTTGGTGACTGTGTTAAATGCAGAGAACAGTTTTATACTGTTCACACTATGTGCTGTGGTCACTTATGACAAATACACACTTTACACATAAGGTGACAAGTGATTTAAAAAAATAAAAAATACAATTTTAACATGCATTAAAAACGTTGTTACATGTTTTAAGGAATATAACCAATTTATAGCTACAGAAGCTGTAAATGCGCATGTGTTTAAACATTATGTAAGAATGCTTTACAGTGAAATTAAATGTGTCGTACTTTAAATTTGCTCTCTGTATTCTAATCTACTTTGTACTCTGATACAAATTTTCTGTAGCGTGTTTGATATTCACGAACAAAAAAAATCATAATGTTAATTATGTCAGGACTAAATTAAGTTTGTGCTCAAAAAAAGCACATTGTGATTGTAAATGTCTGATAACAAACAAGTTACTTCACAGTTTTTTCTCTGCAAGTGTGTGCGGCTGTGTGGGTTAATCTTCACTGGCTTTATGTGATTTCAGCATAAAGACGCCTACCAGGTTATTCTTGATGGTGTAAAAGGAGGTCCTAAGGAGAAACGACTGGCTGCCCAGTTCATTCCAAAATTCTTCAGCAGTTTTCCAGAATTAGCAGACGCAGCTATTAATGCACAGTTGGACTTGTGTGAAGATGAAGACGTGTCGGTGAGATCATTGTCTCTCTGTTTGCCTCTCTGACACTATTGGACACAATTTAAAAAACAATGAACACCAGCTGTTATAATAAATATGGAATAATTTTTTTTTTGTCCTTCGCAGATTCGCAGGCAGGCCATTAAAGAACTCCCACGTTTTGCTGCTGGAGAAAATTTACCCAGAGTAGCAGACATACTTACACAGCTACTGCAGACAGGTATTGTACAATTACGGTGGTGGTAGAATGTTGAAACTGTCAAAAATGCCCTGCATCGCTGTCAAAAAGGTGCTTTTCTTTTCTAGGCTAAGTGACACTGCAGCATGTGTAATGTACACTGCACTGCCTGTCAGATTTTTATTGAATACACCTTCGTTTATGAAGTTGCTGTTTTTCACATATGTAAAGGACTAAATGAAATCTTAATTTAACATATGCTTTGTGTGTGTGTGTGCATGCTGTTTTAACTCATTAGTTCTATTTCTCTCTATATCCAGATGATTCAGCAGAATTCAATCAAGTAAACAGTGCGCTGATCTCCATATTTAAACTTGATCCAAAAGGTAATTGTCCGTTTCACCTGTCAAGTTTCGGTCCAAGTATCACAAACTGTCAATGTTTACAATTAAATAACATGGCTTAAAACTAATTAGTGTTGGTTATTTAATATTTAAGTATTTTATATTTTGTTCTCATTGATATTTTGTAAAGTTGTCTTAATGGCCCAACCCAAATACCAAATGACCCAACCTAAATGGCCACATTCATTGTTTTAAGGGACTCTTGGAGGCCTGTTCAGCCAGATTCTGCAAGGAGAGGATGTTGTACGAGAAAGGGCAATAAAATTCCTCTCCGCTAAGTTGAAGACAATGCCAGATGACATCATGACCAAGGAGGTGGAGGACTACATCTTCACAGAGACTAAAAAGGTAGCATGATTTGGATTGATTTATTACCGTACTTACATTGACCAGTTCAGAAAAGGATATGCTGTAGTGTTTTTAGTTTCGTTACTATGATGCAGTCAGTAAGAAGAAAAAAGTTGGGTCCAGTTTTAAACTTCTCAGCTAATATTGCTTAATGACACAACTAACCTTACAAATGAAACGCATACCACTTGACTGCAAGTTGGTTGTTTTTCCCCAAGGAAGATTTTGTATCCATTCTTAATCTTTACCAATTTATTGTATTTACTGTGTTGTGGTGCAGGTACTGGAGGATGTGACTGGAGAGGAGTTTGTGCTTCTGATGCGAGTGCTGTCTGGCCTGAAGTGCTTGCAGACAGTAAGTGGGAGGCAGCAGCTTGTAGAACTTGTGGTGGAACAGGCCTTCCTGGAACAGGCCCTCAACCCAGCTGACACCGACAGTGTGGATCGTCTCCTGCAGTGCACACGCCAAGCACTGCCACTCTTTTCGGTGTGTTGGACCAGAGATCATCTCTCTCATTGACTTTTTAATCTACATATATTAGAGCACATGCCTCTCAAAATCAGTGTTTTTCTTTTATATAGAAATGTTTCACTTTTGTCTTATTTTTCTACAGAAAAATGTGCATTCCACTCGATTTGTGACATACTTCTGTGAACATGTTCTGCCTAACCTCAGCATGCTCACCAGTCCTGTGGCAGAGCTAGATATCCAGCTTGAAGTGAGTGAACTGTTAATTCTTGAAAAGTCTGGACATTTTAAAGCAAACACGCAATATGATGAATAAATATTTTAGTATTTTCCAAAAGATTCAAGATTCTTTATTTTTCACTTGCATAGTCATACAAGTACAGCACACAGTGAAACGTATCCTTAACCGCTCCTTTTGACTGTGCAAACATTATAGACAATTAGTACATTTTAAATTAAAAATTTGGAATTTTCTGAAATACAAATACAAATAAAGAAATAATCAGATAAGTATGAATGTAAGTACAATTAAAAAATTTAAACACAAATATGAAATATTCTAAAACACAAATCTAACAGTAAATAACTTAAACAAGGACCACCACAAGTTAGAGATAATATGTAAGCCAAAAAAATTGAGGTTTTAATATGTATTTATATAAATGTAGCAGCAGTGTGTACAATGTGCAAATGGAATGTTAAAGTTCATTGTGCCATATTAGCACAGCAGTGTAAAACAGCAATGCAAGCAGTCATGTTAACAGAATAATTTAACAGAGTGACCAGAGTAATGTAAACAGAATAATTTAAGAGTAATGTAGTGTAATGTACACAGAGTGACCAGAGTAATAAGCAGCACGTGGAGCTCCGTTGATGATGAGGGGCTTGTAGTCTCGCTGCAGTCTTCTTCTGAAGTCCACCAACTGCTCCTTGGTCTTGCAGACATTCAGCTGGAGATGTTGGTAGCTCAGTGGGTAGGATACTTGTCTCTAAACCAAGAGGTCCTGGGTTCGAATCCTATCCTCAGCATCCCACCACTGGGTTCCTGATCAAGACCCTTAACCCCAAGTTGCTCCAGGGAGACTGCCCCCTGTAGTTAGGGAATGGAAGTCGCTTTGGATAAAAGCGTCTGCTAAATGCCATAAGTGTATGTTGTCAGGACAAGTGTGGGACTCAGCCAATCCGATAACAGAACCTGAACTGTCACTTTTTTTTTTTTTTTTTTTACTTTTTTTTTTTTTCAGTCACATTTTCTGTCTAAAATGTGAATGTTTTAGGAGGCTATAGTAGAACTCCCTTTTTTCTCTTATACTGACATTCTGATTCATTGCCATCTCTCCTTTCAGGTCCTGAAGCTCTTGGCAGAAATGAGCCCGTTCTGTGGTGACATGGACAAACTGGAGGCCAACATCAAGAAGCTTTTTGAGAAACTATTGGTAAAATCTCAGTGCTCTAGACTTTAACAGGAAATTATTTATTTGCAAGTCCTGGCGCTTGGATGATGTTACATGGTGTTTGTATTCATTCTTGGTATTTAGGAATTCATGCCCCTGCCTCCTGAGGAAGAGAATGGGGAGAATGCTGTGAGTGAAGAACCCAAGCTGCAGTTCAGCTATGTGGAGTGCTTGCTCTTTAGCTTTCACCAACTTGGCAAAAAGTTACCAGACTTCCTCATTGACAAAATCAATGCTGAGAGGTTAAAGGACTTCAAGATCAGGTATGTATCTGTGTATTCCCCCACCATTTTTGTTTTCCTTGACCGAACTTATCCACCCCTTCTTGAATCTTCCGGAGCGGAATCAAGGGCGTTTTTTTAGGTAGCACTCAAAAGTAGTGGTGGTTGAGCTAGGAGACACTTTAATAAATACTGATGTTGTAGTCTACTGAGATACCTTAAAATAACACAGTTTGGAAGAGTTAGACTGGTGTGCAGTGCCTAAGTTACATATGATCCTACTCATTTCATTGAATCTACAGGCTACAGTACTTTGCACGAGGACTACAAGTATACATTCGGCAACTCCGTGTGGCCTTGCAAGGCAAAACTGGCGATGCACTAAAGACTGAGGAGGTATAGTCATGTGGTTGTTCGCATGATTGTTCATGTAAAACCTTATATATAAATGTTGATGCCTAGTGTAATCTAGTTTATCTGTGATTGCTGATAAAGTGTACCATAAGTTCCAACTTTTAACTAATTTTAAGGCAAGAGTTTTGCTGTTATCTCTAATATTTTCATATGGAAATTGGCATTCTTCTCCCCTTGCCCCTTTTAAGAACAAAATCAAAGTTGTGGCTTTGAAAATCACCAACAACATCAACGTTCTTATCAAGGTAAAGTGTGAAAAAGCTGATTTCTTTTAAGAGTATTGCATTTAATTATTCTGTGCTTTTTTTTTTTTTTAATGGCTTTAAATCAGATCCACACTAGTTGGTTGTGTGCTTATTTCTGCTGACTTTTTCAGGATCTCTTCCATAACCCTCCATCCTACAAAAGCACAGTTACTTTGTCCTGGAAACCAGTGCAGAAGACTGAGGCAGCAGCTGCAGTGGGGTAAGCATCTGATTTCAGAGTTTTTGCAGTTTGCTGTCGTGAGGTTATTAGTATGTCTTTCTGTTGATTGCTGTTGATTACTGCATCTATATCTGAGATCTTTTTTTGTCTCTTGTAGTCAGAAACGTGCATCTGGAGAGGACAGTGGTACAGCAACACTTGGAAAAAAGGTTTCACCATTGCCAAGGAGAGATGCACGGCAAATATATAACCCTCCTAGTGGGAAGTATAGTGCTACCATTGGGAATTTCTCTTACGGTGAGTTTGATGAACTGAACAGTAACATTTTACTGACATTGGTGTAATGTCCCCTCAGTTATTGGTGTAATTGTCCTTAATTCAGGGCACAAATCAACTTGTATGCAGCACTATTTTAAGAATAACTATTGATTAGATGTACAGTAAACCCCCATTTTAACGCGGATCAGCAGTCATGGTTTCAGTCCAACGTGGATTTTTGCTGAGAACTGAACTAATAATTATTCACTGAATGGCAGAAACTGCAGATATCCTCCGCATTTTTTTGTAAACTTTTGTGACTTCCAGGCCTCGTCTGCCGCGCCCCCTCCTGCTGGGTTGCTAAGCACCATACCCAAACATAAACCCTGCACGAGGGCAAGGGGGTGTGATGGATGAGACCCGGATGTTACAGCTTTTTGTGTGGCCACATATATACATGTTCATAAATTCAGCCACATTTCCATATGAAGTATAACTATAAATGTTTTGCTACTGTGGAGGGAAACGCAAAGAAAGCGTGTCTTGGCATTGTGAAATACCGCTGTACTCGGAGGTGGGTGGTTTGAAAGTAGCCTGTCCAAGAACGTTATTTATTTCTCCTTGCTACTGATTGGCTGCTGCCCTTTGACGCAGCGGCAGTTCAGAATTTTCCACGTGAAGCGTCTTGAGTGTTCTCGTGTTTTTTGTTGTGTTCTTCTTAAAGCCCTATATTTTTATTACTGTATTTGCTCTGCTTATACCAAAGAAAACAAATGTGCATGAATTACAGCAGTCTATACAGGGGTAATATCGGTATTTACATTCTTGTACTGCGGGAGTTCAGTGTAAACTGTACATTACGAATACGGGTTTACATTTTCTTTCAGGGTAATGTATTAAGCTGAGTTTAAAATGAAATTAAAGTTTGGGAGCATATTTGGGGGCATATTTAGGGTTTACACTATAAAAATAGGCATTTTAGGTGTTTTTTTTTTGTTTGTTTGTTTGTTTGTTTTTTACCACATCACCACACCACGGTTTTTCACTGTATGTGGGTGCTCTTGGAACATAACATTTATTGTATTTTAACATTTTTAACTGTAGCAAAAGACTATAATTAAGAGAGATTTCTGAAGGATTAGTAGTAGTAAATGGGAATCTAAACTGTTCACTGTTGCATAATGTCACCTATCTGGTAATGACCCATTGCTACCCAAAGTGAAAGCAATTGTAGTGTTTTTTCCAAGACCGTAGGAGTAGGAACTAAACAAGGCAGTAACACTAGTAGATTAGAATCAGAAAGTACACTGGGTTATATTTTGTCTGTGTGTAAAATGTTTAAATGTATTTAACAGATGTCATGTTTGCAGAGCAAAGAGGTGGATTCAGAGGAGGCAGAGGACGAGGCTTTGGGGGAAGAGGAAACAGAAGTCGAGGCAGAATCTACTGAACGAGGACTCCTCATATCCACAGACCTGCAGGACTATCACATGCCAACATCTTCACTGTTCTGAAAGCATCAGCCCTGTTGGTCTCTCCACTCACCATTGTGCTCTGTCCATCCATGGTTTTGCTCCTCATGTTTGTGCTTCACCTTTCAGAATTTAGTAATGGATTTTCTGCTGCATTTTCCCCTCACAGCAGAGTACTTTTATGTTTTTGTTTTGTTTTTTGTTTTTTTTTCCTTTGTGGAACAAAACACTGCAGCGGTGTAATTTGATTGTTTTTGTATGGTGACAGTTTTTTAGTTTTTCAGCGCTTTTGTTGGATGATTTGTCTTAACATGACTTTGTAAGATAGAATGATGTTTTCCCTCTACATTTTATTATAAACTTGTCCCAGTCGATTCTTTGTCATTGTTTGGTAATTTTCGAAAATAGGTATTTAAGTTTCTACGAGGTTTCCCTTCTGGCCCTCAGTTTGGCTTTTTGGTAAATGTGTAAAGAAAATTGTATTTTTTAGTGATGTACAATTTGATTACTGTCTTCGCAGTTGATAGCTTCCCCAACTTGCATCCATTACAGAAATTTCAGTGACTAAATTCTTAACTTTTTACATCCGTTTTGGAGGTTTGAGTTTGGACCATTCTTTTGCATGCATATTTTACAGCAGTTTGAGAAGTTATTTAAGTGTTTTGGATTAAAAAAAGTTAAAGAATCAATTATGGGCTAATTTGAATAACTTTGATAAATTATACGAAACTTAATGCTTGCCTGTTTTTGCATAGTGAACAACAGTTAAGATGAATTTAAGGTGACACAGTTTAGCTGTATGGAATGGTTCTCATCACTCATCACTGGGGAACATGGGAGCATATTTAGGGTTTACAACCACATCAACACGTTTTTCCACTGTACGCGGGTGCTCATGGAACGTAACCCCGTGGAAATTACCTACTTATGCCCTCCTGGGGTGGGACTAATTTCATTCCTGAGAAATTCTTGAATAGAATTTAGAGGGAAAGTACAATTTCAAGTCTCGATGACAGCTTGGCTAACATATTGGAAGTTAAATGTTTAGACTGATATGGTTCTAAATCAGCAGGTTTAATTAGATGTGTAAATGTATTTAAGAAATGGCTATGTCATGACTGACCAATAGAGTATTTCACCAATTTATATAATTTAAGCTCAAAACTATTATTATTCGATGTCCCTCTGCTCCTCTAGTGGACAGGACTGGCTTTAGGACTTCTGCTTTGTGAAATATGTAGGCTGAGCTGTAACACATAATGCAGTGAGGCTGATCAAAGAACAATGGATCCACTCTCATTTCATACCTTGCCCTAATGAAGTAGGGTAAGTTTTAACCGCTAACTTGACTTCATTCTACATCAAATTAAGTGTCCTCCAGACTTAAACTAACACACAACAATCAACCACACCATTAAAACCACTGACAGGTGAGGTGAATATCATTGACCATCTTATTGCAGTGCCACCTACCAAGGGCTGGGATGTATTAGATAGCAAGTGAGCAGCCAGTACATGAGGGTGATGTATTGGAAGCAGAAAAGAAACAAAAATCTTAGCAACTTGGGCAAGAGACAAATAGCAATAGCTAGGTGACTGAATCAGAGCATCTCTAAAACAGTGGGTCTTGTGGGGTGCTCCCAGTATGCAGTGCTCAATACCTTCCTAAAATGGTCCAAGAAAAGACAATCAGTTAACCAGGGACAGTGAAAGTTAATGTTGGCCATGATAGAAACATGTCAGTGCATCACAGCTAGCCCCAGACTGGTCAGAGTGCCCATACTGACCCCTGTCTACCAATAAAAGTCCCTACAACAGGCACTTGAGGCATACTAAAATTCTTGTTTTGTGAATAAGCAGTAGATTTCTACATCGTAATTTGTAAGAGACACATTTATATAAAAATATGAAAGGTACAACAAAACAGCCACTATGTTACAGAGAATGAGACAAAAGGTGTTAGTTTCAGCATGGTCTTCCTCCCACACATTAGTGTGGGGAGACTAGGGATGACAGTCACCATATTTAGGATTCTGGCCTTCTAGCAAAAGCCACTGAAGAACAGGGTCTTCTCCACACCTTCTGTTCAACAATAGCTTATATTACAACCATATGCTGAATGTGTGATCTGAATTGCAAATTTGAAATGAGGTGTTTTGCCATAGGAGCAATAAATCATGCATGTTAACAACAAACTTGCATTGTGTGTGGGGGGGTGAATTTTGATGTTTTTCTGATGGGATCTAATGGTATTCTAGAGGAATTAGTAGCCTCTAATGGTGACCATTAAGCCAATTCCGAATTCTAGCGAAACCATCAGATTTTAATCCTGAAGGTTCAGTGGGAAGACAGTAAGGCAGAGCCAGACTTTTCACATTTCATGAGACTTATCCTTGGAAGATTGGGAAACAACTGACTCATTTTAGACCCTTTCACATTTTTGTATTAGAAATCCTTTTTTGTATTAGAAATTTAGGGAAAACTGTGGACTGGTCCTTTAACCGTATAACAAAGGATTATAACTGCGATGCGGGAGGAAGACCAAGCCTGAGACTAAACACGGATTTTTTTTTCTCTGAAGTCATCTCTGAATGCGGCTTTAAATGTTGTAATTTTCCTTGTCAATTCACAATAGGACGACAGTGAACTTTATCTAAATCTGATCTTAGGCTACAGAAAAGACAACCCGCCCCCCCAAAAGGACCGAGACTTTGCAAGCGAACCACCCCCGGCCAGATGTAGGCCGATTCGTCGTCGTCGTCGTCCCCCACATAAACATTGCTTCCGGCCCCCCTGAGAGCCCTGCTTCACCTGGCCTTGTCGTGACCCCCAAACACTAAACAGAGTTAACATAAGTAATGCTCAGTTCCCACCACTAGATGGTTCACCAGGCCCATGAAACACGATCTACTTTCTTTGCAAGAAAACAGTCGTTTTTAGAGAAAAATATCATTCATTACAGTTTTACACGACAATGAGGAGTTGTTTTCAGAGGCTGCAGTGTTATATAGCGAGTGTTAATCACAGAGAAGCCCCTCCCACTATATTCACGAAATACCTCATTAGTGTTATCATTGGGGCAGCTGGTGAACTGGTGCTTAGGGAGTTGCTCCTGGGATCAGAAGGTTGTGGGTTCGAATCCCAGGCTGCAAGTGGTACCACTGAGGTACCCTTGAGCAGGGTACCGTCCCAACACACTGCCCGCTGCTTCACTTGAATGGGTTAAATGTAGAGAAAGAATTTCACACTGTTCACACTGTGTGTTGTGCTGTGGTGTGTTGACGAGTGACTATAAGGGGCCACTTCACTTCACATCTTTTCCTTGTGAAACTGTTTCTTTATCCACCATGTTTGGAGAGCAGTCCGTGTTTTTTGTGTACCTGTCTGCGTGGGGAAAGTGTGTATGCTGTAGGTGGCGCTGTTGTCCTGATAATCTTTCGCCTCGGTGCTCGTGACAAAGGTATTTCCCAGACCTGGCGGCTGGAACCTACTGCGCATGCGCAGTTGTAAGGCGCCGGAGAAGAGCATCTCATGTTTCATCCACATGAACACCAAGACACTGCATCCACCCAAAAATCAGATAAATACACACACCGGCGTAGTAAAACACGCGAGATAGAGATTTGAGCTGTGCTTCACAAGGTTGTGAGGATTAAAAATATATTTTTTTCACAAACCCCCATGAGTGTGTGTGTATGTGTGTGTGTGTGTGTGTGTGTGTGTGTGTGTGTGTGTGTGTGTGTGTAGAGTCAGAGAGGCTGTGAACTGTGCTACAGTACATCCTCTCACTGTAAGAGCCTCAGCGTGATGCTTTCACTGAAATGATCACCCCTGCTTTAAAAATCAGCCTTGAGTGCGTACCTGTAGCTGAACACTCGAAAACACTGCAGGAATGTACTGCCAGAGTACACACAGTACCCTAACTGGTTGTGCCAGTGACTGAAGATGAAAATATTAAATAATATTGAATACTTCTGCTGTGCTCCTTTATGTGGCACAACAGTTCGTTGTTGCTGCAGCCCTGAGGAAAAAAAGCAAAAAAGAAAGAAAAAAAACAGGCGACATATGAGTGTGGCTTAAGAGCTGCGATGGAAAGAGTGTTATCCTCTTTTTCATGAACGAGTCGCATCCGCCCCCTCATGTACAATGCCTGGAATAGTAACAGCACTGGGAGGCTTACTAAATATAGCAACCAGGGAGTGTTAACATGTCAACTAGAAACCAGAAAGAAGTGCTCTCCCACACATGTGGCCGATGAGGCATAGATAGATGCTGCAGATTTGAAACATGCTTCTGAAATATTTATTCGTATATATATGTGTGTATGTATGTATATATAAGAATGTTTACTCCTCTCTGCTGCCACACATATAGCTTTTGTCGCGCGCGCACACACACACACACACACACATATATATATATATATATATATATGTGTGTGTGTGTGTGTGTGTGTGTGTGTGTGT
>JBBIGA010000126.1:11670516-11685297 GCA_037576975.1 Alestes dentex
CATGAGCAAACTCATTTGTCTGACGGCGCTGTTGAGCCATTTTTCCCCCCTTCTCTCTCTCTCCCTCTCTCTCAGCTGCGAGCTGAAAGTTGACGAATGGAAACCCCTCGGAGCAGAAGAACAAGGGGCGATGTTGAGGACGGTAGATAAAGGCGTGAATAGGAAAGAAAAAGGGACGCTAAAACGCAGAGAGAGAAACAGAGAGACAGAAAGAGAGTGAGAAAGAGAGAGAGAGAGAGAGAGAGAGAGGCAGAGAGAGAGAGAGAGAGAGAGAGAGAGCTGCAGCAGAGCCGGAGAGAGGGAAACCCACAGACTGACCAAACTCAGAGTGCTGAAAATACTCAGTGTTTCTCAGGGCTTCGACCTGAGAGATCCCCTAAAATCGCCCACCCCTGTTTTTTCTATTCTTGGAGATTACCGCGCGTGTTCTTTCAAAGTCAACTCTAAACGCAGAGCCCAAGTTTCTGGTGCTCGTTCAGTTCAATTTTAAATCTCACACAGGCGGACCCGCTCGGATTTTACTCGTCTGCCCACGTCATTTGCGTTACACACTTTGCTTCAACACACTGGCTTTTTCCTTTCCTGGCTCGGAGCTAGAATTTTGTTTGCTCTGGTGTTCAGCCACACACTCATTTTTGCTGCTCCTTAGTTGTTGTTGTTGTTGTTGTTTTTGCTTTGGCCTTGTTTAGCCCAATCTTGGTGACCAGAACTGCGCCTGCATGCCTCTGCTCTGGCTCTGTTTCATTTCTGGCCCTCCAGGACCCTGGCACCAAAGTCTGCGCGCTAGAGTCAGGAGTTGCCTCGTCTTGTAGCAGCTCAACAGACACGACTTGGGCAGGGGGGGCTGCAGTCTCGGTTAAAAAAACGCCTAAAATCCCCCCTTTCAGCGCGCTGAATCCACCGCTCCCCCCGCTGTATGTTGATCTCTCGCCTACAGGAACGGGGTGAACTGGCCATGCATTTGTGTATGAGAGAGTATGTGTGTGTGCACCGTGGTCCCTCGCATTGGAAAAGGTTAGGGGGGATCTCGATTACCTTGACCTTTTTTAAAAGAGCGGCGGCCTTCTTTTGTTTAAGCGCAACACCTGAAAGCCCCCGCGCGACTTGGTGGTCTTCAGTAATTCTGTAATTCCGCGGCGGAGGTGTGATTTCAGTGTGATTTCAGTGTGATTTCGGTTCTCTCCGAGTCGTGACTGCTATAGTGAGTAATGTGCGCGCTGGCTGCGTCAGGAGATGCAGTCGCTGTGCGGTGCAGACGGAAGGGGGAGAAATCGTGACTGACTGGAGACGTCCGCAAACCAAACGACCACCCAATAAAAAACCTGTCCCGATGGTGGGGCTTATCCGGGCGAGATATTTACACGTTTATGTCTCGAGCCTTTAAAAACTCCTGTAGCCTTGAGCCACCTCAACCTCCCCTTGCACCAACGAAGACACGAGAAGAATATCAGTGACTAAGGGACGGGAGGGGGAATCTTGGTTTGGGATGATTTGTGTGTGTGTGTGTGTGTGCGCGCGCGCGCGTGTGTGTATGTGTTTGTGTATGTGTGTGTATGTATTTGGAAAGAGAGAGAGAGAGAGAGAGAGAGAGATGGGGGGGGTCCAGATATAGATCGTGACCCTCCCACCTAGTACAGTTTCTTACATAGAGTTCCAAAAAGGGATTGCCAGAGACTTTTGTGGTGCATTTTGACAAATGATTGCTCTGGTGTGGATTTAGGAGCAGAACTTGCCTGGTAAGTAAAATTCAGCTAACAGTCCTACATGCCTACAGCAAGGTCTCTTATTCTAAAGGAAGCAACGAGTGTCTGTCAGTCTCTGGGTGACTTTTATTTTGCTAATATGTATCACGATTCCTTGGTGGTGGAAAAGTGATCATGATAATAATAGTCTACATATGGGAGGGGGGATCCCGTCAGAGCCTTTCAGATATGGGCACTGTTGTTTGTATTGTTTGTTTGTTTGTTTTTGTTTTATTGTTTTTGTTTTCTGTGGGCAGACCAGTGTTACGTTACCCATTAACGTTTATTATAGAGTGTAATAGAATGAAAAACAAATCAGTAATTATACAGTCGACAAAGTAAGAGGGGCTAATGGCACATTCATTTAGAGAATGTGAGAGACTGTATAAGTGTTTTTAAGAGAGAGAGAGACCCCCGTGTCCTCACTCAGTGGTATCAGCCAGTGAACTCTTAGTGGTCATGCAATGAAACTGCTTCAGAAGCCTGTCATGTTGTTGTCGTCGTGTGGAGGGTGATGTGTTGCTGTTCTCTCCTCACTGGAGTTATATGTACAATATTTGGTGTGTTTTGGGTGGTAGTTGTGGGGTGTGTGGTGGTTGTCGTGGTGGTGGTGATGGGGTGTGTTTAGGAAAGTGTGTGTTGATGGTCATTTATTATTGGTGGGCACTGGTAGGATGCAGTAGGCTCAGAAAGGTCTCTGTCTTTGTGTGTGTGTGTGTGACCCGCAGTATACCGATTGCGATCTTGAACACACACACAGGCGCGCACGCGCTCTCACGCTGCATTAACACAGACAAGCCTCCTCTCCGAGACGTGACTTGACAATAAGGTTGGGTTCAAAAACAGCAAAACTATCTCAGTAATCAGACCGTCTTACACGGAATTTGTCTGGTCACTTTCGCCAACTAGAATACAATTCTGCTCTTGCTCTCTCTCTCTCTCTCTCTCTCTCTCTCTCTCTCTCTCTCTCTCTCCCTCCCTCTCTCTCTCTCTCCGTCTCTCTCTCTCTCATTTTTTCAAAAAGGGGGGGTCCCTATATGAGCAAGACACCGATTGGTGGATGACGATTTTTGTTTGGTCCAATAAGATCCCTCGCTGCTCTCTATTTATTGCGAGCAGATTACAGACTGCTCTCTCCTCACCCAGAGCTCTCTCTCTCCCCTCTCTCCCTCTCTCCCTCCCTCTCTCTCCACTCTCCAGCGGCTTTATCTGCTCAGGTCTCTGCCGAGACGAGATCACGAACCAGGGGGATATATAGCATTTACAACTGCAACAAAATAGAATCGTAGGCTAAAGAGAAAGGAAGACGATGCCGTTTTTTTCTCCACTGTATATGCGTGTGTTTTGTTTATTTTTTTCTTTTTTTCCTTTTTTTATTTTCACATGATTGAAGCTACAGTCCGCTCGATGCAGCTCGGTAGACACAGGAGCGAGCGAGAATTAGGAGGAAAAGAAACTATGGGAGTGAATTCAGCACCACGGACAGCGCTCGCGGGCAGATCACAGGCATTTGGATGCTGGCCGTTCTGAAACCCCCCTTCTCTCTCTCTCTTACCACCCCCCCCAACAACCCACCCCCCTCCCCTCCCCTCCCTCCCCCTCCGTGCTGGGTGAATGTGAATGAGTTGGAATACACTTCAGGCACGGAAAAGGCTTTCAGTGCCCCTCGCATTGGCGATGTCTGGACACACACACGCACACTCGGCGCGAGATTAGGAATTGAACGAGAGACCATGCAGGAGGCACCTGGATGATGTCGCTGCTCTGCTCGATGTCGATGGACTTTAAAAAAGAGCTGCAGCCCGGACTGACTGCGACCTGTTTCTGCCTCTTGCGAATCTTTTTGCGGTCTGGGCTTGCTGTTCATGAGTATCAGGCTGGGAAGCCCTTACCCCAAAAAGCATTTGCGGGAGGCGCATTCAGCGACCCTTTAAACAACAGAAGAGGCTTCACAACACACTGCTGGGACTTAAATACATCTAGAATTTATTTCACATCCCCTGTTATTATTGTTATTGTTGTTATTATTAACATTATTATTATTGTCATTATTATTATTATTATTATTATCAATGACGTTATTATTGATGTATTGTTTATATTTTTATGAGTTTTTTTTAGAAGAAAAAATAATATCACCCCTGCCGTGTGTTATACGGCTGTGATATTGTGAAAAAGCCCAACTTCAGTTTTTCTGGCGTCTCCTGTCGCCAGAGCGCTTTCCCTCCCGTGAACACATACACACACACGGCAGAAAAAAAGTCACCCAAACAACATCACTCTTCCACCAACGGGGCTCTTGTAGTCCGCACGTGGGAAACACAGAGGTCCATTTTGGGGGGGAGTAGGGGGGGGTTAAGAGTGGGGGCATCTCGTTTGTATACTAGTCACTTATACTATTCACTTTGGAAGCCAAACACAATCGAAATGACCCCACCCCTTTTGAAACAACATATTGGTTTACATACTTTTGTATTCCTCACACACCGGCGCCCTAAGGACACTTTGATTTATCAGCATATAGCTGACAAGGTGCCAAAGTGTGGCACTGCAAGCGTCACCGTTAGCCTGTACGTCATGATAGTGGCCCTGAGAATACACCAGTCCTCCAATATTTCAGCCTCACACACACACACTGGCTCATGAGTAGTTGTAACACAGCTATGAAATTTCTGACTCCCTGTCATTCAGTAATGCAACACACACACATACACACACTGCCATAATAAAGACAACTGACAACTGCAGGCAAATAACAAACAACTGTACAAAGCAAAAAAGCGAGTTTCTCTTTCTCTCTCACTCAGCCTGTGTGTGTGTGTGTGTGTGTGAGAGAGAGAGTGTGGGTGTGTATGTGTGTGTGTTTTTATACATCACGGTCATTGTAGCCTACAGTACAATGGCCTCAACGTGTCTAACGACCATTCACGAATTAAATAAGTTGTTTCTTTTTTTCTCAATTTTTAAACCGCGACTACATTTTTTAACCATATAAGGGCCACTACGTGTGAAAAAAGTCAAATGACTCTTTCGTGACCAGTGGCCTGTGTTTAAAAAGGCGTCCCCCAGTGAAATTGTCTTTTTTTTTTTTTTAAAGAGTTTAAAGAGAGCGTCACTCCCCCTGATGGGTGTAAACTGGACGCAGCCCATTGAAGAGTGAGCTGAGACACCTGTACTCCGTACTCGTGACTCTCACAAAGTCCACCAGGTGTGTGGATTTTGATTAGAGTTCTATTTGACTGAACTATTTTTGAGTTCACTCAAATGGGCTGTTCGTTCTGTTACAACTCGAACTCGTTTGTTGAACGAAAAGAAAGCGAGAACGAGTTTAGTCGAGTTAGGTCTGCACGCTGCTCTCGAGTGAAGCCAGCCAATCAGACGACAGGTCCCATTAAACACTCAGGAGCTACTGAGTGAAAGGTTGTCCAACGCTGGAGAGACCCTAGAGGGGTGATCAGTTTAGGAAGCAGGAGGGGAAAACAGTTTTAATTGGCAATATAAAGAGAAATCACACAAACGGACAGACACACGCGTCAGTCTGTCTGTCACCTGTAAAGACGAGATTTCGTAGAAATCGTAGAAAACTAGTGACGTCACGAACTTAACCAACTTCACACGACATGTCAATCTTGCTGGACCACCAAACTCATTAACGAGTTTGAAAACGCCACTTATAAGTCGCTTTAAACAGATAAAGATGGTCGTTCGTGAATGGTGCACCAGAGAGAAGCATGTGAGTGGGTGCTGAGTGAATTGATGAGCTGGACGTTAGTGTTCAGAGATAAAGTCAAAGTTTTGTTTTTATTGACTGTCATTGTTCCTCTAGTTGTGCGTGATCTAAAAACTTCCACTCCGTCTCTCCCCTTCAGCCCGTCTCCTCTCTGAGCTCTTAATTGTAAAAAAAAAGATTTTTCTAGGCTTTGAAAAAGGACAAAATGGTTTAGGAAGTGTGAGCTAAACGTCTATTAATAATATAAAAGTATATTATTTAATAAAGTGCCGTTTTGGGGTCTTTGCGGAGGGTCCGGTTGATCCTCTAGTGCTAAAAATAGAACAAAAGCATCAGACGAGCGACAAAGACTATAATATATGATTTAAAAAAATAGTAACACATATTTTAGATATAATAACAAACACAAAAGAATTCTAGTCGAACTGAGTCACCCAAAAGCAGCCGAGAGTTAATGGCCCCGTGCGCGTGCTGAGCCGTGTGTGACAAAGAGAGAGAGAGGAGAAACACACACACACACACACACACACACACACACACACACACACACACACACACACACACACACTGTAATGCTCTAATGTTAGTACATACTCCCGAGCCTGTGTATGTGTGTCCATAAGCAGAAAAAAACTGCTTATGTAAAAAGTAACCTTGTGTGTGTGTGTGTGTGTGTGTGCAGAGGGACGTTAGAAGTGTCTCCTGACTCGATGATGTATTAAAGTTGCTGGTTTCAGCCCCTTCTTTCTTCTGTATAAACAGCTGCTAAACCAATTTGGTAGTTTTGAGGGATTTCATTCATAATTTTTTATACCATAGGCTTTTTTTTATCCCATAGGCTCTGAGCGTGTCATTCATGCTGTTGGTGATCTTGCACAACAGTGTCCTTTCCACCTTTCACCCAACTACAACTAAATCTCTAAATCTCGATTTTGTTTTCAGTGTGAGTTGGGTCACAAACCTTGAGAAGATTCTACACCACCACTGAAAGATGCTGCCAGATCTTCTCAGGCCATTCGGCACATTCCTGCTGCCCCATGCTCATCATTCACCTCAGCGCCTGTAAGTTTTTTTTTTCTACTTTTAAAATGTACAGTTTAGTTGTTTTGTGTCCAGCACAAACCCATTTATTAATTTTATATCACCTTCTGTTTTAGTACTTCAGTATTCTCTTAGAACCATTTGCACCACGTCACTGCTGTAAGCATGCATGTCCTAAGAGGCCCAAACCAAAATCATTACAGGACTGGACATCTGTTAATCAACTTGTCAACACACACTTTTACTTAGTTCACATAGAACACCCATGCAGTTGTATCTGGCCCCACACTGTGAAAGACATTGTACCACGCTGACTGTATAAACCTGGGTGTGGTCCACAGAGAAAAATATGTAAAATTTTGTGTTAATAATTTTTTAATCATCTGATAAAACGGATCAGTGTGAGTAAAAGGCATGGCCTGTGGGTGAACAGGGTTAAATGTGTTAATAAATTTGGTAGAAGATGAGCTAATGTGGACTTTTACACTCACACTGTGATGTATTGCATTTTCTCCTTCGTCGATTAAAACCCTGACATTTTAGACAATTATGTTCTGTTTATTAATAAAAACACACATGTGCATAGATACACACACACACACACACACACACACACACACATACACGTACACTTTCGGGCATGTATCGAGATATGTACTCACCCACTCACACACACACACACCTGCACATACACACACTCACGCACACAGACAGACAGACAGACAGACACACACACACGCACACACACATTCACATACACACACACACACACACACACACACACACACTCACATACACACACTCACACACACATACGTTGCGTTTTAACCTGACCATACGTCTACGTCTTACAGCTGGACTGGATGCCTTAACTTTTTCAAACAAAACTATTTCTGGTTTTGTAAATTATAAGGATGCTCTACTGCTGCTTTTATTCCACACAAATCTCTTTGCCTATTTTATTTGTGCTTGTATGGAAATACAACTTAATTGCTATAAAGCAGAGGTTCTGATCTGAGCAGCTGCTGCAGGGTGTGTGTGTGTTTGTGCAGTTTGTGTGAGGAACAGTATAATGTATTTTATTTTATCAATGTACGACATTAATGATGGACATTTTGTACGTCAGTCTGCTTCATTTGACGCCAAAAAAAGGGAACAGATGTGTACTATTTCAATTCAATATATGCAAAAAAACTGCTCCTACAGGGATAGGTTTTGATGTTTCCCCACAAACCAGAGCTGTAATAAGAAACGGATGGAAGTTACACCAGTCTTAAAGTGGAAGGAGTGAAAGAGGTGCTCTTCAAGATTGAGATTAGTGTGACTGTGCTGACAAAGCCATGTAGATTCAAACAAACTCATGTGTTCCACAGAACATAACTAACTTTTTATCAGTTAGTTTAAAATCCCCCCACATTTCAAAATTGGGAAGTGCAACTGGGAGAACCCTGAGCTTGCTGAGGAACCAGCTGAGGTGTGGTCACCTGTTTCACTGGAGAAGAACATGCCTTCTGAATGACTGTACACCTCATTTGTTATGACTGCGGCTGATTTCAGCCCAATCAGATAGATCCAGCTTTTTCTCCTCCAGTTATATTCAGATCAGTGATGAGGTTTGGGTCACTGGAGCTTACGGCTTAATAAGAATGCATTTATTTAAGCTTGCAGATGGTCTATGGAAATAAATTGGGCTGACCAGAGGATACTTGCTTTCCCATTATGAAAAGAATTAGGGTTAGAACATGTTCCCACCTCTGCCTTGCTTTACTTTTGTGTTTTCACTTGGCCTCCAGACAGCTTGCAAAGATTTGAATTGCTCTTCTATGCTACTACAATGCCTTTTAATTACAGTTTGCAGTAATAAGCATGATTTAGATTCTAGAGCATCCAAATAAATGGAAATGATACCACATTTACTTGATTGTGTGGTTATTACAGTAAAACACTCAATCCAAACAAACCCTTTGTTCATGATGCTGTTAAGACTTATTTTAATGCAAGAACACACTACTCGTTAAATATTTTCATCATATCTCTCATTTTCTCTGATCTTTATGTAGATGGACAGACCCTGGGAGCCTGAGGCACTGCTTGCTTTCTGCTGCACGTAGAGGTATGATGGTCTTCAACATAATATTGCATCCTCACAAAGATTTAGTGATATAATTTTACTTTTGACTTGAAGTATTTAGCACTCTAGTTAGTGAGTATAAAACACTACTTGCATACCTCAGTTCTAAATAACAAGGCCACAGACACTTAATTATCTGCTCCAGATAAAAAAATATATTTCATCCTTTGTAGCTGATTGGTGAATAAAACTTTTTATGTCCTCCACACCCCCCACACCCCACTGAAATGTTATTGCTGTCTATAGCGGGCCGGCCTCTATAAGCAAGGCTGAGGAGCATATTTACTGTAGGATGGCAGACTGTTCTCTACAAGTTTGAGCATATGACTCAGGGAAGGTGTGAGAGATGAGTCAGAATCAGGCGGGGTTTGAGGAGGGAGGGTGTCCTGTGCTACCTAAGAGGGGGTCCTATGATATGATTGAATCAGGTGAACCAGACTGAGACAATCCATACACTCATCTGACTCCACGTGCATCCAGTAATAACACAAACACACATGGACGCCATTTTAAAATCCCAGCCATTTGTACTGTGCAGTCTACTGCGTACGCAGCGTTAGAGCATTTGTGCGCCCATAACACTCCCATAACTCCGCTGCCTCGCTGGCATTTTTACATAACATCTCCTTGTTTCTATTCTTATTGAAACAGTAAAAATAGTTCAGATTCATTAGCAATGTGTGAGCAGAAAAAGCAAACAGTTTAACTTTGACTAAATGTGAAAGGAAACAAGTTTGTATGCGGCTGTTGTTTTAAAACAAAAGTAGTTGTTCTCATATTATTGATAGTGATGATAAATTACAGGAAATATTTGTTATTTGTTTTTTTATAATTAGTTTCAGTTATATTCATAGTTGATGGATTATAGAGTTCAAAAATACTTCATTTTAACTAAGTTTGGTTGTTTTATTGTTGCTTTCCATAATTTCAACTCACGTCTCAATTTGATGTCTAATGTTTCTAGTCATATCACAGTTAATTGTGGCACATGTATGCAGATGTTAAAATCATCTCTCTATCATACATATAAAACTTCATACAACTATACACACATCTTTACCTTCAAATATTTTACAAAACAAACAAATTTTGGTCTACAGTTACATTTTATCTCTTAATTACATTTACAAAATGAGAAAACACAGAGGTAATGAATTAAACTCTCACATTGTCTTATTCACAACAGTCAGACAGTCCTGGGGCTGAGTGGTGGGGCAGTGTGTGTGACACTGCTGCCTGTGTGAGGTTCAGCTGAGACCTTTGGAAACTACAGTGGAAACTACCATGCAAGTTTGCACATTTGCACAAAACAAACGCATGATAGAACCCATGTTAATACAGTTGGTGAAACATTAGAGCAGTTATTATTCCAGACATCTGGCTGGAGATGCAGAGTGAAGCTAGAAGCCCTGCAGTAGTGTTCGGTTGTATGGTTTTACAGAGAGCTTACCTGAGTGGCGTCATGTGCTAAGTGTGTGAGCATTTATTAATGTGTTTCACTTTTTAAATTGTAGGACAACTGTAAGTAAGAAGAGGTCCAGACAAGAGCAGGATGGGTGCATAACCAAAGCCTGTTTCTGCAGAAAGGAGAGAGAGGGAAGGAGGGTGAGGCGCTCAATCAGTTTTCACAGTTAGCTATCACCTGCTGCCCATTAGACTCAAAGTTCAAAAAGAGGGAAAAAACAGAGGAGGCTTTAACATGCAAATGTAGTTCAGTTTCAATGGAGTTTTGGTTTCAGACTCTAAAATTCACTGCTTTGCTTTTCTTATATTATTCACATATTTAAAAGCATAACAGCCTTTAAGTTAACTTAATCCAGCTTCTGTATTCTATCAGATTAATCCTGACAGAATGAATGCTCTCCCATTTGCATTTATTTAGAACCCCTTTTTTTAAAGGACATACTGATTAGAGAAGGAGTCATACCACAAAACCAGACAAAGAAAAGAGTTCTTATCATGTTGAATAAGCAATAATTATAAAACATAATGATTTTGATCATATTTTAATAATCATATTCTAATAACACAGAGATATGTTCTGTCATTTAAATTATGTCTTCTGAGACATCTGTGTTTTGGAATTCTGATACATGTTTAATATAGTGATACATTTCAGAAATTTTCTAAAGATACTGATTGCTCTCATGGGGAAAAAACCTGAAAATATATTGTTACTGCCACCCCAAAAAATGACATGTTTTTCAAGTTCCAGTTTTCATTTTATTTGAAAAAACAACTGATCCTTACATTGCATGCATATATATTACAGGAACAGATACATAGAAATTCTCCAAAACAACTTGGAATTAAATCCCATTAACTTATTAAAAGTTAAGGATGTAGTTTTGCCATCTCCTGAAAATATTGTCCTGATGACAAAAACCTCTAGAAAAGTCCTGTAATGCTGCAGAGAATGGGCAACTTATTTAAAGATCAGTATAATTCAAGAATTGGAGATTTAAAAAAAAATTAATCTAATGTAACAATTAAACCATAAAGAAAATATTTGGACGTGAATCAGGTTTCAGGAGACAGTCTGATAATACTGTACACTATTATCCTCTATTATACACATTATACAGGCTCTCTACAGAAACTTTCAATAGATGGATTTTAAGAACTTTCCTATACATTTGTAAAGTTCAAAGAACCTCCATATGATGTAAAACTTTTGTACCTTTTTATTGGTTTACATTCATGTGTATGTTAAATGTATAGGAGATACGTACGGAGGTCTATCATATATGTGTTTGGTGATATTTTAGACATGAAGAAAGGCCAGTGTGGATGTTTTTCCAAATGTATGAATTAAAAACATAGAGTAGAATACATACTTTACTCAGACCTTTACACAGGTAGTGTTGGCGCAGTGTGTGTGAGTGTATGCTGCATACTTATATATAAAAGGATCTATATTAAAATGCATGTTTACAAAAATAAACATGCATTTTATATAAATGTGTGTTAATTGACACACATACCAAAAATAAATTGACATACATACCAAAGCTATTTGGTCCCCGTTTAAAGTCAGAAGTCTAAGCTTAATACAACTAAAATTCAAGAGCTACCTTAACAAATGATCTTTGTTTATGCCTTTGTACGAGTGTGTGCCTGTGTGTGTGTGTGTGTGCGTGTGTGTGTGTGTGTGTGCATGCGTGCTGGACTATTGTAGCTTCTGTTGTAGTCAGTTACAGGGCAGTGCGTTTTTGAAGCATGTGTGTATTGGACGGAGGAATGTTTCCTTGACCTGGTGATGATTACAGGAGGCATTGTGTTGCATTTTAAACGTCTCTGCACTGTACAAATTCACTTCTACAATTACAATCATTTTAACCATTACATTCATCTGCATCTGTGCTGTCAGTGACATCTCTGATCACAAACTCATGCTCAATACATTTTTCTTCAAACGTAGGGTTATTCAGTTAGTACCTGAAGTGGCAGATGTACAGCGCAGAGATCAGAGCTGTTCCAATATGTAGGTTTGAGGAACTTTGTGAGATTAGAGTTCTTTTCAAATGAGCTTTTGGTCCTTTAAGAACTATTACTTGTAAAAGGTGAGTCTTTATCTCAAACAAATACAGAAAAAATGAGAGACAAAGACTGTTTTCATTGAATTCGATAAGAACTAGCAATCCAGGCATTTATTATTGATTAGAAGAAACATACAGCTGTTATTATATACAGATGTGCATAGAAAATGTGTGTGGGATTAAATCTTGTTCACAATAAACACATAATGTGAAAGCATGTGTTAGCAATTATTATGAGCATAATACATGTTCTTTTACAACTTTAAGTCTATGTGTGTGTGTGTGTGTGTGTGGGTGTGTGCGTGTGTGAATGTGAGAGAGAGAGAAAGAGAGAGAGAGAAAGACAGAGAGAAAGAATGAGACTGAAAAAGGATGCACATGCACGTATATGTTTACATGTTGTGCGTGGAGGTGTGTATATTTCCTGAAAGTGTGTTATTTGGCCATTGTAGCTTATCACTGGGGGTGCGTGGAACAGCACACCTAAAAGCTGTGTGTATGTGCTGAGGGAGAAGACAGGGAGCAAATGACTGAGACTTTTCACAGCAGATTCAGAATTTACACGTGATGCAAAATCTTCAGGGGAGAACAAAGATTTATTTTTCGCCATAGTGTTTTCCTGAACAGTCTCAGAAGCTGAATAAATGCAATATTCATGCCTTTATTTTGAATATTTGAGACCCTGCACTGACCAGAGCAGGATGGTCAGTCAAAAACTTATTTAACCACTTCATGTCTTTTAAACTGCATCATGTATATTTTTAAGTGCTTCCTGTCCAGGCTGCAGTTTTATATTAATTAATTACAAACTCTTTCGATCTGAAACACATAAAGTCAATTCAGCAAGCTCATGTGCAGTTTTCCTTCAGTACACTTTGTCTTATAGCTGAGAACATATTGAGAGTAAAGAGCATGTATTGACTTTCAGTACATTTAATTGCACCGATCATTTTGTGCCAAATTCCGTTCAAGTTTGAGCTCACTTTGAAATCTTTTTTTCTTTGCTGTGTTCATGTGCCTCAGTACCATGAATGTTGGAATGTACAATCTAAACATATGAACAAGGGCAAATGAGGAATTTAGTGAGAAATTAAGATTTTGCATTGCAGGATTAGGCCATACACAGAGGGTTATATTTACACTCTGAGTGCATGTGTATGTGTGTACGTGGGCGAGTGAGTGTGAGCTGGTGTGTGTGCATGTTTGTGACTGCACTTAAAAAGAAAAAAAAAAAGAAACTCTGTCAGTGCCTTCATATTCATTCAGGTGTGTAGAATGATCTCACTATATTTTTCCATCTTCTTTTGTTACACTTTATTTTGGTACATTTTTACCCAAATCTGAGCCAACAGAAGCAGATGTGTCTACAGTTCACACACCAAACTCTGAGAGCAGATACCTTACATTGTATTGGATTTGAAATTAAATGGTGACATGACTGAAGGAACAAGAAACAAATAACACATTTGGGGGCTCTGATCTGTTCATGTGTTCACAGGCAAACTTGCTGAAAACTGAAAACAGCGTGCAATGAGTGGGATGCCTGCAGATCAATCCACTGGTCGCTGTTCCACACCTGCAGGGGATATTGTAGCTGCTTAATCGCAAGGCAAAATGTCACAGTAAGGTATTTAAACCTCAATAATTTTTTAAGCCTTTTTTGCTTAGAGTAGCTGGTGGACATTTGATTCAACACTTGGTTCACTTGAAGAGGTTTGCTTGTGATGTCATTTGAAAGAGAAGGGCAGAAAAGGGCCTGGTGGCCTGTAATCTAGAAGCCATAGAAAGATGAGGGCTCTTAAGATAAAAATGAAGACTATTTACAAGTATTTTCTGGGCACAGTTGTTATGTGACAGCTGACACACGTTACAAACTTATTACATCAATCTGCCAACAAGCTGTGTCATAACTCCAGACTATGGGAGATCTTTCACAGTTTTTAGAGTCGTACTGGATTTTGTGGGGTTTCTGACCATGTACTTAAAGTGGAGTGTACAGACAGTTTAGCAGTATTTGTCTATGTAAAGGTATGTCTGTGTGTGTACAGGTATATATACAAGCATACAAGTGTGTAGAGGAGTGTGTGTGCATATATTTCAATGTACAGACAGCTCAGTGATGTCAGCAATTTAACAGTGCGTATAAGACAAAATATCTATGTGTGTGTGCATGTGTAGCTTCTTCTGTTAAAGTACATGTGTGAATATGAGCGTATGCACATGATTACTGTGTATAAATATATATACAGGAGTGTGTGTATTTATGCTTGTCAACACTATATATGTACACACACTCATATGCACACACATACATGTAAATTCAGTGGTGCGAGTACTATAATTATCTGCTTAAAGGGTAGACAGAGACTGCATCTATGTGTGTGCATGTTCATCACAGTTTGTGCATGTGTGTGTATATAAATAATAATATTTATATGGAGCCATACGTACCTGTGTGTGTTTAGAATTGTAGTTGTGTGTGAATGGATGTCCGGTCACTAAAAGAGTGTGTACGAGAGTGGTTTGAGTATGTGTGTGTGTGTGTGTGTGTGTGTGTGTGTGTGTGTGTGTGTGTGTGTGTGTGTGTGTGTGTGTGTG
>JBBIGA010000126.1:11689027-11702495 GCA_037576975.1 Alestes dentex
GTGTGTGTGTGTGTGTGTGTGTGTGTGTGTGTGTGTGTGTGTGTGTGTGTGTGTGTGTTTGTGTGTGTGTGTGTGTGATTTCAGGGACAGACCGAGGAGCATATGGGCTGGCTAAGATAACCAAGCGTGCCGTTAGGAAGTGCCATCGTTTTAAATGTGTTTGGCCTGTTCAGACTGAATACTACATTTAGATTTAGCTCTAGATTAATTGTTTTAATTATGGTAAAAGGTGTTTTGTATATATTTGAACCAAAAGTGTTTAAAAAAAATGGATTTTAGCTTTTTTCACATCTCACAGCATTGTATGTAACTGGAAGGCCTCATCTGAGTGCTGCAGTTTTTTAAGTTTTTCTTTACTGAAACAGCAGTAAAGACTTTACCCACCAGCATGCAAAAACACGTGTGATTATCATGTTCTATTTTGTTTTATTATAGCCAGTTCTAGTTTTAGCTTTGATTCTGCTTTGATGTTTTAGGAAGCTCTTTCATCAAAATGTCAGTGTTGGGTATTGTGTGTCAGGTGCTGCATGCAAAGATCAGTGCATTTCTATAGTGCATGTTTGAGGAAGCCTGTTAAATTATGGTTCTGTTAGAGAAAGCCTTGAATGATTTCCTGGGGTGATATTAGACATCTTAATGTCTAAAAATGACACTGACATCTCTGCATGTGCTTTAAAGGAGACCTTCATATGTACTCAGAATATTACAGAAATTACTAAAAATGTTCGGCTGTTAATAATTAGTAGGCTGGTTGTACAGAAATGTCCAGAATTGTGTATGTATTATTTGTTATATAAAATGAATGGATAGCTTGGTTAGCGTATATATTGTGAGTGTGTGTGTGTGTGTGAGTGAGTGTATGTGTGTGTGTGTGTGTGTGTGTGTGTGTGTGTGTGCGTGTGAGCTATTTGTGCTTTCATAAAAAAATGAATGAGTTGTTACAAGGGTTTAATTGAACGGGCATATGCCCTGAGCAGTATGGTTAAACCGTGTGTGTGTACATTCTCCTTTTCATACAAACCACATGTACATGTATATGCCTTGTCTGTGTATGTGGTTTGTGTTAGAAGGTGCAGAGTTTTTGATAAAACTCTGGGTGTACATTACCTGTCACAGCTCACCTAATGAAAAGAGTGTAATGTAAGGAGGTTTTAAGATGAGGTAAAGTAGATAGTAATTACTGTTTATGGAGAAAATACCAAGTTAATATTATTTAGGAAAAAAAACAACATTCCACGTGTTAAATTTCTGTGTGTGTGGGTGTATGTCTGCTGTCTTTTCCTGTGTATGTCTGTTTGTGGTAAATATGTGTATGATGTAAATATATATCTGCCTGCCCATTTGTGTATGCGGGTGTATTTGTGTGTGTGTGTATGTGTGTGTGCATTTATATCTGATCATATCTGTGTGTATGAGCTTCTGTGTGTCTGTGTGTGTACATGCATATCTGTTTTTTCTGTGTGTGTGTGTGTGTGTGTATGTACATATGTATCTGACCGTGTGTGTGTGTGTGTGTGTGTGTGTGTGTGTTTTATGTGTGTGCATGTGTGTGCTTGTGCATTGAAATAACATAACGTAATAGCTGTTGATGGTGGTTGATATTTTAAAATGTGCTGATTGTTTGTTTAGTGTGTTTTGTTTCCTTCGTGTCAGTAAAGTGATGGTGAACAGTTGAACGTTCTTCCTGTGGTTCAGCATCTGCAGGGAGCTGTGAGTGGGCACTCTGAGCAGGTATCTCTAGTATTATCACACCTTTCTGGATCTATATATACTAATGTTTCCACCACATGCTGGGTCTGAGTGAAAGTATGGCAACATGGATGTACAGAAAACACCAGACAGTAATAATTTAGTTTTAAATACAGGTGATAGTATTTAAAATGAATTACACTGCTTCCTTTAAGTATGCTGTAAAATTTAAAATTATGAACAAATTATCCAGATAATAAACTGGCTCTGTTCTTTTATATTTATGACAAGAACCTGCTGATCAGTTGCAAAAGTCAAGCAGAACGTCATGAAGATAATCTTTCCTTTTTCTTGTCATGTTGTTTTTGTTTGTTACAGATAAACTGTTTGAAGATGAGCATGTCAACATGGAAAAGCCTAGTGAACCTGACTCGTGTCTGTTGTAGGCACCAAGAGGGCAGAGGACTAATTTAGGAACCGTCAGGTATTTGGTATTTAACAACCTGTTTCTAAAAGGCTGGTGTTTGGAGTGGTTCGGGAAGATTATTGACGTTGTCATTTTCTTGTAATTTTTTAATGCATGTAACGCTTTTTCAGATCAGTCAAAAAACGTAAACTGAATAATTCGTAATTTAATCAGTGCAGGATGAGGTAAAAGTACTGATGTGTTTTGGATGCGGTCAGTTGTGTCTGAACGGCTTGGTCAGGACTGCGTGTGCGTTGGGCTTGTCTTTAAGTGGCCTGTGGTGAATGTCAGGGGCACGGGAGAAATATGAAATATTATACTATAAATAAAAAAAATAATAATAATTCAAGATATGCTAGAATGTGTAGTCTTACCTGTGTTGTTGTAGGACGTAAAAGTGAAGTTTTAAACAGTTTGTGACGGTGCGTAAAGATGCGTCTGTAACGGCAATAGGAGCAAGACAGGGCAGCCCAGGCCCACACTACTTACACACAGTGGCGCATTTACATTTCATACGTGATCATTTCGAGCATTTCTGTGTTCTGTTAGAGACACTGAAAGAGCAGCGTGTGTGTGTGTGTGTGTGTGTGAGAGAGAGAGAGAGAGAGAGAGAGAGAGAGAGAGAGAAAGAGAGCGAGAGAGAGTCGCTGTCCGCTGCTACTGGTGCTGAAATGCGTGCGCTCCGGGGGCCACAATCTCTCAGCCAGGTTTTTTACGCACGTGGATAATTCACATGTTTTCTCTGGAATAAATACTTAAAGCAAACATTTTTGTATAATTATTTTAATGGTTTAATTCTTAATAACAGAATAACAGTACCTTCTTAAATAACGTCTACTTAAATAAAGAATCACATTAAACTTCGCTTCTCAAGTGCTAAGAGTTCACTGAGAGTCAGGCTGAGAGTGGAGTAAAAGCATGAATGGCACAAAAAAGAGATAAAAGCTAGACGTAGTGCTGAGGCTTGGACATGTAAATGCGTCGATACTGTAGGAGATGGTAAGAATAGGTGAAAGTGCATTTAGCGTTAGGGTGGAGTACATTTACATTTATTAATTTGAATGATTGTATTTTACACAAACAACTACACACACCGGTGGTCACGTCTTAATGTCTGAGCACACACGCTGTGTAATCTGAATATTAGACAGTAGCAATACCTCGACCAGTGTTGTAATTCCTAGAAATAATTTCAAAACAATTTTTAGAGTCTTCTTTTTTTTTTCTTGTGAAGTTATAATTTCAATCCACGAATGTGTATGTGTTGTTCTGTTAGGGTAAATGGTGCAGTTTAAACACTGGTGCTCCGAAAATGTAGTCACATTTCTGTAGCAGTTTCTGTGCACTTATAGTTCTTATGTGGGAAACAGAGGCAAAGACGAAAAAAATGCTTCTCTCCAATTTGTTTAGGCTGCTGTACGAACCTTGTTTTTGCTTGAATGAGTGTGTTGCAAAATCTAATTTGTGAGCATATATAGTTTGTGTATTTTGACACAGTATGTAGACTATAATTTATCTAAA
Source organism: Alestes dentex (assembly GCA_037576975.1). Classification (NCBI taxonomy): domain Eukaryota; kingdom Metazoa; phylum Chordata; class Actinopteri; order Characiformes; family Alestidae; genus Alestes; species Alestes dentex. The sequence continues at coordinate 11,692,704 of JBBIGA010000126.1, forward strand.
ATGTTGCATTTTTGGTTGCTTAATTTGTTTGTTTTTTCTGTGTACATTTTATGCTCAAATAAAAAAAGCTTGCAATATATTATATTCAGCCTTGGATTGTGTTCTTTATTTGTGTCGTGTTCTATTAAAGACAATGTCTAAAATGTGTAGTTATTTGATGTCCTGGAGTGTTTTAGCTTTCCTAACGCTGTTTTCTGTGTATTTTCTAGTGTGCCGTTTTTTGTAGTGCAGACAGGAGTGTATGGTATTTTCAGCGTGGTGGAACTAAAATACTAAATATCTCCTGTTAAATGATTTATTTCACCAACACCGTGTCTTTTTTGTACTAAGAGGCGTGTAAGTGTCACGTCTGCTGTGCTAACACAGACGTGCTCCTCTTCACGGGAGTACATTCTTCGTTAAATCTCAGGTGGAGCTAAGAGTGGGGTGAGAATGGCGACAGAACTCTAATGTATCTTGTAGAGCAGAGGAGCTGCTGTGGAAGAGACAGAGAGCCAGACTGAGCCTGGCGAGAGTTAACCGGGTCAACAAAAGAGCTAAATATCTGCACTTCAACCAAATCTGACATTCAGCACCGCGTTTCGTTCCCTAACGCGTGTGAAAGTGTGTAAAAGTGGACATTATTTCCCCAACTCTGCCACTCTCTCCCTTGCTGTTTACATAATCTTAGCCTCGCTTCCGTGTTTGGAAAACCATAGCTACCAACCCTCTTCTCGCGAGATTTGAGAACGAGAGCTTCTGGTATTTGTAGTTTTTTTTTAATCCCTACTGCTCTACAACTGCGGGAGAAAACAATTAAAGTGTTGTACAAAACAGACAGTAGTGTTTAAACGGCATATATATCTAGTAATAAGATATTTTTTCTCAAGCTGGTGTTGTGGGCTCAGTTTGAGGCAGTAAATGCCGTCATGCTCTAAGTAAAGTCTCTCTTTTTTTAAATGTAGCCTATGAGTCATACGTGAGCCAGCACCCGTGAATGAACATAAACGGCATTCCTGCCACCAAATAGTATCGCCCAGAGATCATACGGTAGGCGGGAGAGCCGCGGCTTCTCCGGCCAATGGGCGAAAAGCTTCATTCATAAAATAGTGGGGGCTGATAAATTGAAAACGTGGATTTGGAGGTTTCGTAATCCTGACCGAGACGGGAAAACCTCGCTCTGAGCTCCAGCCAATGGGGTCGCGAGAATGGAGGTTACCGGGACGCCCGACCAATCACGGCCCGAGCCGCTGCAGCGCGGGCCCCGCCCCCCGAGGAGACGGAGGCTGATGAATGGGAGAGGAGCTCTGGTGACTGGCGCTGGAATTAACCAAAGACTGGCAGGTTTCTGGTGGAGGATGGGAGTTTCGTCCAATGGCCGGTGGGTGTGGGTGTGCCCGGGGCGGCGAGTGAGTAGGTGGGGGGTGTGCACTTAAATCCGGCCAGACTAGTATGTTAGAGGAGTTGTGGGGGTGTGATGCCACAACCTGCTTTATAAAGGGGCGCTCGCACGTTGTGTGCTGCGAAAATCAAGAGTTGCCCGTCGCTTAATTTCCGTAGTTCAGGCCTCGCGTCCACATGGAGCTGATCAGAGAGCTGGAGCAGGTGTTGCCCGGGGCCGAGGCCGCTCTGCTGTGGATCGGGGCGCTCACCACGGCCTCCCTCCTTCTCTGGATCCTCTACCGGCTCCTCTCCGGCTTCAGGATCTGGGTGCTGGGCAACGGAGACCTGCTTTCCCCCAAACTGGGCAAATGGGCAGGTGAGTTCAATTCCCTCATTCACAGCGGAGGAGACCTTCAGCAGCTGAGTCAACACCTGAACATCTAAAAAAAAAAAAAAACTTCACGTTTTTGATAGTGACTACTCCTAATTGAACTTTTTATTTGATTTTTTGCTCATTTTTGAGTCATTTTCAACACATCCAAGGTAGACGGGTAATATATGCCCTACATGTTTGGGATGCTAAAATAAAGTGCATTCACTTTACAGAAAGAGAGAGAAGAAAAAAAACAAGCCGCGCTGAATGAGTGTAATTGAGAAATTAGGCACTCAGCGTTCACCCGCACGGTCCATGAAGAGGCTGAGAGTCTCAGGGTGACAGATTGCGCCATACATCTACGGACTGTGCGCACAATAATCGCAGCTTCTGACTCACTCAGATGAAGTCAGACTAAATCAGGGCTGGAGTTTTTGGGGGTTTTTTTTTACAAACGGGGCTCCTTATTTATTTATTTAACTTTAATGTTAATAAACAGGGAGAAAATCACTAATTTGGGACAATTTCATAAAGTATTAAACAAAGATTTTTACAGCCCCGATAATAAGAAATATAAGTTGTAATTTGAGAGCGTCCGTGTTCAGGAAGATAGGTCCTGTTTTCTCCATCCTACATTTCTACCCTATTTCCTCCAGAGCAGCCCGTCCTGGGTCTGCTCGGCCCGGCCTGACCCAGTTATCCAGTTTCTCGTCTGTGCGTCTCCTCACGAACACGGTGCGCCTTTTTTTCAATGAAGGCTTTCAGTCCTTTAGTGGATTAAAAAAAAAAACAGTACTTATTGACTTTTTGGCTTTCCAATGGCCACGTTAAACCGAGCGCAGCAGCTCCATTCATGTGACAGGACTGTTCAGGTTGGCTTTGGCAACATGACGCAGTTTAAAACGCCAATCTCAATTATAATGCGGGTCCATACCACGTGCGGCTGCTGAGGGGGGCTTCAGAGACGCTCTGGAGAGTCCCAGTAAATGCCACTGGAAAAAATATTTAAAATGCTCTCGTTTAGACATTTAGTGCGTTTGCGTTTATACTGACCAGTATTAAAAACAATCATAATGACCTGGTCTTGCTGTAATAAAGAAATAGGCTGGAGCCACTTCGGAGCTCAGCTCCCCCTAGCGGCGGGTCGGGTTATGATTCACAGAGAGAGGGGGAGTGAGAGAGGGAAATGGTGGAGGGGATAAAAACGATTTTTTTGCTCTATTTTTCCTTCTAAGCTGAACGTTTGAAAGAAACTGCACGTTTCGTCGAGTTCTAAGACCCTTTTCGAGGTGATCTGCTCCGGCCACACCTTGAAACAGTGACTCAGGGGACCAGTTGAACTCGTCCCACATTCTCGACCAGTAGCGTCACGTACAAGGCGTTCAGGTGCAGGAGAACTGGAGGGGTGACTGCAGGCAGGTGCTCGCAGTTCCTGCACCACTGGTCCTGTCAGGTTGAGCAACAGCTTCGTCTCAGATTCCTGACGATTTCCTCATGTAAAGATGACCTCTTAAGAGTATAGTGGTATTAGAATTAGATTTCATAGCAGACCCAGTTGTGGCCAACTGAGCATTCCCTTTCTTGCCATTCTTTTTTTTTTAAGCTATGTGCTTCCCTGTTTTTACGATTCCCAAACCCAAATCGTTTAGCCAAATGCAAGGGTGGTTCTTGTTCAACCCGTTGAATAGCCTGTGTTACATCCAGACCAACAAGTCCCACCCCCCCCCCTTCCCAGCAGGTTTTGAGCAGGATTGTCAAGATTGAAGGCTCTCTAAGATTTTCTTTTTCCCATGAAGAGTTTTTAACCGCTCTTTAGCAGTCTTTACACGCTCTTTTAACTTTATGAAAGTGAGTCATGCTGCTGCATCAGAATCTAGTATTCCCTCAGTTGTGCAGGGATTCCTCATCTGCTCACAATGACCAGGAGACCTCTGGTGCTGAAGATAGAGTACTGCACCCGAGCTGTGAAGGTCATAAACCACTGAAGGTATCTCCCATCCGCAGCTTTGAGGAAAAAAACACATCTGATTATAGATATTGAACTTTATTTGAGCTATTATATCTAATCCTTCAGCCTTACTGCAGAAAGGTTTTGTGAGTACAAGGTTTTTAGTCACTTCCCTCAGCAGAGTGGGTATGCAAAAGATAACTGCTGTTACATCATGAGACGTGCGAGTCTTCAGTTGAAGCCCACCCCCACTCCGTTCTCCTTCACATGTCATACTGTATCTCAGATTATATAAGGATGCTGTGTCCAACTGGGTTTGTTCATGTGTTTGAGCTTTTTTTTGGAAGGCTAACCGTAACTTCGAGGTCAGCATTAGTTCAGAGCAGGTTACCTATTTAATGCCTCTGATCATGGGTGCCGGAACCATTATAGCCCTTCTTAAAATCATTCGTTTTGTTCCCCCGACTTTTTCCCTCCCGGACAACAGCCGAGACGTAGAGCCCTGCGTCCCCCCAAAATGCTTCCGGCGCCCATGGCTCTGATAGGTGTTTGTGTTGATTAGGCCTCTGTAAGGTTGGAACATGCAAAAGCCTAAATACACTGTCAACAAATGCCCTAATAAACTAGTAAAAGCTGCATTATGTTGAGTATGGGGACTGTTTAAAGTTTAGCTTAACGTTTATGGGAATGTTTTGTCATTGTAGGACTAACTGCTTTTTGTCTCACTTTTGCTAACTATGATAAAGAAAGGCAGAAAGGTAAAAAAAAAAAAGGGGGGGGGGGTAAAAGATCACTTCATTTGTTTGTGAATAACTGAATTCCTATTCATAGCAGGCAAAGGTACATGTGAATGAAATGTATTCCACTGTGTCTGTAAGTGAGTGAATGTCAACTGTGTGTTTTGTGTGTGTTTCTTTCTGGCTGCATGCTTGTGAATGTGCAGGCTTGGTGTGCTGTGAATGGTGACAGAATGTGACTGGCTCCTTTGCGGTGGAGGCGGAAGGGCTCTGAGTGAGCAGGGAGAGAGAGGTTGGGGGGGGCTGCTATTAAACAGTGGAAGGGGGCTTCTGAAAGAAAACACTGCCATTCATGTGACTAACACGCTTGTTGCCACGTGCTGCAGAGGGATGCTGGGTACAATTTGCAGCTCCTCCCCTTCTCCCTCCTCCATTTTTTTTCTCTCTTTTTCTCTCCATCTGAGCCTCCATTGCATTCTCCATCACTAGTCTGTCTCTCTCTGTCTCTCTCTGTCTCTCTCTGTCTCTCTCTGTCTCTCTCTGTCTCTCTCTGTCTCTCTCTCTCTCTCTCTCTCTCTCTCTCTCGCGCCCTCCAAGACACCCTCCCTCCCTTTTCTCTTCTCTGTCACGACTCAGTCGTTTTTATTTATTTATTTACAGAGAAGGGAATCTTCCATCTGGCATTTCCCTTCTGAAATCAGTTTATGCACTTTGTTGCATTAATGTTACACTCTAACCCATTCCAGTTTTTGAGTGATCTAGACAGCTAATATATTCTATGCCTAATTGGATGGACAGTCTGGATAAATAGGCAAATGGGTTGTTGTGGTGAAAAACGGGCATATGCTCACTATTGTAGCATCTAACCACGTCAGTATTTAATTGTTATCAAAATCTGACACGTTCATTGAGTCCATACCTGACATGAATAATGAAGCTATGCAAAGGCAAAAAGACACCTCGTCGCCCCATAGCATGTCTTTTACAGCCTTGCCATACCTGTTCCTCAGGTACGCATGATGCATCTTAGTCGTGCATATGACAAAGGATCTCTCCTGTAGAAAGAAAAAATCAACTTGAAATAAGCAGTCCTGTTTTTATATATATATACATCCCATATTTTTGGTCTATTCTAATTTGGGTTTTCTCACAGGAGAAAATAGGCTAGGAAAAGCGGGAGAACTATCGAATTTTTTTTTCTTGTCTTTTTTTTAAACATGTGATTTCTTGGTACTATTTTTGACATTGCCTCTTTACAAAAAAAAAATCCACCCTTTTATCTGAGCAACGATGCTATTTTGGGTGCTGAACTGCTCTGCTGTGTAGTTATTCTCTTGGCCATGTGACAGGCCTATGCTATTTAAAGCGTGATCTGCTGCTTTGGGGAGTGGGAGGAGGTGCACAACTGGGTGTTTTAGAATTCTGCAGAACTACTGAGCCAGAGCTGGACGAGCTCATTCATTTGTGGGGGTGGGGGGGCCATTGCATACAGTATAAGAGCCAGTTTGAGAGACGTGCCAGGGGTACCTTATATAATAGACCAAAGATCTAATCAAACATTGTACAGTTTCTATTTGTGTACCATCAGTGTGCCGCAGAATGCCAGAGGTGATGTACGAGCCAGTTTTTTGTGTTGTTTCCTTTTAGGTGGGGGGGGAGGAAATGCCCTGTTGAACAGAACAGAATTCTGCAGTAGAGCTTCGAGTGCTTTTCTGGCACTAATGTAGTGCAGCAAGAGCTCCATGGTGAGCTGGGTTGCTGGGGAAAGCAGAGAGTGGGTGGAGGATAGAGGGAGGGCAGCATGTTTTTGGTATTCAGGTGTAGCAGCTGTTCCAGACGCGACAGCTATTTTTACTCACTCCGCTGCTTTTTTTAGACTAGGAAGATTGAACAGGAGTGGGGCCAGTGCGCCTGTGCGACGCTGGGACAGACCGTATTTCTGTACATGATGTTCGTGAGCAGACCCCAACGACCTCTGCTGCACAGCCTTAATGTTAAAGTAGGGGGAAAATGAAAAATGAATTAGCAGAATTACTGACATATTCTCATAAGCCCCATCCCATCACAACCACCACTACCATAGCAACCAGAGGGGGGGCTCTGAATTGTAAGCAGTGTTTAAGGGCCATGGCAGCCCCTCCTGTTGCACCTGCCTGTTCTCTTATTGTCTCCACTGTTAGAAAGAGATGTGCACTCGCACACATGCATGGAAGCTCGGCTCTTTGTATGCAGCGTGCGATCGTGTCCCTGGTCGAGCGTCAGTGCTTCTCATAGTACTCCCACAGCAGCTTGCATAGATCCCCCTTCGTGGCACTGCTCAATTAGGCACTGCCAGCAACACTAGTGTGGGCTTGGTCACAAGGTAGGTTTGGGGGGGGGGGGGCACTAAGGGTAGGCTTCAATTATAGCAGTTCCTTTTGGATTTTCTGTGCCTTGTATAGGTCAGTAAAATACTGTTTAACAAATGGGATGGATTTGTCCATTCAAGTTGATCTAAGTTGAAATGATTGTTGAAACGTTGATCTATCATCCCAAATAATTAAGGCTTTGTTGTCTAGAATAAGGTGTGTCCCAGAGTTAAAGCCATCATGGCTCCTAAACAGACCAACATGCAAACCAAGCATTCCTGCTGCAAACACTGCATGGTGGTCCAGTGAGAAGTGTGGACAGACTGCATTTTTACCCTTTCATTATGTGCATATATTTCCTCTCTACGTGAGCACATTCACATGTGTGCTTGGCCTTAAATTCCTGTTGCTCCGAGTTGTCAGGATGACATGCAACTGTATTGCCAAACCTTCAAAGGAATGCTGTATGTGCAGAATCTTATGGGCTGATGCAAGACCTAGAGTTATGGCCTTGATTTGAAATTTGTAACCGCAAGAATGTTCTTTTGACAGGATCATTTACCTGACAGGGTGAAACATTGGTGAAGAATTATTGCAGAAGCTTGAGTTTCAGAAGCTTGAGTTTCAGCTCATCCTTAATCAAATAAATGGATCTGAATCATAAGCAGGGTTTAATAACAGTAACGCCACATAACCTCCTCATTTACCAGTTCCCTGTAATGTCCTCCAGGTGTAATGCCTTCAAATTAGATTTTTTTTTGCCCCACACACTTGAGTTACTGATCGTATTAACTGTAGTTGAGTCCATTGAAGTTTTGTCAAGCCACAAAGCATTTGATTCTTAACTTGGGTTTAAAAATAGCTAGTGAATAGAGTTCTCCCTCTTCATCCCTTGACTTTGCGCAGTCTCCCTCTCTCCTCCTCTCCTCTTGTTTCTATTTTTGGCAGTCCCTAGGATCCCTCCTCACCCCTCCCTTTCTGTTGCGCTCTACGGACGTCATCACTCCCTCCCTTCCTCCCTGCTTTCTTCTTCCTCTTTCTATCCGACAGCTTTGCTCTAGTGAATGACCGCTGCCTGGATCAGTCTTTCATGAGTTGGGGGTGTTAAATGTGAGCATTACGGAGAACACCACCTGTGTCCCCCACACTATTTAAAATGAGCAAATTAAACCTGCATTTTAATTTTACTTCCTCTTGCATATGTGCCAGTTGTGCAGGGTGAAAAACTTCTGCGGCTTAAGCCAACCTACAGTCTAGAGCTGACAAAACACTTTCACGGCTTCATTGAAACTGGTTCCTTGTTTCGTAATGTGGAACTTGTCTATTACCTGTTATGCCTTTAATTCCAATTGTTCTGGGGCCTAAAACACTATTGCCAACTGTGGTGATTCTGGTAGGGTCTGCATCTTCTCCACTGAGGAAGGGATTGCAGCTTGGAGCATACTTGACTTTTCAGGCTAAAAGACCTTCTTGGTTGCTCTTTTAGTGCAGTGAATGTAGCTCATGGTTCATGTGAAAAGCTTCCAGTATTCTGGTCATTCGTTTGACCAAGGTGACAAATTGCAGCTCCGGCCTTCAACCAACATGTTCAAAGTAAAGTGTTTCAATTTGATCTTATCCTTGCCTGATAAATGTTCATTTTTCCTGACCACATCTTCTGTCTTCTTTTCCAGTGGTGACGGGAGCCACAGATGGAATTGGGAAATCCTATGCGGAGGAGGTAAGGGTTCCTCTACTTATTTATTTCTTTCCCTCCACGGAAAGCACAGTGACTCATCACAGGAGATGGGTTTCTCTTCAAGGCCACGGGAGGGAGGGCGACTAGAGAACCGCTTGTGGTGAAGGGGCCTTCCTGCCTTCACGCTAACTGATCCCTCCAAGAACTTTTGGACAATTTGTGACTACAGCTGAAGTTGCAAAAATGTTCACTTATCTAAATGCTAGAAAGTTTATGAAACGGGGGGTTAAAATTGCTTTACCAAACATGCTTACAAAACTTATGATGAATGAAAGCTAAAAGCCACCGATTAGCACAGTGCTAACTGGTCCTTTATGATTACATTCCCTGTTAGCAACATTAGCAGTTTGGGCTGAACTATTTCTCTAAGCTGAATGCCAGACAAAACACACCTTGGCTTCAAAAAAAACATGAAGGGAAACACATTTGTAGAACTTCTATATGCATTCTACTAATTTATTTTAAATATTTTTTTTTACACTTTAAAGTAGGTTTAAATTGTTTGCTTTTTTTTATTGCACGGTTTCTGATCTGTTATGTTTTACAGCTTGCTCGACGAGGATTTTCCATGATGCTCATCAGCCGCTCTCAAGAAAAGCTGGACGATGTTGCACAATCTCTTGGTGTGTATTTTCATGGTTTTTATTTTTTTGCATCGTCCCTGCCTGTGTATGTACATGCACAAGTGAACAAACCAGAACCCCTCTGTAACTCTGAATGACAGACAGTCCTCCTAATGTTAATGAAGCAGAGTTTATATTTAGTCTTGTTCTGAAAGGCAGGGTGGGGGGCCTGGAGAGCTGACTGGCCGAAGATCTAATGCAGCCTGGCAGGAACGCACAGTCAAAGCACCACATGGAGCTCCAGGTGCCCTTTGTGCATCTCCTCCAGTAGTGCTGCCATTGACACCTAGCCTAGGTCTGAGATGCTATTGCATACCTTTTTGTTGCCTAATTAAATAATATAGTTTCACTTTTATCCCAAGTCACACAGTAGAAAATGTGCTTGGCTTTTCTGCTTGTCCACAAACAAGCCTCTTTAACCGCTCCTCCTGGAGTCTCTCTTTCAGCATACAGTTGAGATCATATCAAAACCTTAAAGCACCATTTATAAAAATGTTGTGAATATTTCATAATAAAACCAGTTTTGTTACAATAGGGGTGCGCACAGGTGGTCTAATCCCATCACCGTTGTCCTTCATAGTGAAGGCACCACTTGGTAATTCCTTGCCAGCAGAATGTTATTGTTTGTCCCGTTTTCGTATTTGGGGGGGGGGGGGGGGGGGG
>JBBIGA010000126.1:11702505-11715745 GCA_037576975.1 Alestes dentex
TTTTTTTTTTTTTTTTTTTTTTTTCCCCTTTTCCCCCCCCCCCCCCCCCCCCCAAACCCCCTGTAAGTCCTGCAATCCTGTCTGATGACTGTCGTCATGGAAATTTTCGGGGTTGAGAGCACAGGGTGTAGGAAGATGAGGATCTCCATCTAAACGCTCGTTGACGTCTGCACCCCTCCCTGCTGCACGTAGCCAGACTTTTTCCCTTTCATGCTTCATGTTGTCCCTTCTTTGCATCGTCTCAATTCTGTTTTTAATAGCCTTTAAAAAACTTGTTTTCTTTCGCTCCCTCTCGCTCGCTCTCTCTCATTGCCACTCCTCAGTAGACTGAATGAGGGGAGACATGGTTTGTGTGAATGGTTGGCTTCTTGCTCTCAGGTTAAGAGCTGTAATTCTGGCCCTGATTGTATGTTCACTGAATGATTTGTCTGGTCTGTGGATAAGCTAGTGCAAATTCATATCCATGTTTCCTTGGGTTTATGGCATCTAATTCAGTATTGTTTATTTCTCCTCGTTGTGCATTTGTGAAAGGGAAAAGAATAGATATAAGCGGCAAGTGAAAAATAGAAGGGGGCTCTGCGGTTACCAGCCTGCCATAACCACAGTCGTGCTGAAGGCTCACTGAAAGGAGGGAGGGGGGTGGGAGAGGGGGGTTATGGGTAGTCACGAGCTGGGTCTCTCCCTGCCGAACCTGGCACTCTTTGCTCACGCCTCAACCAAATGCCCTGGCAGTGTGGGGGCTTGTAGTCACCAAGACCACTTAGCCACAGTCACGAAGCTATTTAAAGCCGGAAACTTTCTCTCTAAATAGATTTCATATTTGCTAACATAATAGCCTTATTAGATCATGTTCACTGGCCTGCAGTTCCCCACCCCAAACCCAACCCTGTCTCCATTGTGCCTCCTCATATAACAGCGCACTTCACCATGATACATCAGAGGAATTTTCCTCTCATAACTCCCCTCCAACAGGGCACAGACAAACGAGTCTTTGGACAATACATTCTAATTGCTGCAAGCACGTCAGCTGAAGTAGAGGAGGGGTGGAAGTTTGAGAGGGGCTCATTTGTTGGCACACAGCTCCCCCTGCAGTCCTTTCAAACCTACAGTGTTCTCCTATGCAGGCTATTTTTAGTATATTTGTACATGGCCCTCCTGCAACAGGAAAAAAAAGTCAGTTTTCAGGACATGAATGTTTTTCTATACAATGGCATACAGGTGCTGTTTCATGAGTGTATAGGTGGCCTGCATCATTGTTTGAGCACTATTTTGATCATTTGTTGTCTCACAGAGACTCGTTTTAAGGTGGAGACGAAGACAGTTGCTGTAGATTTTGGTCAGGTGGACATTTATCCCAAAATCGAAGCTGCACTCATGGGGCTGGAAATAGGAGTCCTTGGTGAGTTTGAATTTAATTTAACTTTTAAAGATCTCATCGGACCTGGCTTGTAGTTCACTTGCTCATTCACTCACTCATATGTAGCAGGCCAAAAAAATCTAAATAAGGAGGCTTTGATGCATCATAAGAGCAGCGCTTCAGCCTTTGTTAAATGTGTAATCTGAGTGTTCTTACACATACAAAGTTTTGGCACATCAGTGGAAAAATTCAGTATAACTGGTTAAAGAAATGCTTTGATTAAAACAAAGTAAATTAATATTCAGTGATCAAGAATTTAACTGTGTGTGTGTGTGTGTGTGTGTACACGCACGCATGCTTGTGCTTGCTTTCCTTACAGTGAACAATGTTGGCATCTCATACCCATACCCAGAGTTCTTCCTGCACATCCCTGATCTGGACAATGTGAGTAGTGTTATGACATGGTGTGTAAACTTACAGCTGATGTGTCATAAAGGAACTACTTTTGGATCCCTAAAACCCTAAAATCTTCCAATGGATGTGTTTGAACTGTTCAGTTAGTAGTTTGTTTGTTTTCCTATAGGGGTATGTCAGAGCCATGAGCCATTTTAGAATCCTTTATTTTTAAGGGTGAAGTGGTAAAACTGGAAAATAGTCTTCTGTTTCAGTCTTGTAACGTGGTTCCTGCTATGTTGAATTTCTTGTTGGAAACTGAGCAGTTTTGCCAAAGAACATGTGTTGAGTAGGCAAGTTGCACTGATGGCTTCCCTTGATTGTCTGTGCTCTTTTCATTGGTTCTCTGCTTGAAATGGAGTCAATTATCCCCTGTTTAGAGACTAAGGGTTTATTGTATTGAGCACTATATGTAACTGCCTATGTGAATCAGCAACATTTTATGTTTGAAAGTTTTCCTCCAGAAGACATTTTAGCTCGTAAGCCATAATTCTGGGATATACTGAACAGATTAGGCCCTTTTCTGACATGGTTGTTGCTGTATACACTTGGTAGTGTTTTAGAGGAAGTATAGTAAATAATTCTGTTGTGGTATTGCAAATGAGTTTAATTCCAAAATCCATTTTTACCAGTTTTGGAGATATGCTTTTAAGAGAATCATAGCTGCTGTGTAATGGAAAATACATGAATACCACCCTTATTAGAAAAATTAATCACAGCATTTATATTTCTGGATGTGAGAGGCTAATTCCCAACCACCTGTACCATGGATTCTTTTTTTATTTTTGTTGTGTTTTTTTTTTTTTTTTTTTTGTTTTTGTTTTTTATCCATAATGTGTTTTAGAATGAAACCCTCGAGTTATTTACCCTTCTCAAAAGCTTACTTTTCATCAGATGATTCCATTATTTTATATTAAGCTAAATGATCTCAGTTTCTTGATTTGAATTGACTGGCAAATACTTTTTAGCAGATGTAGCTCTGTCTAATACCCATGATCTCTTTCTCTTTTAGTTTATTAACACAATGATCAATGTCAATATCACTTCAGTGTGTCAAGTAAGTAGTTTCATTTGTGTACTATTTCCAAGCAAAATAATTCCTGTGGAATAATTGTCTTGATCATGCATCCTTTATCCATCTGTTGCTTTTCTGAAGTAATATGTTTCTAAATTTCTTCAGATGACTCGTCTGGTGTTGCCCAGGATGGAAGCTAGGTGAGTCCTGAGAATACTCCTCAGACTAACATGGCCAGGCTATTTGAATTAGAAAAATTAATTTAAAAAATGCAAATTGGAATTTCTAATCCTTAAAATTGGGGCTAACACTAATGGGCATGGTAATGAAAATATCTAAGTAGAAATCTTTTCCTGCTGTCCAGCATTACCCCCTTATTTCCCACAGTCTCTTAAAAAATGGCTTGCCAGGCTGGGTAACAAATGCATTCCTGTGATTAGCCCTGGAGTCACACATGACTCAAAATAGCCAATCATGGAGCTGGGAAAATTTTGTACAAATGGGACCAACCTCAGCTCTTTAAAGCACACTACTGCAGCTGCAGGGGTACTGCGTGAGAAAGCTGATGCCATGGCAACACACAAGGCGATCATAATTAGTTTGCGTGCGCGTGTGCATGCGCCAGCCTGTTACGACGCTGTCAGAGTGTAGATTCTTGTTTTAGCCACTCTAGTGGGCTTGTTCTGTGAGATGTCAAGTTCAGCAGAAGCATATTAAGCTATTTCTCATTCTGTCTGTTTCAGAGGTAAAGGTGTTGTCCTCAACATCTCTTCTGCCAGCGGCATGTACCCAGTTCCACTGCTGACCGTTTACTCTGCTACCAAGGCAAGTGGAGACCCATCTATACACCCCTACTTACATCAGACCAAACAACTTCACTTATATACAGTTTGGTATAAGGTTCTATGAGTGGCTCTCAGGGTCATTCCTAGGGAGCCCATGTTCTGCAGGTTTTAGTATCTACTACCATAACTTGTCTGTCTGACCACTAGAGAGACATGGTGATTAATTTAGTGAGGTAAATCAAGCATGCTGGATGAGGAAAACCACAATATGCATGGGGTTTTCAGGCCTGGGATTGGAACCCCCTGGGTTAACATTATTAGTACCACAGCTTTGCATATTGTAATGTTGTCCCTGCGCTAACACACCCAGTTCTTCTCGGGGAGATCCTGTTAAATTCATTAGTTGTGTTTGGAGAAGGGGAACCTCTAAAATGGTCAGTATAGTAGTACTACAGGACATGACTGAGAACCACTGAAATCTTCAAATAGTGCTGAACTCTGGTTCTCCAAGACTGAAGTTCATAATGACACCAGCACTATAGTGTCTGTTCTTATCTGAAATGCAGTGCTTATCTTTTATAATGTGGTGGGGGGGTTTTGTTTGTTTTTTGTTTTTTTTAGGCTTTTGTTGACTTCTTCTCTCGTGGAGTCCAAGCAGAGTACAAGAGTAAGGGGCTCATCATCCAGGTTAGATTTCCTTTCTCTTCTTTTTTTTCCATTTGGTTTTGTTTTTTGTTTTTTGGTTTGTCTGTTTTCTTGATGTAAGTCCTTTAATTCTATAGAGCGTGCTGCCTTTCTTCGTGGCCACCAAGATGACGAAGATCAGGAAACCCACTCTGGACAAGCCCACTCCTGACCGATATGTAGCTGCTGAACTGACCACAGTGGGGCTGCAAGACCAGACCAATGGTTACTTCCCCCATGCAGTCATGGTACGAACAAGACAGTCTTTCTAAATACTATCAGTCTAGAGGCTGTAACTTAGGGCTTCATGTAGGGCTGTCCCTGTGTCCTATGTTTCAGAGCTCTGCCTGTGTCCATCCTGGTATTTATACCGGTATTGCATCCACAAGATGCAATACCAGTATAAATGGTAGGGGCAGTATTGATGCTGAGGCATTGTGTGACCCAAGCATCTGACTGAACAGCCATTACTGACCTCTTTTATACAAACAAGTGTTCTCTCCAGCTGGTGCTATGCTCATTTTTAGCATTGTGCAAAATCAGTAGCAGTTCAGGAAGAAATTCTGCCAGCCAGGTGACTTTCAGCCTTGATCCACCCTTCAAAGAAATGATTTTGAATCTTCTAGATCAGTGGTCACCAACCACTGTATGCAACACATTCTTGTAGTTGACGCGATCGTAAGAAATAGCTGAAGACCCTGCACCTGTGAATGAAATGTAAAAGAAAGCCTTTTGATTTAATACTTATTTATTTATTTCCTGTGTTTGTGTGTCTTCCAGGGATGGCTGACCACTGTTCTGGTTCCCATCAATCTGGTCATTTACTTTGGCATGCGTATGAACAAGGCTCAGCGTGGTGGATACCTCAGGAGAAGAAAGCTGAGATAGTTTCCAATGATTGCCCGAAAGGAAATGGAGCTCAAGACATCCAAAGTGTCTCTTCTGTGCTGTTTCTATCAATGTAGTTTGGAAATGACTGCCTGACTTTTGTATCAGTGTTTTGAGTAGTTTTGTGTTGAGGTCTTGAAGTACTGCCTCATCTGAAGATCATCTTTTTTTGTTGTTTTGTTAATGGTTTTTTTTTTTTTTTGTTTTTGTTTTTTTTTTTAATATATATCTATACATGTGGAAGAACTACTGACTGCACAGATGTGACACTGAAACATCTTGAAATGAAGTAGTTCAGACTTTGCCTTTAACTTGGTGAGAATTTTCTAAATTTGATTTGGGAGTGTGGGACTTTCTGTACAGGGTCTAAAGTGTTGCACTGCTACATGGAGGGCTAACTTTTCACTGCTGTTGTAAGCAGGGGGGGGGGTTTGAATGGAAAGTGGGTTTGATATATACATAAGCTCATGTGTATACAAAAGCCACTCATGCACCTAATTTGTGCCCACTGATGCCAGTCCCCTGTCATTTTACAATAATGAAAGGTGAATTTATCCAATGACTATTTCTTCTGTAGCTATAGAATGATCAGATGAGTTTTGGCCTTTTTTTTATCTTTTTTTACATTTTGTACCATTTATGACTACTATTATATTTATAAAATTGGTGGTGGGGTTTTTTGGTGTTTTATACTACATGTTGATGCAATGGTGCTTTTGTTTGTTTTTACACAATGAGCCACGCACATACTGTCAATCTCTGATCATTCGGAATGTGCCTTACAGTAAGCAGGAAACTGGTCATAGTTATTGAAAGGAAACCTTTAATAGCTGCTAGACAGGCTGAGACACATCAATGCACTTACTGGCCTTTCTTTTTAATGAAAAAAAAAAAAAAAACTTTCAAAGAGCATACCATGCCTTATTAAATGTATTTATTTTTTAAGGCCTCAGTTTTAGCCATTTTCTATGGCTTATGCCTCTGTATGATTTTTGTTTAGACCAAAGCAAGTCAAACAGAAATGCTCAGGTGTTGCAGCAGATAGAAAACTTGAATTTGTACATTCCAGACATATTTAAGCACAGGGTAAAATGTGCCTTTTGTTACTTAATCAATGTATACTTGTTTGGTAATAAATTTTTTCCAATTATTAAAAAAGTTGTTTTATTGTCCTACAGTAAATGTTTTTGTCATCATGAAGTTTTCACTTCATCAGTCACATCCAAGTCCGTATCATAGTCCATTAGAGAATTTAAGATGTTTGGTGGAAACTGCTTACTGTGCTAGAGGTCGTACTGAATCTTGATGAAATCATGTGAAAGACCAAAATGCTTTTGCAAATCAGGATGATTCTGCAAGTCTGCTTGTTTTCCCTGTGGACTAAACAGGTTTGGGGAGCTGGTCACTTGTTATGTTCAGACTTGGCAGAGATATTCCTCCATGTCAGCCCTTCACACATACAGTGGAACTCTAGTTGTTGGCTTGTTTATAGATGGAAAAAAACTAACTTTTTTCTGACAATTAGACATAAGAATTTAAAGGGATTTTAAAAAATAGATTATGCCTTAAATCCTGAATTGTGTGCAACAAGTACATCACTTTAAAAATGTCAAGAGAAGCATATAACCTATTATACTGCTGTTAGCATTTACTAAAGTGTTTGAGTACATTGCACATGTACCTTATTTTTAATATTAAAAATTACTGTTTCAGACCAAGCATTAGTGGATACCCTTGAGGAGTACATCAAATGCATGTAGTTAATTTATACTTCAATCAGGTTTCAAGATTTTGTCATTTGTTTAAATAATGAGATAGATTTGAAAATAAAAATTGCAATTTGTAACAAGTATTGAAGTACTTAAATACCTAAATTCTCAGGTAATCCTAAAGCACTTTTTCAGATCTGTAGTTTTATCTACAACTAGATAAAGGAAAATATACTTTGCTGGGCAAAACGGGTCAAAGAAGAGAACCTCTGTCTTCTCTCTGCACTATGGTGGTGATGACTGGGTTTGTATTTGATTGTAGACTACCTTTTTTAATTTGGCCAATGAAGAAGCAAATGATATGAAATAAGAAATTCAGTACTAATGCATCTAAATTTAAAAGTCACTATCAACAGCCAAACATGGGTTTACAAGGCAAATTAGTATTTGGACAAGCACACTCCACAGCAAATGTTTAGCTGTCAAACACTTATATATTAAACCGCCGATGACATGGAAAATGACATTTTCATTACTTTGTTTTTAAATAAAGTTTCATGATGTCACAAAAACCAACTTAATTCCATATATTTGTCTATTCAGCCTAGAGCGGTTTAGCTCCACCTGCTTTCGGAATACAGGGCAGCCAGTCACGACAGACGTAATATATACTATATGGACAGAAGTATTGGGGCATTTGAACTTTACACCTACAGGGACATTGTATTAAAATACGTAGACTTTAATATGGAGACAAGATGTTGGAGTGTTTCTGTGGAAATTTGTGCCCATTAATTCTGTAGAGCATTTATGAGGCCAAGCACTGATGCTGGATGAGCAGATCTGGTTCGCATTCTCTGTTCAAGTTCATCCCAAAGGTGTTGGATGGGGTTGAGGTCAGGGCTCTGCGGGGGCCGATCAAGTTCCTCCACACCAACCTCATACAACCATGTCTTTATGGAGCTTGTGCACTGGGGGACAGTCATGCTGGAATAGGAAAGGGTTTTCCCTAAACTGTGTCCACAAAGTTGGAAGCATGGCATCCAAAATGTATTGGTATGCTGAAGCATTAAGATTGTCCTTCAGTGGAAGTAAGGGGCCTTGCCCAAACCCTGCAAAACAGGTGTGTTCCAATACTTTTGTCCATATAGTGTACATACACCAGTTTGTTTATTTCTAAATTGTGTAGAGAAGCTAGAAAATGTACAAATAATTTTGGCACAAAGTGGTACATACAACCCCACAAGTAGAGATAGGTAGGACTTGCAATGCAAAAGACGTTCATTTTAATTAAGACCATATTAATTATATGTGTTGTGACTAATATAATTTAGAGTACCCTTGTACATTCGCTGGGTAGTTATTTGTTGTAATTTCCTGATCCTTCATTATATAGGAACCATTGTGCGCGTGGACGTTTAAATAGAGTCGGACGGTTTTATGTGACGACCCGTGAATATGTTTGGAAGCGACATAGATGGTTTGCTTTGTAAAAAAACAAAAACAACTCGCCTTTATAGAGAGAAAAGACATCTTTCGTTTCAGCTGGTCACACGTGAGGTTTTTTTTTGCATCTTTGCACGTACTGAATGAACAAAGCTTTTTAAAAGGTTCTGGCTGTTCGTAATTCTCTCTGGAGTTGGACTGTTTATGTGAATGATTTAATCTTAGACTTTCACAGACCTGCAGCCTCGCCCTGCATCTGTAGCATGAATTCTTACCGTTCCGTCTATGTAATACTGTGTTAAGTCCTTTTGGTTGATGGCACGTTCTGCCAATAACAAGGAAAGAACTGTAAATCGCTTTGACACGCTGTTCTAATAGCACACATATTGAATTATACCTGAAGGTGGCAGCAACATACTACAGGGCGCTAACTCAGAATCCGAGTACCTACATTAGATGGACAAAAGTATGGGGACATCCCCGTTTTTCAAGGTTTGGGCTAGGCCCCTTACTTCTAGTGAATGGCAATCTTAATGTTTCAGCATACCAAGCCATTTTGGATAACCTCATGCTTCCAACTTTGTGGACACAGTTTGGGGAAGAACCTTTTCTATTCCAGCATGACTGTTCCCCCGTGCACAAAGCAAGGTCCATAAAAACGTAGTTGGATGAGTTTGGTGTGGAAGAATTTGACTGGCCCACATAGAGCCCTGACCTCAACCCCATCCAACACCTTCGGGATGAACTAAAACGGAGATTGTGAGCCAGGCCTTCTTGTCCAACCACTGTGCCTGATCTCATAAATGCTGTGCAGAATGGGTATGTTACGTCCTGGGATGTAACAGGGTACAAATTTGCACAGAAACTCCAAAATCTTGTGGAAATCCTTCCAATGTCATTAAACTCCCTGTTGGTGTTAATGGTCAGACGTCCCAATACTTTTGTCCTTATAGTGTATATTATATATAACACAATACAAATATTGTCATTCTACATGATGTATAACAAATACAAAATATTTTTTACCTCAGTTCAACTCCATGGGTGACAAGCGCCAGAGAGCAAGGGTACAGGGCTCCTGGTCCAAACCAGCACCCTTAGGTAGGTAGGCAAGCTGAACTCATCTGTCCACACCCAGTGAAAACGAGTCTTGTCTTTTGGGGTACTTCACAAAGGTACAGTGTAGGAATCTTGCCATCCTTTAACCCCACATTTTTTCCACATAGAGAGACTTCACTTTTAAATTAATGTATTTAATTAACTGAGAAATCCTGGTTTGTGAAATGGACAGTTCTTATAACTCTTATAAACCTGTTTGTAGAACAGTACTAAATGAAATGGTCAGAGTTATGATGCATTTGGGGAATCCCGTTTCTAAAATATCTTTCTAAGCACACTGCACAGTTGTATTTTTGTTATGAATAATAAATATAATTACCTAATTTTATTAATGCATGGTCGAATGCATATCAGGTCTTTTCACGCAAATGTTTTAGGAGCAGGCAGGCAGCCAATGCCCGGGTCATGGAACGCTGGGCCGAGAACGTACGAGTTCCATCAGCCAGCTGATGTAAGTGCCAAGTAATAACAGTGTGTGTTGTGGCTTGAGGGCCGAGTTTTCCCACCTCATGTATTCCTGTTCATCTTTGCAAATTTATTTTAGCCAGTCCGAGTGATACCTGAAGAAAAGGTGATAGAGTAAGTGAATTTTTTTTTTTTTACTGATACTGAATCACTGAATTATTTTTAGTTCAAAATTTGGAACTTCCAGGAATATAAATAAAAGTACTATTTGTTTTTTTTCCCAGGGAGGCTGGGGACTATGAGATCAGCCAAGGTCCCACCGGAGTGTCCAGGTACCATTGCCTAGATAACCAGTGAGATATTTCTGTTACAGACAGTTCCTGCTCCTACGATGGGGTTTCTGCACACCCCATTATCTGTGTTTCTCTCCAGACTTCGGCTCCTCCCTGGATTTCTTCCACAAGAGGAGGCAGATTGGATGTTTGCTACACTGCTGTCTGAGCTACCATGGTCACAGAAGACCAATTATGGCATGATGGGTAAGTGATGATGAGTGAAGGACATAAAATATTCACTCTTAGTGTGTTAAGTTAAAAAACTTTATTCAATTTTAAAAACAAATAAAGGAGAGTAAAAATGTGTTTGTGCTTGTGTGTGAATGTGTGTGCGTACATGATGACTCATTCTTTCCAGTCCTTCTTCCTCCCTGAATTGGCAGACCTGCTGCTGCCCCCAGCACTTTGGTTGATTCTTTCCAGAAGTAGCATCACATTAAAATGGTTTAAATATACTAAAAGAATAAATGTTTGCTTTGGACAAGCAATGCAAAGTCTAACTAAGGCTCACACAGAGCTCTTTTTGTTGAAACATATTTTTGTGCTGATAATGTTCAGTTCATTTCCATATTTGGAACAAGCTGAAAATACGTTCCTGAAACCTCCACACATTAGGTATTAGCACTGTCTGACAACTCTTTATGAATAAAATGAAAAGATGTGAATTATGATGGTGCATAAGCATATGTTAACTTTCTCATATTTGCCTTCCACAAGCGTGAGCACATGGGCATAATTTATCAAGCGCAGTTACAAAGTATGACAGTGATGTTTCCCTGCTCAGGTGGAGCGTATGACGAGCCCAGGTTGACCTGTTGGTATGGAGAGCTGCCTTACACCTATTCTCACTCTACAATGCAAGCCAACCCACAGGTTTCAGCCATTTTCTATTTATACATTTTATTCCCATTTGACCATCTGGAAGGCTTCGGAAGATCCATATATGATTAGCTAACTTTGCTTTACTCCTTTGTTTCTTTTAATCATTTTCCGTTTGCTTGTCTGAAAGCTTAAATATTAGCATATATTTTCCTATTTCTTGTATTCTGTTTTTCCTCCTTGTACACATACCTCAACTTTTTCTCCCCATAGTGGCATCCTGTCCTCATAACCCTGCGTCAGGCCATTGAGCAGGAGACCTCGAAAACCTTTAACTCCTTATTGTGTAATCTGTACCGTAATGGAAAGGACAGCATTGCCTGGCACAGTGATGATGAGGCCTCTTTAGGCCCTCGTCCCACCATTGCCTCCCTTAGTTTCGGGGACACTCGTGTCTTTAGCCTCCGGAAGAAACCACCTCCAGTGAGTCACCAGTTTCAAAATTGCTTAGAGCATGTGTCTTCATAAGTGACATTGTAAGATAAATAAAGGGATTGGGCTGAGAGAAATGGCAATAAACTTGGTAATTATCCGGCAGCTGGTGTGAATGTTTGGGGGTGTGAGTTTTGCAGGAGTGAATCAACATGTTTGCACTGGGGCTGCTGACACTAGTCAGCAAAATCAATATAAACCAAGACATTTACTCATTTTCTTGCTCTAAAATACTCCATAATGTTCACATGATACACAGATTTTCCAAAAAATAGCAAAACATGACAGAAAGCACTGATTACAATATGGTTTCCATTGTTTCTTTGCTCTAAAAGATGTTGCTCATCACACAGACAAAACTTTGAATGATATTGGCATTGTGATGGGGTAAAGTGAGAGAAGGCTGAAAGTGGCAGAATGCCTTTATTAGACAATTTGTAAATGATGGGTTTAGTTAGATGCTTTGGTCATTTCAAATGACCATAGTAGTTACAGCTTCGGTGTGCAAAAGTGATTGTGTTATTACATGTACAAATCGAGTTTCTGTGTTGTAGGAGGAGAAGGGAGATTACACATATACAGATAAATTAAAAATACCACTGAGTCATGGAACACTCCTCATCATGGAAGGATGTACTCAGGAAGACTGGCAGGTAAAGAACAACCTCAAAACCTCAAAATGACACTGTAGTACAGCTTATGTTTTCTAATTAAGTACATAGGATCAATGTTTAACCACTAGTTTGACCTATTAAAACACGATATGGTTGGTCTCGGTGTAAATATGATTTTTTAAAATTCTCCTTCTTCCATTTTTTTATTTAAGGTTGCTCATTATTCATCACTTAAACTAACTTTAGCAAACAGATGTGTCAAGACAAGGGGAAGCAAAATATCTTTGTAGACTTTTTTTAGTCTAGTAATATGTATTCTGCATAAATATGCATTTTCACTATTCCTTCAGAAAGTGTCACAGTGAAGGAAATTGTTAGAACAGATATAGATATAGTTAGAACAGATATAGATATAGAGAAAAGCGGTAAAAATCACCATTACTGCAGCTGAATAGCTTCCTATCAAAAACATGACCGCCTTCTGATGGAGTTAAATACATTAATAAATCACTTCTATAGCTTTTGAAAGTCGAATCTCACGTTACCCATTTTCATTTCAATTGACAGCTAGTTAAGCATGAATTCATAGTTTTTATTTAATTTAAGCTGTAGTTTTTAGTAAGGGCTGTGACCAGGTATTTGACAAGGAAAGAACAAACCAAATCAAACCAATTGCATAGTTCCTGTAAAAACACAACTATGCACCATTTATGTCCATTTACACAAAGTATGTTTTTTTGTTTGTTTTTTCCAAATTGAAGCATGCTTTTTGACATAGTGGACCCTTCACCCCGAATGCAGTGGCTTAGGCAACATTGAGTGCACCCCATTCTACACAACACGAGGAGTAGATAGACTACAAAACACCAAAATAACAAAAACAGTTATAAACAGCCACTGTGTAGTACTAAGGCTCTTGCCATCATTCCTAGCCTTTCAGTTTTAATTCACAATATATTTTCTTTCATCTGCATGTTAATAGTTTGTGTTGCTTGCAGAGATGGGGACTCTGAGACTCGGACTCGAGTCGCACTTAAGTCACACAGAGACTCGTGACTTGACTTTAGACTTGCCCTCAATGACTTGAGACTTGACTCAGACTTGGGCGTTGTGACTCGT
>JBBIGA010000126.1:11724577-11749120 GCA_037576975.1 Alestes dentex
GTGTGTGTGTGTGTGTGTGTGTATGTAAATGCCTTTTCCTACATGTTCAATAAAGTTTTCTGATTATGATTCGGATATTATGTATGTATGTATGGTTGTGTGCTACATGCGTGTCACTTTCGCTTCTCCTCCCCCTCCTCCTCCCCCTTAGCTGTCCTGTAGCAGGCGTTTATTTAAGGGGGCTGATTCGGGGGTACTGGTATGGCTAGCCGGAACCAGGCCTGCTCACAGGGTGAGGGAGGGGCCTGGAGAGTGTGGGGAGATGTTGAGGGAGTATGCAGCTATAAAAGCCTGGGCTGGATTTGTCTCTGTCAGTAGCTCACACAGGAACGACCCAGATACAGAGCCACTGGCAGAAGAAAGCAGGAGACTGCATCTGAAAAACGCATTGCGCTGCTGAGCAAGGCACAGAGACCAAGGACGTCTTCAGCTTTTACAGTGCCAGAGGGAAGCCTGGTCGACATCAGAACATCAGGATCATTTTGAAAGTGTGCTTTGATTTGGGTGCCCTGTGAACTGCGAGGGCACTCTTTTGGACAGAGGAGACACAGACTAAAAGTCAGCACTGGAATCTTCCTTAAAGAAAGACAAGGGGAGTGAAGGAGCAGGAACATCTACCACACCTGAAAAGGCGAACGCACAGCGTTTGGCATCTCCACCCATGGCTGCACGTCCACTGGAGACGGTGAGTTACTCCATGCTTCCACCCCACATACTGGCTTCTACCATGGAGGAGTTCCCTCAGCAGCTCCCCGTGCCCAAGGGCCCAGCCAAGGGCCGCAGTCGCCCCCGACGACCTCGGGAGGCCCGCTTCAAGACCCAGCCTGTAACCTTCGCAGAGATTGCAGAGGTGGAAGAGGAAGGGGCTTCGCCGCTGGAGGAGGAGAGAGCCAGACGATCCTTCCTGCAGTCACTGGAGAGCCTGAGGAGGAGCACACAGACGCTGCACCAAACAAGCTCTACACACTCCGGCAGGACCAGCACACCCACACAGACCAGCCTGGACTCAAGTGACTCAGATTCAGCCCCATGAGAGAGAGAAAGATTGAGAGAGAGAGAGAGAGAGAGAGAGAGAGAGAGAGAGAGAGAGATAGGAGAGGATGTGATTTTGTATGTAATCCTCTCCTCTGCTGTATTGCTGACTTTACTGGACTGGACTCCAGTGCACTTTGCACATATCCTTCTCTTGAAGCATACTTTGTGGCTATAACTTCTTAGCACACTTCTTGTGCCAAACTCCAGCCATGCCCAGCAATGGTTGGCTGGATTGCTAATGCTCCTTAGTTGTAGTATTTTCTAAACTCTAACAACTTAAATATTCCAAAAAAATCCTTCTTCATTTAATCTATAAGACTTGAGGCCGTTTATCATGAGCTTTAAAGTGTAGGTCTGTTCTTTTTGCTATTCCATTCACAGGGACAGATACACAAAGGTCAAGCATTTCATGTGTGCCTGGTTAGAGATTACAGAATGTTTTTCTACTGTCCATCTTGGACTTCCATTGTTTAACACTTTGTCATGATTATGCAGTCTAATCATTGTCAGAAGAATCGGTCTGTGAATGACCCATACTCCATTGGAGGCACTGTTTCAAGATGATGTTACTTGAGTTTGCCAAAATAGTATATTTACTAATGATCTCAGAGAAGAACAGTTATTTTCTTGCTAAATGTTACAGATATTTATTCTCAGATTATCTTGTTAATGTAGCATAATGGGATTAGAAATGTGTGTTGTTGACACTGTGGGCTTGCAAGGTCACTATCGCAGTTTGAAAATGAAAAAAAGACGAAAATATGAAATCTTTATACTTTTGTTTTACTTTTATTATCTTTGTAAAGATATTTCTTACTTACTTTAATAAATATATATAAATAAAGTACAAATCTGTGGAGTCCTTGTGTTTTTGCATAGCTGTTTTTTGACAGAGTCTAAAAAAGGGCAAGTTCACTCAGCAGAAGAATGCGAAGGGAGGAGGAGTGTGGAAGAAAGGGCACAGGAAAACAGAAGGATAGCGTGTGAAACCAAAAACACAGAGGGAACAATCATGACAGCAGATACACATCACTGCTATCAGATCTTTCTCGTAACGTGTTTATATTGTGTGAATACTTCATGAGGAGTGAATCCATAGAAATGGTCCAAAATGACTTGCATAAAATAAAATCCACATTAAATATCAACATTAGGTGATGTTTCTTTCCTTTTACTGTAATATGTTCTCATGTAGAAGGTTTGGTCTGACAGCATGTAATCCAAGCCATCATCCACAAATGAAATCTTCACTTTTAATGCAAATTACACTTCACACACAGTAGATCATGTTTTTTTTTTTTCACTCAGAGTTGCCTCATAACTGTGTCTCTAAGGAGAAAGCTCTCATGGCCCTAGAGACACTGGTCAGTCACCCTCTGCATAACTTGCATGTGTTTACACTGTGCCTTATCCTGAGTTTAAAAACAGACTTCAACAGGCCCTTGCTGGACTCTTCACCCAGGGACTGATCTGTTCTTTGCTTGGCTGGTGTGTATGTGGATTAAAAATAGCATCAATCTGACGTGCCTTCTGATCTAGTTACATTTCAGAAAAAAACATGTTTTGCAGCCAACTGAAGAGACCGCTGTACTATGACAAATGTCTGTATACACTTATTATCCAGGACTATGTTCTTATATTTGTCTTATGTGTGGCAATCATATACAACATTAAATCACCATTGAACTGATTAAGCCTGAAGGCTTTAGATGGCCACAGCCTTATGCTATGGACGCAGTATAAATTATGACGTACCAGTGACACACATTCATTTGTCAAGTGAGACAGCAGAAATGTGTCTGTATTATGAAGTTGTTTACCAGTTCATCCCCTCACCTCTCTGCTCTGATGTTATCCCTGCAACCTACTTTTTATACTGTTGCCTTGGTGATGAAATATGATGTCTCAAATTTGTCTGCGAAAACAAACCCAATGTTCTGTTTCACGTTGAATGTCCTGTATATAGCCCCTCCCATTCCGCATCCCAAACACAGCAAAGCTTTGTCACACACGCAGGCCAGGACAAATCTACATTTTGACCTGCACACTCCTACAGTACACTTTTTTTTTTCTTTAGAACATTTTGCTCCTGTACATAATGCATGGTTTAAGTCTCTGCCACTAAATATCAACTAACGCTCAAATAATGCATAGTTTTGCTGTGAACTTTCCATTTCTGGGCAGACATTTAGTCCCTGATGTGCACTTGACAAAAACAAATTCTCCACTTAAAAATACAGCATGTCCCCAACAGGCAGCTGGAAGGCCACCACCATTCTTGTTTATGTAACCTGCTGTTCTGCATCGTGTATTCATTTTAGTGTGTCTGAAAAGAGAACTGCTCAAAAGGCATGAGCTGAATAAAGTCACATTGTTCAGCCTTACAATCTTAGTCATGCACTGAGTGAATGACAGCTGTTGTCAGTGAAAAGATGAATGGATGGATATAAATATACGGACATACATAAATATATACATACATACTTATGCACACACATACACGTTCAATATCATTCCTTCACTCCAAAATCACCCTCAAACTCATTGTTTCCCATTGAAGTGGCCAGTTCATGAGGCTGTGGTTTAAGCTGAGTTGCTTCTGTCTTTGACCAACATCTGTACTGACAATGAGGGCTGAGGGGGAAGAAGGGATTAAAGAGGCATAGGGATGGGGGGCTTACTTCATTTCCTCCTTTAGAAGCACCACTCATTCATGTAAGCCCTCACACACAAGCACTGTATACATACCACACTTCAAAAATCCGCTTGCCACATGAGGGGATGTGGTACACATAAATGATAGCAGCTTGGTCTGGGCTAAACAAGATGATAAGATAGCACTATGTTACAGGTATTATATGGTTTGCCGAATGGCCCTGAATGTGATGGAACACTGTTATTATCCTTTTGCTTGACAACCAGAGTGTTTTGTCCTTCTAGGTTTTGTGTGGTGCTGTCTGGGAACACACTGACTGTCTGTGTTCCTGACCTACATTCTCATATGCCACAGAACAGAACCCTGGTGGGTTTTGGGCCAGAACCAAGAGACAGACAACTTCAAGCAATTTGTTCTTCCCTTTCTCCCCAACTCTCTCTGTCATATCCCCCTCAGATCTGTAATAGAATAATCCTCTCTCGAGCTCTTAGCTCTCGGAAGAAGGTAGTGAAATGGCATATTGAGCAGAAGGTAACCCACTTATCGCTCATCCAAAAACTCATTTCCTCAAACCACTGATGAGGGCAGTTGGCGAGGGAGCACATACTGGGAGCTGTCAATATGTGTGTCAAATTGATTAAAGCAGTAAATACGAGGCACTCACTTGTATGGCCATTCTCAAAGAAAAAATGTACGAAAGGCATACGGAGCTCATTTAACATTCAAATAAGATGTGATTTATGTTCAGATTCAGGTTTATCTCATGCTTAATCTAACTCGTGCTTTGCACAGTGGCTGCAAACACATTTCCATCTAAGGCAAAGGCAGTGAGAGAGAAAGTTTTATCCTAAGACTCACCAAATTTAGCTTGCCAAACAGGCTCTAGGCTGTAATGTGCATAGAGAAAGCAGAGCTCACTGTTATCTTCCAGCCTCTTTTCTGTCAGCAGAACAAACAGCTAGCCATGCGAAGCTAACACAGATGGAGGGTAAATCCTAACAGGTTCTCAAGCTAAAAAAGAAAAGTGGGTCACTGAAAGAATGAAAACTTAACTGCATGTTAAATGGTCTTGTTAAAGGGGAACTCCAGTGATTTTACTACACTTCTGGATAATTCTATCTAATGATGTGTAAACACAGTCATTGTGAGTGCTTTGATGTTTCTTTCTGCATTTCAGAGAAATCAGAAACAGACTGATTTTTTACACTGGTAGCAAAAGGAACCAAGACTTACAAAGTGTACAAAAATATTGCCATTTCATTTAATTTTCAAAACAACTAGTGAACCTACATGTCTTCCAAGATTTTCAAAACAGAACCACAGTGCCCTCCAGAATTATTGGAACCCTTGTTAAAGACGATTGAACAGTCTTATAACAATTAACTTTATTTGTCATTCTCTTGATATTACATACAAATCTTAGCTTTATTTGAGGTAAGTTTAGTCAACCATTAGTCAGAATTATTGGCAACTTACAACATTTAACTGAATAAAAATAAATGAAGTGTGTGTAATCCCACACATATTTATTTTTAAGTAAGCCTGAGTGTTTAGAAAATTTTAAGTCATCAGAAAAGTTTAAATCCCTCAGTCATCTATCACCATCCTTCAGGAAGATTCAAGAGAATTCCATTGCAGTAAGGCATAAATGCACAGACTTGCACAAATTAGGGAATGGGTACAATAAAATAGCCGCTTGATTGAAAATATCCATATCAACAGCAATCATTAAGGAGTTCAGAAATTAAAAACGGGCTTGATCCAGCCTGGAACAGAATGCAAGGCTATTTTGTCAGCCGCCGCACTGTGGAGGAAGGTCAGAGAAGTAAAAAAAAATCTCCAAAGACCACAGTTTTAATATTATAGCAACATGGGGGTCACGACGTCTCCAAATCCACCATAAAACAAGGCTGTTTCTCCTCTAAAGGCCCTGGCAGTACCGTTTGCATACATGGTATTATGGATTCCAGGAAGTACCAGGAGATTTTAAATCAAAGTCTTTCTGCCTCTGCCAAGTAGATAAAACTTGGTTCTAGTTGGATCTTCCAGTACAATAACAATTCAAAAGACACAAAAAGGGTTAAGCAAACAGAAAATCAAGCCCCAGTCCCCTGTTTCACTGGAATGATGCATTTCATTTTCAAAATGTCTGTCCATGTTTGAGGACTGATTGATTCATTCACATTAATGTGGATGACCTGTTTTGGGGGGTAATGATGAGGAACTTCCAGTGCAATTTAATGCATAATGATCAATCATTTTGACAATAAACAGTCTGTTCCTGTTAGGAAGGACAAGCCTTTTCAGGACATTGTCTGGTTCTTGTGCTGACTCATTTCATCTATTTATGTCATATTAGTTTTGGCTCAGAAGCAGCACAGATCTTTCTGTAAAAACATGTGTTTGTGACAGATTTCTGCAAAACAAGAGACAATTATGATTTTTACTGTCCAATAGTTCTTTATTTAATTAGATTACCAGCAGGTTTTTTATACAAGGGATACATCATAAATATTATGAGCAGAATTATTGTCATAGCTGAACTGTATAAAAAATATGAAGTCAGACAGAAGGAATGAAAGAAATGCAGCATGTGGATGTGTGTGCTGGATGGCAATTGATTATATCTTGGTCTAAAGGTTTTACAGAATAGGGGTTTATCAGGTTACAAGTCAAATGTTTGAGTATTGAGACTGTTTTGTTTAAAAGATTTTGCCGAAAAACATTACAAAAAACATTGTCCTTTTGGATTCTTCAAAATAGCTTACCACAAAGCTACCCGAAACAATAAGTTCTCCAGTTACCTACTAAACAAATTTCAGAAGAAATACCCCCCATTTTGAGACATCTATGGCCATTTTTTATTATTATTACTTAGATGTCCATTTGAATAAAAAAAAAAACAATTCGGTAATTCGGTAAATGATTACCTGGTTATATAAATATAATTTAATAAAAAATACTTTAAGAGAATGCAGACACATTAATACAGTATAAACCATAGGTTTAAATCATTTTCAATCTTCTTCACCTAAACCTTTGAGTAGTAGTATACATTTCTGGATGGGTTATAGCACCACACTACATTCATTCATTTCTAACCCGTGCTCATTAAACAAAAAGTGGACAAACACCCTGTACAGGCCGTCAGTCCATCAAAGGGCAGACACACATCTCCCAGTACAACAATAATGACAGAAGATGTTTTGGATTTCATTCCACAGGTTCAAACTATAGCACACACTTCTTACCCAGATATATTCCAGTTCTTACCTAGATTCTTGGAATGATTTCACATGTGCAAACACAACTTGTAACTGTAGGAAACTGTGACATTCAGTACATTTCAATACTAAATGCATTTTTGCACATCTGTAGAACACTCAAAACATATGTAGAAGAGAAATTACTTTTGTATTAACATGTTGATCTTTAGAGGATGCATCAAAATGATTAATTTGTGTGGCCTTAATTTTGTTCTTCTTAGTGCACACTCCTTATTGCTACTTTTCTTTCTACAGACTATATAGAAAAATAGATGGAAGTGGCATGCATGCGAATATCCTATGTGGTATTTCTGCCTCGCAGACCTCGCCTGGCCTAAGTAGCAACTAAAGAACATCTCTGGATCAAACATAGAATCTTGTCCAAAACAGCAGGGCAGGCAGCAATGTACTTTGCACATCACTATGCCCCATGGGCTGTGCTGACGTCAGACTTACGGTCCTACTGACGTTACAGACTGAGTTTCTCCTCTGTTCTCCATGAATATGGGCCTGTTGAGGCCAGGGCTTCAGTGGGCATACACTCAGACTTACAACAACTTCATTGGTTCCAGATGGGACTGAACACAAACACTCCATGGTAATAGTAACACGTGAGTTACATTTTCTACTCACTAATGTACCTCAGGGGCTGACCCCCCCCCCCCCCAAACCCATCCACATGGTATCACTTGGTCCTTTGAACAGTTAAATGCTGTTTAACACTTTTCACTGATACTATGGTACTGACATATGTTCATGCAAAACATGGCTATGGTTTCATCTAAATCACCATTAATTACCATTGCAGAACCACGAAATAAGCATAAGGCTGATGGGGTCACTCAACCTCACACTACACCAGCTGTCATGGGAACTTCACTGTGACTTTAGTGGACCTGTTGATCAGTACAGACTCAACTCATCACAATCAGTAGTTTTCACCGTTGGACTCACAAGGATGATACAGCTATCATACAGCTAGGAAACTGTTTAAATTTAAACAATTTCCTCTGGGATAAATAAAGTCTTCTGATTCTGATTCTGATTCTATAATTATCATACTCATTTGCAAATTATGATGTTACAGGAATAATATCATTATCATCATCCTTTATTTAAGATCAGGTTTTCATTGACGGTACATCTCAGCGTCAGTATAACCAAGTATTACAGATAAAACAAGAAAATTGTAACAAATCATGCAACAGACAGTAGAAGTAAAGACAGTTAAAGTAAAGACAACAGTAATAACAATAAGCCAATAAAACAAT
This sequence comes from Alestes dentex, assembly GCA_037576975.1. Lineage (NCBI taxonomy): Eukaryota > Metazoa > Chordata > Actinopteri > Characiformes > Alestidae > Alestes > Alestes dentex. The sequence goes on from JBBIGA010000126.1 coordinate 11,732,806, forward strand.
AATAAATGAAACCTTGAAATAAAACAAGAAAAACATCTAAAAAGTAGTTAAAACAACTAAAACAAGGGCACTACAGCTAAAAGTCCAGCTGATCCTGAGACAATAAAAAGTGTGGTCTGTTTGAAATTATAATTTTAATTCTGTGCATTTAAAATACACTTTATGGACAAAAGTTTTGGGACACCTGACCATTACACCAACAGGAACTTTAATGACATTGCATTCAATTACGTAGGCCCTAGATAGTGTGTAGTAATTCCCAGAGAGTAGAAATTTGAGACAGCACATCAGAGCCCCGATAAGAAGAAGAAGAAGTCGGTATGTGACGATAGAGATGACGCACAGGGACGCGTGCAGAAATTCAGTGTTTTATTTTGTTTGATTATTTAAAATGGACATGTTTTGTTTAGCATTGACAGACAGCGCATCACTGTATACAACACTGTGCACACACCGCATTTAAAAATGTATTTTTTGATCGATTTTAATTTGATCCAATCACAGGCCGCGAAGTGAATCGCGTGGGGTTTCCGTCCTCAGCCAATGACAGGCTGAGTTTGGGAAGTCAACTCAGGAGCGCGAAGAATTTGAGAGAAAATGGCGATTTGAACTCTTAAACCTCACCATAAACAGCGTTTTTAATGTTGGTATATATCGTTTATCGCTGTAGTTTCATGGAAACATCAAGTAGTCACGTTCGTTCGGTCGGTAACCTGTTAATTAGTGCTACGTTGCAGCAAACCTGTTTTTTTTAAGTCTGCTTAGCTAATGTTGTAGCAATGAGGCTAGGGGACTAGCTTGTTGTTATTGAGAGTTACAGTAATGTCGGTACAGGTTAACTAATACGGAGAGTGATTAACTCAACTGATGCCGTTCTTAACTAGAAAGTAATGGCCTCATATAACGTGGTTTTCGCTGTTGACGTGAATGATCGATCAGAGGAGCCCAGCGTCTCCGGAGAGGTGTTTCAGGGTTCTTTAAAGCAGTGGGTTTTAAGAGTTCTCCTTTCCCTGGGCAGTAGATACGGATTCGAGAAAGTCCGATGGGGCTATAGGTTTTTCCACTCGAGAACTGTAAAAAGTGCAAGTCTCGTAACAAGAGGCACAGATTTCAGAGAGCTTCAGGAGAAAGCCTTCAGCGATTTTGAAGATGAGCTTCTAAAATTCGCTCCCAATCACAAGACATTTCACGAACAACACAGACACCAGACAAGCCCGGCGAGCTGCGTACACAACGCACTGAAAGAGATTCTCTTGGATTTCCAATGGGACAGACCCGACATAACATCTCCAACGAAATTAACTTTGAGACCAAGGAGATCAGGTCGGAACACCAAAAACATTTCTCTGGCAGAAGACGAGCTTTCGTGTATAGGGGAAAATGTTTTGTTTGTGGTGTCCACGTGTCCACACTCCAAGAGAGAGCTAGAGGAGTTCCTACACAGCAGCAGCAACAGCACTGGAAGTCACAAGGATTTACATGAGCTTGTCCTGCCAAAGCGCCTAGTAGATTTGCTGATTCAGCGGAAGGTTGTCCTTCATTGGGCTGACTGCAATCTGAACAAGGTTTGTTTATATACACCCCCCCCCCCGTGCCACCTTATGTAAACAAATGCATATACCTCAATTGTTGATTTTACTAATGCTGCATTTTTTAACAGGGTACTAAGGAGTTTGATGACAACATGGGCTTAAAAAGCATAATGGAGGTGTTGGAGCCAGTAGGTGGAAAAGTGATCCCTGTCCTGACCCCTTGGTTGGCCCTAAAGTGTGAACGTCCAGACGTGGGCATTCTGAATGATAATGCCTTTCCACCTGGCTCTAGTATTGACTACATTTTGTCTTCTGAAAAGACATACCAGCGTAGCTTTCCAGCCCAGGCGGGAACTCTTTGCTGGGGTGCAGGTAACAAATATTGCTCTAGAAATGTCACTTATTTTGTTTTGACACATGTGTGAATCATGAGTGCTTTAATTACTGACACCATCTTTCTTTTTATTCCAGATGAGGACAAACAGATCTGCAGTGTTTCATTTGAACCTGTGTCATGCAGGCAAAGACTTCTGTGTGTTCCTGTAGAAGTCAGTCTGAGAACTGTTCTGCAAGGTTTGGACACCAGCTCCATATGTCAGTCAGTGTCAGAGTGCTGGGTCCTGTCATACCCAGATAAACCAGACAAGCATCAGCTTGCTTTTCAGAGCTTGTTGAAGGAGCTCTCTGTTCAGGCATTTGCCATGGTGATTTTTTTTTATACATATTTTTATTTATTTTTATTTTTTTCATCAAACTAAAAGCAAAGGAGCATGTTTTGGATTTAATGTTTACATTAAAAAATGAGATGCAGATTTTCAGCTTTATGCCCATTGTCTGTTTCTATAGCTAGCAGAGGTCAGTGAAGGAGATCTGGTTCGTTCTGCTGTTCTGTCAGTGCTGTCCCCCCATTCAGCTCTTCTGACAGTTCTCCAGCCTCTGGCCACTCGGTGTGAGGAGGTGCTGAACAGAAGCCTCATTTCCTCAGAAACCACAGAAAACTCCACTGACCTTCCTGACATTGTCAACAGTGTCCTCAGCACGATCTATGACATAATGAAGGATGACGATAGCTCAGGTGTGTCTTGAATGGGTATAAATCCTTATTAAAAGGACTGCTGTGCCATAGTCTGGTATAAAATGTGTAATGAAGCTTTAATTGCATGTGATGAGTGGCAGTTTTAACTTCAATTTAAGTGGAAAGTCACAGAGGAACAGCAGTTTATTGCTTAGGGAACCAATTAATTGATATACAGAACCTTTTTTAAAAATCCAGCTTTTTGATTTTTGAAAGAACATTTATCAAAAAATATGATTTAATGCCTTTTCAGTTAAAAGAGTGTCACTATTGTCAAACTGTTGATGTAGATTGCCTTGTTGAAGCACATTATTCTAAACACTAAGAAATGTAACTATTAATTTGTTCATTCTGTGCATCTTAAAATGACAGCCACTAACACAGAAGAAATAAATCCATATCGGACTCCTGACTGGGCAAATCAAGAGCTCCAGCAGTGGACTAATCTAGCAACAGATTTTACAGAAGGCTGGTTTTGTCTGTCTGACCAATCTGGGATTAGCTGCCATCTGATGGAGTCAATGAGGTATTTGAATTAATTAGAATTATGCCATGCAATACTGCACGATTTGATTTAATATTAAAACACATGTTCCTGGTTGTTTCATACCCTAGGCTTTTGCATGCTGCTCCAGAGGAGAAAGAGCAAAAAGAGGAACATGCTCAGTTAGAGCTTACTCACACTCTAGCTGAGCTGTATCAAAGCAATAGAGTTGGAGCCAGCGCTGGCCCAAAAGGCAAAAAAAGTTAGTATGTCTATACTATGGCAGTTATAACAAATGGCAATGAATTAAAAATTGTCTTACTACACTATGCAAGCATAACTGACAGCATTGACATGGTGAATCAGTTCAGTTTGCTCATGACTTTCTTTGCTCTTTAGGAGGTTCTCAGCGTACACCAGTAAGAAAAAAGATGAAGACAATGAGCCGTTCCTTGCAGATGCTGAATGCTGCTCGCTTTAATATAAAAGAACAGAAGAGTCAGGCAGAAGTGGACCTTCCCAACACTTCAAGAGGAGCTGACAAGCATGGCAAGAGATACTCCGGTGAAAGGACTAAAACAGGTCCCATGTGTAAGTTAAGCATTTTCAGTTCATTTGTAAAAAGATAGCTTATGTAATTACAGAAATTATATTAATTACATGAATTACATTACAGCCTTCAAAAGTGAGGAGGAGCTGTCGTCCCATTTGAAATTGAGATATCAACAGGCTGTGGAGGACCGGAGTTTATCTCTTCTTGTTCAGGTCCAGAAATTTCTCTCCGTGGTGAAAACCTTCATCAAAAGCAACAGTGATGTAGAGGTGAGTGAGCAGTGCACTTATCAGATGGTTAAACAGTTATGTGAGCTCTCATTTTTAAGACCTGTGCATCAAACTGTGAAAATTATAAATACTGGAGTATTGATGTCTTCTGAAGACATTTAGTTTACCATCATATTTTAGACTGGTTGCTTTGACTACTTCTTAAAAAAAAAAGAAACATTTTATGTTTCATTTTAAACATTTTATGATTACTAAAATGTTTAAGTGATTCTGCTGTACACCATTTCTCACTCGATTGAGAATACAGAACAATTACTGACCATTTATTTTTGCTCTTTCTTGGCAGGCTTCATTTTTAGATTTAATCAAGAAGAACCTTTTGAAAAGCGCCCAGTCTGTTCGACAACTATATGGAAGTGCTTCAGAGACAGAAAGTAAAATCAGAGAGTATGTTCTATTTAGTTTTCAGCGGTGTGTTTACTATACAGTTCTTATACACTGATCAGCCATAATATTAAAACCACCTGCCTAATATTGGTTCGATACCTCTCTTGCCACCAAACAGCCCTGACTCATTGAGGCACAGACTTCACAAAACCTCTGGGGAGTGTTGTGGTATCCAGCATTGAGATTATAGTAGCAGATCCATTAAGACCTCTAAGTTGCAAAGTGGGGCCTCTGTGGATTGGACTATTTTTCCTGGACATGCCACAAATTATTGATATGATTAAAAGATGCTGAATTTAGAGGCCAAGTCAACACCTTGAACAATTGTCCTACTGAAAGAGGTCACTGCCATCAGGGAATATCATTGGCCTGAAGGGGTGTACAGCGATGTTTAGGTAGATGGTTTGTGTCAGAGGAACATCTGCATGAATGCCAGGACCCAGTGTTTCCCAGCAGAACGTTGCCCAGATCACACTGGCTCTGTCTTCTACCTGTCGTGCATTCTGGTGTCATCTCTTAACTGTGTCAGCATAGCACACGCACCTGGCCATCCACATGATTAATCATACGAGGACCCCTTCTTCCATTGCCCCACCATCCAGTTCTGATGCTCGCTTGCCTATTGTAGGCATGTTCAGTGTTGGAAAGGGATTCAACAAGGGCACTCTGGCTGGCCTGCCGCTACACATCCCCATTCACAGCAAGCTGTGACGCACTGTGTGTTGACTCCTTTGTATTATTATTTGTGCTTCAGTGACTGTTCTGTGGGCTTGGACCTAACATGCTTACCCCTGTGTGTCAGTGGTAATTTGGGTAGGTACTAACCACTGCACACTGGGAACAGTCCACAAGATCTGCCACTTTGGAGACCCAGTCATTTTGCTGTCAGAGTTGCTCAAATCCTTATCCTTGCCCATTTTTCCTGCTTTCAACTTCAAGGACTGACTGTTCTTGTTGCCCAGTGTCCCTCCCTTTGAGCGGTGCCATTGTAACAAGATAAGCAATGTCCTTCACTTGTCAGTGATTTTAATGTCGTGGCTGATTGGTGTATTGACATGCTTACAGAGTAAAACTGAAAATGGAAGATCTGACAAATAACTATTTTTCCTCTAATATTATTGTGAAACACTCTGAATGTCTTATCTTTTCAAGTTGTCAGCTACAAGTACTTCTCAGACTTGAGGTGTGCAGACAGCCATCTTCTGATCAAGACCCAGATGATGTGGAACAGATGGTGGAGGAGGTAGGAATTTTTTTCCCATTATAATTCAAATCAGTTCTCATATGTAATCCTTTAATAACTAATGCTCTGTGTTGTGTGCTGATAATTAAATGTAGGGCAATCAAAAAGTAAAATCAAGAGTAATCTCTTCTACCGATATTTCACTTAGGTGGCTGGAATGCTGCGGATAATATCTTTGACAAACGACCCTGTCTACCTGTCCAAGTTCATGCAGGAGGAGGTTCTGCCATTGTATGTACTTTTGCTGTGATAATTTGAAAAAGATGTAAGTAAACTGATCCTGTTAAAAGTAACTTTATTGTCATTGCAAATAATATATTGTAGGTGCCTCAAAGACATTCCTAAGATCCTGGCAGACATCTACCACAGTCTGGGCACGCAGCTGCCAGAGGTACTTGTTGCCGTCCTGCCCTCTGACTTTTTCAGCGATGACTCTATGGCAAAGGACAGTGTTTCTGTAAGCCCACTCTCAGCCACACAGAGCATGGCCTCTAGTGTTGGAAATCAACTTGAGGAGTTACGCAATCGTTCTGCTAAAAAGAGAAGGTGAGTTGTTCAGTGGTTCCTAAACTGGTCTTAAGGGACAATGTGATAGTCCACATGTTGGCTCTGTTGGTATACACGGGATATATGTAGTGTGTATATGTTTATGTGGACTGTTTGAAAATAATATTTATGTTTTCAGAGGCAGTATACTTTCACGTCACAAGAGCATGACAGATGCTTCACAGACCCTACGGCAAATAGAGATGCCCAGAAAATCCACTAGACAGGTTAAAAATCTATACATACTCTTTTAGTACAAAAAGATGCATGTTTGCTTTTTGTTCCCTTCAAAACATCATTACATTGCTTTCCCTTGGTTTGACAGACAAGGCCAAAGATGTGTACTTCTTCAGAAAAAAGAAGTGTGGGGAACGTACCACCTCAAAAACAAGCAGTTCAAGGTAAGTAATGCAAAATCCCACCTCTTTATTATGTAGAAAACATCTAGTTTTGCTGCTTATATTGTCGTGTAATTTTTTTTATAGAGGTGACAAAGGTGAGGAGAAACCTCTTCAACCAGGAGATAGTATCTCCCTCAAAGAAAGTGAAAATGCCTCGCAGCCAGTCTGTGTCAGCATTAGAAAGAATGAAGAAACGTAAACGATCACTGACGGATGATGGTAATTACATTTCCCCCCTTCAAAAGACATATATGTGTGTGTATGTATATATATATATATATGCGATTAGTTGTTCGAAATTAACGCATTAATTCGACGCCCCTAATGTATATATGTCTGTATATGTATATATGACGTAGGAATACAAGAATTAGATTAGAAATTTTTCATTTCAATTTTCTTCACCTTTAGATCAACAAACTCTGTTGACGAAAAAAGTGTCAGAGACACCCCTGCATAAACAGGTTTCAAATCGTCTACTGCAAAGGCAGAAGATTGGCAGGTCAGTTTTGGTTTATTTGAAATACTTTGGTTGATTGCTTGTTTCTATAAATGTTTGCATATTGATTTTGATCTTTCATCTAAAACATTCTGCTTAATATCAGTCTGTGCTCTTTCATTGTCAGGAGGTCTGGTGATGATGATATGGTCATTATTGAGGAGTCTCCTCTCAAACCTGCTACCGGTCAGTTACATTACAATAATTACTCAGAATACGGAATGTACATAAAAATAAATATTTTGTTCATATCTTTGTTTTCGTTGTAAGAAATTATGTCCTTTTTACAGATCTGAGGAGAAGTCCTAGAATAAAAAGTCTTGCCAGGAGGCATTCCAGTGTCTTTTACTCAAGCTCACAACCACGGTCTCGAAATTTGGACAGAGCCTTGTCGTCTTCACAGCTTCTTATCTCTGATGATAAAGGTGAACAGTATTACCTCTGAGTTGGCCATTTTTGGACTTGCACACAAGGATGTTAACTGTTGATTGTTAGCAGTGAAGACATCACTAGTGCAATTTACAGGATGTGTTTTTATTTTTAGGTGGTATTAATGTTGGTGATGTTAAGTCTCCAGTGAGACTTCTTTTTGGTGCTGCTCAATCTCCTGTACACCCTTCCACATCGTCCTGGCGAACTAGGGACAGTGAAAAAGCTCGACTGGAGTCTACAGATTCTGTATTTGAGGTAATGGTTCTACTAACTCAAATACACATGCTAAGTGATGTGTCCTGCAGATATTACATGTTGTCATTTGACCTCTGTTAATTTCAGATAGTAACTCACTGGTTCTTTTTTCAGAATTTTAGTAGAACTCCAAGAAAATCACCATATAAATCTCCATATAAGTCTGGTTCTGCAGTTGGGAGCAGAACTCCAAGGACACCTACTTCTTCCTCCAAGGTTCAAGGCTCTCCCTTCCCTAAGAGCCCAGGTCATACTGTTGGGGAAAATGGTATGAGCCTAAGAGGAAGCCCGTTTAGATCTCCAGCTGCAAAGAGCCTAGTATTAGAGACACCCAAGAAAAGCCCACTGAAGGGTATCCTCAGAACCCCAGTGAAGAGCTTTACAGAGCATGGTGACCTTTCTGGCTCTTGTCTTAGAAGTCCTAGCATGAGAACACCAAAGAAGAGCGTTACTTGGTCTCCATCTCCCCAGAAATGTATGTCACAAAAACCACTTAAGGTCCTAGAGTCTCCTCAGTGCGCCAAGATATATTTACCAAAATTGATCACACCAAGCAAGTCATGCCGATTTCACGGTGATGAATTTAAAACTCCTGACAAATTGCCCTCAAGAAAAGGCAGGATATCCCCTGAAACACAAAAAGTATCTGAAATTACTGAGAAGTCCAAGAAGATGAGGAGGACATTAAGTTTACCAGAAAAAGCTGAATCGCAGAGTCTTGACGTATGTTTAGTTGATCATTTATCACCACCAACACCAGAAATAACAACTCCAAGAAAAGATCCTGAACCAACACACAGAATGTGCACTCGGTCTGGAGGAACACCTCTTAAAAGTGTTTCTACTTCACCTCATCACAAAAGTAAATCCCCTCTGTCCGATAGCCCTTCTCCACAAAAAGGTAAATCTTTGGTTATGAAAGAAGAGCTGGCCAAACCATTTCTTAGGTCACACTCATCTGGTTATGCATCTTCTGGCATGAGTCATCAGAGGAGTTCACCAAGTCACATTAGAGCTAAGCACACACCAGATGGAGAGCCTTTGACAACCAAGACTGTCGATGGACAAAATCCAGAATCCACCAAAGTAATAATGGAAGAGGGGTCATCTTTAGACTCCCAGCAGTTTAACACCTCCCAGTGTAGTACTACCACCACAGAGGAGAGCATTGATATCGAAGAAGCCTCTGTAGTGAAGACTGAGTTAACAGGTGGCATTAAGATCAACATCTCCTTCTCACGCAAGTCCTCCAAATCTTCTGGAGTTTTTGAGTTCACAGGCACACCATCCATTCCTGATACAGCAACACAAGGACGAAGATATGGCTTCCGTCAGACTCCAGATCGGCAACAGAGAAAGGCAGCAGCGCGTCTTGGATATTCACCTGGGCTGCCAAAGTTTTCCACTCCACGAGCATCAGGAACACCAGCATATGGGAAGGCACTTGCTGAGCCCAATCCCCTTACTTACCAAGTAGAATTGGAAATGCAGGCATCCGGCTTGCCTAAACTCAAGTTCAAACGTACAGACTCTTTCAATTCAGGTGAAGCCTCTGACCATGTAGCTAAAGGCTTGGCCCCACGTGTTATCAATGCCAAGGCATCAAAGGTTGAAAGCCCACTTATACATTGTTCAAAACATCGAGAACCAGGCTGCATATCCCCATCTCTTTGCACTCATGGTACACCCAGGAAGGGAAGTGTCCAGACATACATCTGTCAGTCAATCACTCCAACAAGACTTCCTAATAATAGCCCTTCCCCCCTGGGTGTAGGAGAAAACATGGCCTGGACCCCATCTCCTCATAGTCGAGGCTTGTCAACCCCAGAGAATTTAAATAGTTGGCCTCGTAAGAAAAGAGCACGGACTGATATGTTGGGGGCCAAGGAAAATCCTGTCAAGGGTGAGGTTGAGGTACTGGAGGACCCAGAGCTTGATGGTGTGTTCAGATTACAGGGTACAGAAGATTTTAAGGAATCAAGGACCCCTGTCTCCAAGTACAAATTAGGTATGACACGAATGCTTTTGTTTTCAAAATTAGATAGAATGGTGAGAATCTGTGGTTTAGAAATGAAATAAAGATGCTGCAATATGTGAAGGATTTTCAAGGGACAGTGAGAAAAGATTACTTTTGCTAGGTAAAAGTCAGGACCTGGTCAAGACAGAATATGTTACAGTTTGTGTCAGTAGTAAACTTGGTCAGCATCACATTTTGGCAAGTTTGCTTTTGTAGTGATACATTTTTTTCAGCTAGTTAAAAATAAATAGAGAAATGTAATGTAATACATTTACATGAGTCTACATCTCAAGGGTAAAGCGGTGTTCATAATTCTGAATACAGTCTCTGGAACCGAAGTGCCATAATCATTCTGTTTCCATCGATCCCAATTCATCATATTGCAGTACTAGTGTTTTGTAATAAAAATGAAGGCTTTGGGTTTTAGTGCCCTCTGTAAGTGCTGTAGCTGTAGTGCTACCTGACAACAGCTTTAAGCTTTATGTTTTGACTATAATGACTAGTCCGTCTTGTCTTCATTGAAATTATGGTTGATTGTTTCTCCACAGTGGCAACCCCTCCAAGCTCTAAAGTGAAGAAACCGGTGTCTGTCAGTGGAATCCTTGCTCTGACTCAGTCACCGTTATTATACAAAGAAGGAAAGGCCACTGTTGCCAAGGAAACCACACAATCTGATGGTGAGATTAAACTGCATATGTAGTTAAATGAGCAGCTCTCCAACTTTTTAAATCTAAAGACGCTTTTTTGGATATCAAGTGCTTCGATGACTTCCTTTACCCTCCCACTCATCAGAACCTTGTCCGTTTTACCAGCTTTCTCCTCAGCTATCTTTGTCCATTTTATCGAGTTCCAACACCATACAGATAATTTGTTAATTAGCCTCTGCATATATTAAATTCCAGTAAATTTCACAATCTACCATTTTCAACAAGCATTACATTTTAGAAATGGCCAAAGCAGATTAAGCAGACAAAATTTTAAAATATACTAAAAAGAAATACAGCTTCTGAAATTCCATTGCCCCTTTAGCACACCCTGCATTCTCCAGTTTAAAAAAAATATTATTTCTTTTTAAAGGTTCCTCTTTACTTATTTGTAGTAGTAGGGTTGTCATGACACTGTAGTAGACCATAGCCACCATTTTTCCAGTTTAAACCGACATTTGTATTTTGTGCATCTCAACATGGTTATAGTCAGGGGTTGACATAAGTGGTACGCAAGTGCGCATGCGCGGGGATGTACAGTAAAGTGCACGGCAGTTTTCAGGCTTCACTGCGCAAAAGCATACCTAATTTGAGTAACTTCATACTGGCTCTCTAATTACTACAACACAGGCAAGGAACACCTTTAAAAGAAAAATAATTACGTTTTAAAATAGGGTTCCTGCCGGTCCGCGGAGCCTCGCCTCTGCACCAATCAAAATTCTGTCAGATCATGTCTGATCTCAGAGCTTCTGTCACTGTGTGCCCCTCCAAGCCCCCTCGACTTCATGACCCAACCCCGGTGTCAGACCCGTTCATCCGGGTTGTGCTTGGTCGTTTATGCAGGGCCCTGCAGCCCAAAACCTGACATGACTAGTCCACAGGACAGATACATTTGAGTTGTAATGGTTCCAGCGCCCATGGTGAGGTGAAGAATGTTTAATTTTGGTGCATACCAATTCTTTCATGTAGGCACTCATTACAGTACTTGAGGCAAAAAATGATGCGAACACCTGGTTATCGTCTCTTTTAAAATACTGATTTTACCTAGACCATTCTGCAGTCCTGTGATAAGTGTTTTGTTTAACCTCTTTCCACAGCATCAAATGGAAACTTGGAGCAGTATGGTAATAGTATATTGACCTCAGATGTCTCACCTTTTAGTCAACCACGGAAACGCCAGGGATGTGGAAGGACGTACAGCCGGAAGAGACTGCTGGAGTCGTAAGGTGCAGAGATGCATCTGAGGACATTTTATATTTATATGTTTTATCATTGTTTACCTTGGTCATTTTTTCTTCTTCCTTTTAATGGAAAAGTTTTACACATCATACTGTCATGCATTTATCAATCTATGAGAAAATATGCCTCAAGAAGGGGTCAAATGGAAATGTTTGACTTTTATCAAGTTGTTTATTTATGTGGTTGTTGTCCATTTTTAAACTTGTCTTATTCTGTGCTAGTTTTCTAACAGTTAATGGATTGTTCAACAGGTTGGCAATTAAATCTTTTTTTCCCTACTTAATTCTAAGTAAGATGAATTCATCACTATTACTCTTTTCATGAGGATGGCTTTTAGCATAATGAATCCTCATCTATGGAAAATAGTCTGATTATCCAGCATTTGTTTGTGGTGTGACAATACAACTTGTGATTTTCAATTGTTTATTAATGTTGGAAATTATCTAAAAAGGAACAGTTCTACTGTTCCTTACCACATGACTACATCAGGAACTATGAAGCCAACACTGAATAAATCAAAAACTCATGATGCTTTAATAACTTCAAAAGCAAAAATCTAACTGTTCATGTAGGAGAGATGTACTGTGGTTCAGAAGCTATCTTACAACACTAGACAGAAAGAGTACTTTCTGTTAATCCTGAATAAGTAGGAAAAAGAAAAAAAACTGCAAAACTGAACCAGTCCATTTCAAAATGCTGATCTGCATCGTGCTGTGATATAATGTGAAATATGTGTAAATGAGAGATTATTTTAATAAAGAAATTGTTCTTAAGAATTCGGTTTGGTTTCTTTTAGAGACATTAATTACTAACATTTATTTGATACTTGCAAAAAACTGAGAAAGAAAAATGTTTTGGGCCGGAGACTAAAACCTAGACAAGAGCTGTATTTGATGACATTTGATTGATTCCAATGCTATTCCAAACCACTGTTTGTGTTAACTAGTCAACTACTTAAGCAGAATTTTATTTATAGTATCGATAGCCACCCCTCTTACTGGCCAGAGCGGTTAGTGTATTTAGAACTAAGCAGTTTTTGAGTATTTTTGTGATCCTTTTTGATGTTTATTGTATTTTCTAAATTTCTTGTATATGTGTGTCTGTCCTCAGAAATACAGTGTTTCGTTAAGCAGTATGAATGTTGATAATTAAGGGCTAATGGTAGAATTTGTCGCCATCTATTGAACATAAATTGAGTTGCATCTTGCCTTTGAAACGCATTCATTTAAAACTTTAATTGGAAGCACAGAGCTTTTACATATTGTCTCGTTTGTTGCTGCTTTTTCTTACCCAAGAAAATTTGATCCTTATATCATGTTTTCACGACTGTTTTCCAAAGATTTTCTTTCCATACACTCTCTTGCTCCCTATTGTAATAATAGTCAAGAAAATGTTTAGATAATATTTTATATAATTGTTACTATAGATCCACAAACTCATCATTCTCGTCAGAGCTTCTATATATTCTCATTTGTTGCTGCTGAGCTGTCATATTAGTGGTTTGCCTGTTTCTTACTCAAGAAAATTTGACCACTATACCATATGCCATTCCAAATGCTGTCAGACTCTACGACAAAGACCTTGCAGATGGCCACACAAATATACAGTACACCATGGTAGTTTCCAGTACACCATGGTAGTTTCTCTTATGTGCAATATTACTTTAGAGCATTTTTTCTGATACAACATGTGCAATTTTAGGTGTGGAATACTAATACTGGGCAAAATGGGCAATTTATAATGTGCAGTTTTTTTCTGGTGCATTGCTACTGTTTTTGTCAATGCCTGTCACTCCACTGTGTACCTGTATGTGTCTATATATATAGTCTTGTGGGACTAGTAAAGGTTTATATTATCCTATGTATACCGAACCCCACCCTGTGCTGAAACAAAGACCTGGCAGATAAACTCCTACCCCTGACCTCCATCAGAATTCACATAGAGGATGTGAGCCAGCTGTTCCAGAAACAGAAAATCAGCTGGCTCCCATCTTCACACGCATCTTCAATAGATCCCTGGAGCTGTGTTCCCGCCTGCTTCAACTGCTCCACCATTATCCCGTTCCACAAGAAACCCACCATCACAGGACTGAATGACTGCAGACCTGTCGCCCTGACGTCTGTGGTCATGACATCTTTTGAAAACCTGGTTTCAGCCCATCTGAAGGTCATTACAGGACACCAGCTATACCCCCTGCCGTTTGCCTATCGGGCAAACAGGTCGGTGGATGATGCAGTGAATATGGGACTGCATTACATCCTGCAGCATCTCGACCGTCCAAGAACTTACGCCAGGATCCTGTTTAAGGACTTTAGTGCCTGAACTCCTCTCCGTCAAACTCTCCCAGCTCAGTGTGTCACCTGCTACCTGTCAGTGGATCAGCAGCTTCCTGACAGACAGGAAGCAGCAGCTGAGGCTTGGAAGGATCATTTCTGAAACACGGTCCCTCAGTATTGGTGCCCCTCAAGGATGTGTCCTCTCCCCACTGCTCTTCTCCCTCTACACCAATGATTGCACCTCCAAGAACTCAGCTGTTAAACTCCTGAAGTTTGCAGACGATACCACCGTCATTGGCCTCATTCAGGATGGTGATGAGTCTGCATATCGAGCGGCTGGTACTCTGGTGCAGTCAGCACAACCTGGAGCTGAACATGCTCAAGACTGTAGAGATGACAGTGGACTTCAGGAGACATCCCTCATCACTGCTCCCCCTCACCATATCAGGCAGCACAGTGTCTACTGTGGAGACCTTCAAGTTCCTGGGTACCACCATCTCCCAGGACCTGAAGTGGGAGACCAACATGTCCTCCAACATGTCCTCCATCCTCAAAAAGTCCCAGCAGAGGATGTACTACCTGAGACAACTGGGGAGGTACAGTCTTCCACGAGAGCTGCTGATCCAGTTCTACACTGCAGTCATTGAGTCTGTCCTGTGTTCCTCCATCACAGTCTGGTACGGAGCAGCCACTAAACAGGACAGGAACAGGGTGGACTGTACGGGCAGCAGAAAAGATCAGCTGAACTGTCACATTGCTTCACACCACAGGACTGCAACTGCATTTTATGTACACTCTGTGGAGTATATGTTCTGTACCCTTTACTATATTTACTATATTTACTTTATTTATGTGTGTGTGTACGTATATTTATGTGTATGTATATATTATGTGGATGTATACGTGCACATATATGTTTATATATATGGCATAAATATATTATCTGTACAAATAATACTTATATACATACATTAATATTTATCTTTCTATTCATAAATATAAGACTATACTGCATATTCATATTGTAGATTGTATATTATTGTACATTATATTGTTTAGTATATTTTTCATTGTGTCATTACATATTGTTGTTGTTTTACACTGTTGTGTTTGAGGCAATGCCATTGACCAGAATCAAATTCCTTGTATGTGCTCACTCTCATACTTGGCCAACGTGTTTCTGATTCTGACTCTGTTTTCACGTCTGGTTTTCATAGATTTTGTTTACCTGCACACAGTCTTGCTGGAATAGAAATGTCCCTTTTCCCAAACAGTGTCCAAAATGTCTTGGTAAGCTGAAAGATTGATCTTCACCGAAAAACTGATGTGTCCCAATAATTTTGTTCATGTAGTGTATGTAGAGAGAGAAAAGAGCCAAAAACTCATAATCTTCTTGAGAACTTAAACATATTTTCCCATCTCTTTGCTGCTGTAAAGCGGAGCTGACATGGTTCGCTTTCACAACAGTTTTCCAAAGATCTCATTTGCTTACACTCTCTTCCTTCCCATTGTAATAATAGCAGTCAGGAAAATGTTTATCATATTTATTTATTTAACTGACATTTAAATACTGTATGTGACCGATTGACTGATTAATATGGAACTACTAAACGAAGACAAACTCAGGGATTTTTTACTGAAATGTGCAATTCAAGGGTGTACACTATATGGACAAAAGTATTGGGACGCCTGCCCATTACAAAAATGGGGACTTTGTCATTGTATTCAAATAAATAGACTTTAATATGGAGTTGGTCCCTCTTTGCAGCTATAGCAACTTCCACTCTGTTTCTGTGGGAATTTGTGCTCATTAATTCTGTAGTGCATTATGAGGTCAGGTACCGATGTTGAATGAGAAGGCCTGGCTTGCAATCTCCATTCCAGGTCATCCCAAAGATGTTGGATGGGGTGGAGGTCAGGGCTCTGTGCGAGCCAGTCAAGTTCTTCCACACCGAACTCCGACCATGTCTTTATGGAGCTTGCTTTATGCACTAGGGCACAGTCATGCTGGAATCGAAAAGGGTCTTCCCCAAACTGTGTAAACAAAGTTGGAAGCATGGGGTTGTCCGAGATGTCTTGGTATGCTGAAGCATTAAGATTGTCCTACTGGAAGTATGAGGCCTAGACCAATGGTTCTCAACCTTTTCAACATTAAGGCCCACCTATCTATCACAGCATGTTGCCAAGGCAACATTAGATGATATTAACTAACCAGTTGCGGACCAATGGCCTGTCTTGATTTTAGATTCGCGGCCCAATCAAAAGCCTTTGCAGCCCACCAGTGGTCCGCAGCCCAGTGGTTCAGAACCTGTCCAGAAAGGGCCGCTGTGGGTGCAGGTTTTCATTCCAACCAAAAAGAAGCCACACCTGAGTAACTGAAAA
>JBBIGA010000126.1:11749220-11771103 GCA_037576975.1 Alestes dentex
AGGTGTGCCTCCTGCTTGGTTGGAATGAAAACCTGCACCCACAGCGGCCCTTTCTGGACAGGTTTGGGCACCCCTGGCCTAGACCAAACCCTGAAAAACAGGGGCGTCCCAATACTTTTGTCCATATATTGGTCCGGTGTGTGATTGGGTGTGATGGTGTGAGTCAGGAGAGAGAGTGAGTGGGCGGGTCTTTATCGTGGCGCGGACTTCAGACAGCAGAGTTGAAAAGCATATTCTCTACAGTCCCAGTCTGATTATAAACTCACTGATCCCGGCGTATTTTCAGCTAACCAGCCTCCACTCTGATCCAGGTCTGTGTCGGTCAGCTCATGAGTGATGGCCGATTAAATGTGGCAGAAGAATAAAGCCCTGGTTTTAAGGTAACCTCAGTGTTTTTGTAACGTTAGCCAAATGCTCCTTAGCAAGCTAGCTGGCGGTCCGTTCTTTGTCAGAAATGAATCATGTCAAATACCACATTTTGAGAACCTTAAAAGGATACAGAAACCTTTTATGGATTAGGTGTGAAATGCGTCGCTTGGTTAACTACCTTCTATTTTAATTTTAGCATTTGGTTGGCTAGCTAATATTAGCCAGTTAGCCACATGATCGAAGCAGTGTTTGCTATCACATTTTGTAAACACTTTAACATCAGACTAGGCAAATACATAGATTTACGTTAATTTAATGCTTGATTTAAGTTCTAGGTACTCGTGTGGCGCCAATTAGGAATGTGCAGCTAATGTTAGACCTAAAATGTCTCTAGCTACCCATTCGTGCCATGTTAACCTCAACAGCATGTTGCTGTGTATGTACTGGACGTGGGCCAATACTTATATTTGTTACAGTTTACAGCCATGTTACTGAAAATTCTTGCGTTCAATTTTTGCATTCTACTAAGTCAAATGCAGTTATCCATTATCTTCCCGTGTCTGACAGACTAGTATGGAAGTAATTTAGTGACAAAAGTATTTGAATAAAAAAAAACAACAACATTGAATTGTTGAAACTGAATAAAAACATGCTTGAATGATAATGCATGTGAATTTATGTAGTGAAGTTTGTGATGAATTTATTACAATGACAACATTTAAGATTAAATATAGAAACATGCAGCAAAATAATTATAACCTTAATTATTCAATACTCAGTTTGCCAATTCAGGTGGGCTATTTCACTTGGACAAATTCGTTTGGAAATTCAGCGGACATCCGGGACCTACAGGAAAAGATGTAGAGCGCAATCCTCACGGACTGAAAACTCGTTTGCGGCGAACTCATCGTCTCGCGCGCGTTTAAACTTCTATGTCCCCTCCCCATCCTGCCTCGATCGTCTTTACCACCCGTCATTTTACCATAAAGGCAGGCAGAATGTCAACAGGCATTTCAGGATATAAAAGCTGCAAAAGGCCCTATCCCAAAGACAGACCTGAGTAGTATTTCACAAAGCTGTTTTTTTTTCTTCCAGTTAGTAAGATAGCTTAAACTCAAAGTCAAATACGAGAAGAGGTCAGACACACTACTGAGAAATATTGATCTGTAAAATATGCACCAAGTCTAACATTTTACCCTAAAGCATTGATATGATAAACCAGCACCAGGCGCTGGTCCAGTTCTGACGTTCATGTGCCCATTGTACATGCTTTCAGTGGTGTACAGGGGTCAGCATGGGCAATCTGACTCGTCTGTGACTATGCAGCCCCATACACAGCAAACTGCAATGTACCATGTGCTCTGACTACATTTCTACCTTTCATAGTCAGCATTAACCTGTACTACAATTTAGATTACATCAGCGCTTTTGTGGGATTAGACTAGCCTTTGCTCCCCATGTGCATCAATAAACCTTGGGCGTCCATAACTTTGTCTCTGGTTTACTGGTTGTCCTTCCATGGATCACTTTAGGTAGGTACTAAACCCCTGCATAACAGGAACATCCCGCAAGACCTGCTGTTTTGGATATTATCTGACCCATTCATCTGGCCATCACAGTTTGATCCTTGTCAAAGTCACTCAGCTCCTTACACTTGCCCATTTGACCTGCTGCCAACATCAGTTTGAAGAGCTGACTGTTCGTTTGCTGGCTAATACCCACCTCCTTGATAGGTGCCATTTGAACATATTTAACTTCACCTGTCAGTGGTTTTAATGTTGTGGACGATGTGTGTATATATAAGATGTATTGTCTATCACACTGTATATTCCAGTATGTGTCACTTCAGGCTTTATACATATGTACATATTCACAAATCAACTATGTTTTTATGTTTAATTATTTTATATTTTACATTTCTCTTGAATGTTTGTTCATGTCTGGCATGCTTGCTTAGTCTGTTTAGTATATTACATGTTCAATATAAACATGCTTGCTCCCTTAACTCATGGTGCTTGAATTTGAACTGTTGTTTCATTGACATAGTTCATAATGAGCTTTTGGTCTTCCTTTTTGTGTTTGTCTTTTAGATGGAAGATATGGAGGTGGATGTGCAGTTAGGAATAGCAGGGGTAGCTGTTGGCTCTGCAGGAGTGGAGGTGCCCATAACCATTCCTGACTCTGGGAGCAGCACAGAAGTGGAGGAAGATGAAGATCGTAATAGGCGACCCGAAGGAGGAAGCACTGCCCCTGTTGACAGACCACAACGTGCAGCAACACAGATTGTTAGAAGACGACGGAGAGCAAGGCATGTAGGAAGACTATGGCTGCTGCAAAGTTAAGGATCATTATGAGAGACATCATACTGAGATCTTCATTAAAAAAAAGCCCAGAGGGGTCTTTCCATCACATCTCCATTTAATAGCTTCAACATGATTGGCATCACTAGCAGTTAAGATTTTTTTATTGCGATGGTTGGGGTCCCAACAGCTGTAGGATGTATTTCCGAATACATACTGGGTATTGTTATGTGAGTCCACTGAATGTGAATACAAAAAGGATACCAATAAGGCTAGGGGATGCAGCACTGCCATACAGGATACTGATGAAATGAAGTTTATTTTTTTTAAACCTAAAGCCATCTAAAAGCAAGTACTGTATTTAATTCCAAACATCAGTTGTTAAAGAACTAAAAAAATTGAGTATAAGCCCTGTTTTATTATGTTTTATTGTTATGTCACTCTACCCAAATAATTAACTGTGCTCAAGCTGAAGTGTTCCTGATTGTATCTGGACCTCTGTTTACAGACCAGGTCTGCGGTTCCAGTACTCCACTCAGACTACACTTCAGAACAGAGGCCCCCTAGACTTTCTGCTCAGGGTGTCAGCAGGAAGTGACACAGAGCTCCTCTCAGGCAGCACAGAGGAGGTGAGTGACTCTGATGAGGATGGAGACAACAGACAGAGCACAGATTCAAGACCTTCTACAGAACCTGTCCCTGGGCCTAATGCCAGCCAGCCGGCTCCTGTTGTGGTCCCTCTCCCTCAGGAGTCCAATGCAGCAGGTAGATTTTCATGACATTTGTTTTGACTTTAATTGACAGTAAAATGTTCGTGTATTGCAGTGAGTTACCTGCTTGTTTTGTTATTTAAATGAAGTATTTGTAATTTTTTTTTTTACACAGATGCCAGTGTTTCTGCTGAAGCCACAAGGACGGAACCTCTACCTGAGTCTGAGGAAAAGGTATTTAGAAAACTTCATAAAATTAAATTATATTAAGGTGGTGGTGGCCTAGTGGGTAGGATACTTGCCTCTGGACCAAGAGGTCATGGGTTTGAATCCTACTCTCAGCACACCACCACTGGTATGAGCAAGACCCTTAACCCCAAGTTGCTCCAGGGAGACTGTCCCCTGTAGTTAGGGAATGGAAGGAGCTTTGGATAAAAGTATCTGCTAAGTGCCATGAATGTAAATGTTTATAATGATAGGAAAGGTTAGTTCATTCTAACAGGAAGTCATTATTTGTTGTTTTTTTGGGGTTTTTTTTTTTTTTTTTTTTTTGGTTTTGTTTTGTTTTTCTCTTTCATGTGGCCCATTTTTTACTGTGTTTTATGCCATCGTCAAAAGCATGACTCTCTCAGACTAATTACTTTTAAACATATATATATTAAGTGTAATATATTCATAGTATAATTTAATATTTATTGTACTTAAGTCTCTCAAGCCACAAATACACACAACACAACACTGTCCTTTCACCAGGGCCTGCCCCCAGCATACAGAAGAGTTTTTCTATCCCTTATTTCACATAGAAGCAGATTCACAATACTTCACTGTACTTACCCATAAGCTGCTAGCTGCTAGCCCTCTTGGATGGATCAAGAATAAACTTCACACAAAGTTTAAGAAAAAAAAAAATAAGAGCACCATCTTTAGGTTGTATGTATTGTATGTATATGTACCTGTATGCATATCCACAATGTTCTCACTCTTTACATATATACATACATATGCTCAGTATGTACATAGATTTTCAGTACACGAGTCCATATTTATATTTTTGTATTTGTATTGTATAGTGTACTTTTTATACTGTACTGTTGTCGTATAGTTTTTATTCTATTGTTTTTGCTGCTCTTACCTCTGTACTGTCTGCTTTGTGCTGTAGCAATGCAAATTTCCCACTTGTGGGACTAGTAAAAGTTTCTTTTCTTATCTTATCTTGTGTATGCATTTAATTGTAAGTTTAAGTGTATGTCTAAAATTTGCCTGCATAGACGGAATCCAGGTCAGTGGAGACAGCTGCAACCACTGCTTCCTCGACTGCTGTGGAAGAGGGTGAAGAAGGAGAGGGTGAGACCTGCTCTATATGTTTTGAACACTGGACCACGTCAGGCGAGCATCGTCTGGCCACACTGCGCTGTGGCCATTTGTTTGGATTTACCTGTATTGACCGGTGGCTGAAAGGCCAGGGAGCCAAATGTCCACAGGTCTGTTTTCCTCTGACAGATAAAAGAGCATGGGTTTTACACATTTACACTCTAGTGATGTCAAACTGTGGTGTAGCATAAAACAAAGACTCACGAGAGTTGTTTCATAAGTGTTTTCGAAATGGTAACGTTTTGAATTGAAATTTCTTCTTCCGTCTCATTTTTAGTGTAATAAAAAGGCCAAGCGGGCTGATATTGTCTTGCTTTATGCACGTAAACTGAGGGCAGTGGACAACACAGAACAGGAGAGTTTAAAAAGGTATAGTAATGTGGGATTTCAAATAGTATACAATGTATTTTGGGTTTTTTTTTCTGGGCTTGTTTCAGGTGACTGAAGAGGTTTGCGTGTTGTATGTGTGTCTAGGTCATTAGAGCAGGAGAAGAGCTTGCGGAGGAAGGCAGAGCTAGAATCTGCTCAGTGTCGTCTGCAGCTGCAAGTAGTAACAGATGAATGTGGGAAACTCCGGAGAGAGGTTCAGGTGAGACCTGTGTGCACACACTTTCTATTATTGCCCTGTTTGTTGCTAAACATTTGCTTCTCAGCTCTTACATTTTAAAACATGATGTGTGTGACCTGTGTGATATTTGTGGTTTATTTGTAAGCCCATTGAATAGTTTCACTGAAAAAAAGATTGTGATTTTAAAATGAAATGTGCTGTTTTAAACTACACTCAGATACTTTTTGAAACACATGTAGTTCCACAGTGCTGGTGTACTGTTGTCTGTAAGCATGCTCAGCAAAAGAGGCAAAATGCTCATTTTGCCTCTTTTGTCCATTTTTCATCTTTAAGAACTGCTTACTTGCTGTTTAATAAGATCTTGATATGACTTGGCCTATTCTACTGAGACAAAGCTGTTCATCTGTCTGTGTGATTGTGTGTTATATTTGCATATAAAACACAAGGTTCTGTCATTGCACCATGCGTCTGCATGTCCTGTAAAACGTCTCTTTTCTCTGTTTTCTGTCCACCAGGAGTTGAGGAGGTTGATGGCTCAGACTGCTTCTACGTCCTCTCAGTCCCAAACCTCTACTTTGTCACTGTCTCAGAGACAGGAGTCCATCAGTGGAGGTCATTATGTCTTCTCAAAAGCAGTTCTTGTTTCTCAGACTGGAGGCTGTCGTGTGCTGTCTTACTGTGAGCCCCTCAGCTGTCTCTTGGCCTCTCAGCCCTCCCCCCACGCCACCCTGGTCCCTGGTGAGCAATTGTAGAAGTCCACTATCATTTCATGCCATAAGTATTTAAACATGCATAACATCCTTTCTTTTTTCTGTCTATCATTTTTTTTTTTTTGTCTCTCAGGTTATGGAGTGAAAAAGATCAGCGCTGTGAATCTGAAAGCCAGTCAATATGTTCCAATCCACATTAAACAGATCAGAGGTCTTGCCTTCAACAAACAACAAGATAGCTTGCTGCTGTCTGCTGCTCTTGATAACACTGTCAAACTCACCAGGTATGCAACTGGCTTTGCTGTATTCCAGTATTTCCCAGCTGTTTTACCGGAGATCCACCTATATTTCACACCTCTGCGTTTTCCTGCTCTTAACACTTGATTTCGTTTAGGAAGGCCTCAGTAATTAGCAAATAACACGAATTGTATGCATGGAAAACTGTAGGTGTAGGCCCACAGATCTGCAATCCTGTGATCATTATTCACATAATTTCAAATCTGAAATTAGAGAATTCTTATCAGTGAGTTGCACTGTGCTTTGTAATCACTATGCATTGTGAGTATACTCTCCTGATGTTTTTCCTCTACAGCTTGTGGACTAACACTGTGGTTCAGGCCTATAACACTGGTAAACCAGTCTGGAGCTGCTGCTGGTGCCATGACAACAACAATTACATATATGCTGGGCTGAGCAATGGCTCTGTGCTGGTGTATGACACCCGAGACACCAGCACTCATGTACAGGAGCTCGCCCCAATCCGTTCCAGGTACCTCAGCAAACTGAAGGACTGTTTTCTAATTTTTTTTTTTTTTATTCTCAACAGTGATCTGTCCACTTTGACATGTGATTTTTCTTTTACCATGCAATGGAAAATACTGAAGGGGTGCTGGTTAATTGTTTTTAAGCAAATTTTCAGTTATCTATTTACATTAGATGTTTTTAATGCAATTATTAAAATTGCATGATTTATGTTGCTGGACATTTTTGGACACTGCCAATGATTATGTGGGAGTGGGGAATCAGTTTAGTGCAGCTTTACATGTATTGTGTATGAGTGACGCTGTTATGCGTGTGTGTGTGTGTGTGTGTGTGTGTGTGTGTGTGTTATGATATTGCTCAATTAAGCAGATGGCGCAGCATAACAATGCTTTTAGTTTAATTTTAGGGGACCTAATATTTACTTGTCATTATTTTTCCCCACAAGATATCATACAGTAGATGCATCTCTTAACATTTTGTGCTGTTCACTTATGAAAAAGTATTTCATTCATGGTTGTTCTGTTTGCAGTTGTCCAATTGTGTCTCTGTCCTACCTCCCCCGCGCTGCCTCCAGCCTTTTCCCCAGTGGTGGCCTCATTGCCGGTTCCCTTGAGGGGGGATGTTTCTGGGAGCATGTAGATGGGACTACCTACACACCTCACATTCTGCCATTAGAGTCTGGGGGCTGCACAGATATACAGGTGGAACCAGAGAGTAGACACTGCTTGGTCACCTATAGACCTGGTGAGGGGGAAATGGCTTTCTTTAAATATAAAATATTGAATGAAGTTCCGTATATTTAATTCAGAATTTTAGTTTATATCAGGGGTGCATAAATCATGACCTGGGAAGCTGATTGTCTGTCTTGGTCCAGGTCGTGCAAACCCATCTCTCCGCTGTGTTTTAATGGAGCTCAATCGAAGCCCTCAGACCGACTCTTCCCAAGCACCTGTCTGCTCCTGCTCTCCTGTACAGACCTTCACCGCTGGCTCCTCTTGCAAACTGCTCACAAAGAATGCAGTGTTTAAGAGTCCTGCTGGTGAGGGTTCCACACTGGTGTGTGCAGGAGATGAGGGATCCAGTTCGACTATGGTGGGTTGCTGTGTTTCTTACGTTTAAGTGTACATTAACTAACCTCACTGCCTTTCAGTGTGGGGGGAAAGGGGCACTCAAACTACTCTGCTTTCATTGTAGGTGTGGGAGGCTGGAAGTGGTGCCTTGCTTCAGAAGCTGCCTGCAGATCTTCCTGTATTGGACATCTGCCGTTTTGAGGTGAACCAGGAACACTACTTGGCCTCTCTGACTGAGAAGATGCTGAAGATCTATAAATGGGAGTGAGCAGGGAAGCACCCTGAGAAGGTGTGTAGGTGTTGCCTGTGTGAGACATATGAGTTAATAATGGACCCTTTGAGGATGGTGCTCCTGACTGGTCATTTGAACACAGAGATCTCCAGCACATATGGAGCTTTTAGGGTTTCGGGCCTACTTGTAATCTTGTTTTTGTCATCTGAATCAAGTGAAAGTCTTCAGGGCATAAACTTTGTGATAAAGGGAATATAAAGGCATGGCATGTGGCTCCTTTGTGTTGGAATAAGTTAGCAGACCCAGAACTTGTATGGTCAGTATTAACAGCTCGTGGTAGAAGAAAATCAAGATTTTGTCATTTTCTTATACTTGGCTTTTTTTTTTGTCCATGCTGTGGGAGGGAATGCTTGCATTTTTCAGTGGGTTAACTTTGTTTTGAAGCAGTGGTTTGTCTTCTGTTACATTCTCCCCTAATCTTCACAAGTTTCTCATAACACAGCAGAAATAAATACAGCAAAGTTTGACTGTGCAAGGGAGTGGCATGCCTGCATATTTGTCCCTGTGTATTTGTATGTCATGGCAAATGTAAATATGTAAATGCGTTTTTAAATTAACATTTGTGTGGTTGTTATGCTTAATAAAAACTTATAACATTTATTGTATGGATGTGTTTTAAGTTTTCTGGAGTTGCTGTTTTACGTTGATGACTTTTAACACCACTTGATGCTGTTTTATAACTCTGTTACAAATTCATGCTCCCAGTACCCTTGGGTTACATTTGGTGGGCATAAGGAACATAGATTCGTATTGGTCTCTATGGTAGGATGATACACTATATGGACAGAAGTACCTCTGAATTACTGAACTTATTTTGCTCCTTACTTCTAGTGAATGGCAGTCTTAATCCTTCAGCAGACCAAGACATTTTGTACAACACAATGCTTCCAACTTTGTGGACAGTTTGGGGAAGGCCCTTTTCTATTCCAGCATGACTGTGCCCCAGTGCATAAAGCAAGCTCCATAAAGACATGGTTGAAAGAGTTTGGTGTGGAAGAACTTGACTGGCCTGCACAGAGCTTCGACCTCAACCCCATCCAACACCTTTGGGACAAATGAACGGAGACTGAGCCAGGCCTGCTCGCCCAGCATCAGTACCTGACCTCATAATGCTCTACAGAATAAATGGGCACAAATTCCCACAAAATCTTGAGGAAAGCCTTCCTAGCAGAGTGGAAGCTTTTAGAGCTGCAAAGGGGGGACCATCTTCATATTAAAGTCTGTATTTGAATGCTGAGTAATTAAAGTCCCTGATGTGCAGGCGTCCCAATACTTTTGTCCATATGGTGTAATGTGTAGGGACAGATGATCAGCTGTGGCGACCCCAAAGAAGTACAAGGGGGGTTGAAATCAATATCTAAAATAAGACTTATTTATATGGTTATGAACAGAGTTTTAATCTCTCGACTATTTTCTTTCAGTAAGTCTTAAATGCCTGATCTATGCAGGGAGTGCACGTATAGGTGTGGGTCCCTCAGTGAAGCGTGCGGCAGTCTCTACGTGTCCTCTGTGATAGCTCCTCTCTCACGCAGGCGCGGACTCCGCTGCCCCGGCTGCCGTAGCTAACGTAGTTTACCGAAGATGGCGGCGTGTAGACGTGTGCAGCTTCTCTTAGTCTTCGTGGTGCTCTGTGCTCGTATCCGTTCCACTCAGGGAGGGAAGTCGCAGGGCAGCGTTAATGATAATTTAGCAGAAAACCCCGACATTGTTAAAAACCCCGGAGTCTCGCTACAGGACGGGAAGCTGGGGGCTGCAGCGGCCGCGGCAGGGGCCTCTCAGCCTCGCCGGAGCACCAGCTGGAAACTGGCGGAGGACGAGGCCTGCCGGGAGGACCTGGCCAGGCTGTGTCCCAAACACTCCTGGAATAACAACCTGTCCGTGCTCGAGTGTCTGCAGGACCGAAAAGAGGTGAGCGGGCCCTGAAGCTGGACCCTGTTTCTGGGTTGGGTGTGCCGGTAGAGATGAACAGGACTCGGGCAGCTGGAACGCTACTCTGCTGTGGGAGGAGAGAGTGCTCTGATTCCTGCCACTGTGTGTGTGTGTGTGTTTGGTTCAGTATGACTCACTTCTGCAGTAATTTATCTCAACTACACTACAGAGTAGCTCATTTAACGCTCGTGGGTGATTTTGTCTCAAGTTAGTTATCGTTATCTGTGGTGTCTTCTCTAGCTAAACTTCACAGACGCCTCTTGTTTGCAGGCACCAGCTTGGCAACTGACGTTAGCAGCAACGGCGCCTGTAATTCCCAAAGTAAACCTAGTTTAAGTGTTAAAACTGGTTAACTGGGTTTACTCTAGTGTTATTGCGGATGCAAATAAGATTGTTAAAGCTATATTTTTTAGCAGAGACCGCTAACTTCCGCCCTGTAACTAGAGGGGGTTCGCTAGCTGGCTAATGTTAGCTGAGAAAACAGTTGAGCATGAAGTTACAGGTCTTTTCTCCTAAACTACATTGTCTGTGCAAGCTGCAGGGGAAGTAGTGTCCTCCGGCTGTTTTAAATCAGTCTTTCTTACTCGTAACTAATGAAAGTGGTGACCGTAGCGTCTGCTGAACATTTCTAATACTCAGCTTCATTGTCTTCGCAGGGATGTTTGGCTAGACAGTGGAGTCTGTTTTACTGCTCTGTTAATCAGTTTTCTTTTCTTGTTACCCACTATCGTAAGCAGTGAGTGAAGTGTGTGTCTGTATATTCAACACACCTCACGAGACGAATTAAGTTAGACCATTCTTGGCTGTAAGGTAATTCTCAGTGATAAAATATTACCGTGTGAAAAAAGGGTGTATGCTGATTATATAATGTGTAATTTGTCCATGTGAATGTCATTCATCAAAATGCATTCAGACTGCATTCCTGATAAAGTAAGACTTTCTACATTAACTTAAATCTTTCCAACCATCTCCTTTGTTTTTTTTAATTTTTGCTGTGAACTGATCTCTTTCTCCTTAAATTGCGTTGACTGTCTACTAGATGTCTTTGGTCTCCTGTTGGGGTAAATCTATGAGCAAGTGAACAGTGAATCACTGTATTCTTTGTTCATCCACCACTATTACTGCCCACAATGAACTGTTGTATGCTTAACCGTTACTGCCTGACACTGCTGAGCATCATGAATCGAACTGTCATGTTGCACACAATAACAGTGACAACAGAATTAAGATATAAGGTGTGAAGTATTTGATTCTTTTTGGCAGGTTCCTCTTGGTCTAAAAAGATGGAAGACCAGATTGTGTTTTCTGTTTCTTTCCTCTGGCAGCCATGTGTTATCCTTACACTGATCTGCCCTGTTGGCAACCGAAACCAGCGAGTCTTTTTCCGGAAAAGAAACGAGTTGCTCGTACCCAAGTGTAATTGGATTTGTGGAGCTTCATTCACTGTCTCCTCCTGTCTGAGGAGTTTTTTCACTACTGTGGAAGATCTATAAAAAGATGGGTTGTCTTAATGAGAGGCTTTGGCACAGACTGAGGGAGTTACTAAGACAGTTTCATGTTGGCAGGATTGTGGAAAGAGGGTCAAATGTTTTGGAATGCTCTTCTTTTAGTAAAATGATATGAATGTTCTCTTTGATGCTTGGGTATCTGGAAAGACTGATGAGAGCTTTGACTGTGATCCTCAAATTGCCAGTGAACCAAATGCCATGTGTTTACTGTCAGTATTTTAAGTTTTATATGCCTTCTGACCCACTGGCCTACTTTTGCCCATAACAGTGATTGTAGGTTTCAAAGTGGTGTTTATGATGTGTAGTAAAATGCAGTAAACCTGTAGTTGCTGAATGCAGTCTGTGTGCAGTATAAATGTTGGGAGTCTTTTGATCTTTTTACCCCTGTAATGAGACCACCGTTTAATGAGTGAGTATCCCTGGTATGCCTCTGCTGTTGTCTGTGCTAGAGTGAGTTGTGAATGGGGTTGAAACAGGTTGCACTGTGTCTGATAGGATTTGGGTGCCATTTTTAGTAGCAAGGCACCACTCATCAAAGCCTGGCTTCAGTCTGCATGTGAATGAAATATTCCAGCCCTGCAATCCTCGATGCCTTTACTGTGTGTGTTTGAGTTTCAGCTGTTCAAAAAGAGACTACATTATTTTATGATGGATGAGAGGGCTCCTGACTGTGAGAGAAGCTTGATGTTTGACATACTGTGGTGACAGGGGTCTAAGACAAGATTTTCCACTGCTGTATTTAGCCTAAACTACTTGATATGAGCACCTGCTACGATTGTGGGTCCTTGAGTATGTTTGTTTTGTCATTGTTCTCCACTCAATTTGACCATTTGATTAACTAGTAATGGCAGTCTAAAGGATTGAGCCACTTAAACGTGAGTAGTTAGTGTGGACTGTGCCATTGTTGAATATTTGTTGTTAATGGTCCCTCGTGATGAACATGTAGGGCGTTCCTTATTGACTGTTGCACCTGAAATTAGCTTAAACAAAGTAAAACATTTCAGGTATCTAACAAGGCATTCTGCAGTATCTTTGCATTAGACAAGGATGTAAACATTTGTTATCCTGTCAAATTGAGCTTTTGTGTCTATGCCTGTGATGATTATTAAGTTCTTCATAACACACATGGCAAATGCTGGATAATCCAAAGAGCAGGTCACACGAATCCTTGTTAGTACATATAGTAGTGTGCAAAATTCTTCAGCCACCTCTAATTTATACATATTTTGATTCCAAAGATCCAGACTTTCTTGTATTTTTTCAAAATGTAGTCTTGAGGAACAAGTCTCCAGGCTTCCCGAAGGACTTTCAAAGGCTCTCATTTCAGTCCAGTCTCGGTACCTGACCAGTTTCACAGGAATATTTTTGGTTTGTTAATCCACAGTGTCCTATGTATGAATTATTCCTGTATAAAAAGCCATGTTACTAAAGGCCTGAACCAGTGAAGAAACAGGTGCAGATGATTCCAACAACTTTATCTAGGCATCTTGTATCTTTAGGCACTTTGCAGCCTGTCCCATAAACCATTTTTTCCCATTTCTTTATTCTACTCAGTATACTAAAGGTAAGACTGCTTAGCTGGCATAAAATTGTATTTGCACCAACAAATACAATTTGTTGTCAGACTTTAAAAAGAGCTCCATGCTTGTAAGAAATAAAACAATGAATCGATTCCATAGGATGCAGTTTAGGGCTACTAAAATGACACTTTTATTCTGTTTTTTGGAACCATAAATCACCAACATGAAAACAGTGAATTACAGAAAGTTTGCTCAAAAGCTTGACTTGATGTTGCAGAGGAATTGAAACTCATTTGACAGCTTAGTTTATTTCGTAGTGTTTCATAATTTAAAAAGGCAGGAATCTGGTCAGTTTCAGGCTCTACATTTTATTTAGGTCAGGTTGGGTTTGGACAAAATTTTGTTATGCTCTGGCTGTGGTCTAACTCTAAACTGGATGTGGTTTGGGCCGGAGTTGGACAGATAATTGTCGGGCTGTATTACGACCGAAATTTCAATCCTGATTAAAGCTCTAGTGCAGAGTGAGAATAATGCTCTGGCATCTGTACAACTAGAGACCTAGTTTCTCCAAGCTCCTTCACACTGAATTAATTTTAGCTCTTAGAAATTTTAGCATCTCTGGCTTCTCTCCAAGTCTCAGCCTTCCTTTGTGGTATAGAGGGGAGGGAGAGTGTAAGTGAGTGAATGCATGAACGTGGAACTCCCTCAAAGCCTTGCCCAGTGCTAATCCCACTCTACTCCTTACTGGGAAAGTCAGTCTTTATTCTGTGTTTAGAACCCCTAAGCAAGTTCTCTTGACATCGGACTCCTCTATCCAAATTCTTACCTTAAAGCCACCCGCTGGGATTTGTATCAATACCCCTTCTATTCAGATATGCCTTGCTATTTGTGACAATAATTCCAGTTGCCCCAAGAGCCTGGAGCATTTTTCGTACACTGTCATCATTCTGATATCAATTGCATAGTTTACAAAACAACACTTATGTAAACAAAGCAGGTAGAATTTTCTCATGTATTCCTTTAAGGGTCTGCTTAACAGACTAATCTGTTAATCTCTGGCCCCTTTCCTCAGCTATATTAAGATAAAATATTTCTTTATTGTCATTGTACTGAAGCAGGATACTACTCATACAGCGAAATTGCAGGGGCTATGGTATTGCACATTATTTAGAGCAAGGATGTCAAACTCCGGTCCTGGAGCAGGGAAATCACCAAAACTTGCTGGACCACGGCCCTCCAGGACTGGAGTTTGACTCCCCTGATTTAGAGTTATTATTTAGGTAGTAAACAGTGAGTGGCACCTGGAATTAAACAGCTAATTAAAAAAAAAACAATAAGTAAAACAAAAAACCTGCTCCCAGGATTAACTTACATTTTGTGATTCCTTTAACCACTATTTGAGAGACTACAAAACGTAACTTGGATCAATTGGTCGCACTTTCTTCGGTGCAGTAGACCCTCACACTGCCAAATCAAAAGACTACTAGTGCAAACTTTGTAGATGTGTTTAAAGATGTCCAGAAGAAATCTTTTCAACATTTTGTCTAATTGTAATGCAGTTAAACTGTGTTAAATCTGGAATGCTGAAATTATTTAACTGTTATTTAACTATGGGGTATTACAGGGTATTGTTGATTTGAAGTGAGAAACCTGCCAGTACTTCAGAGTCTCATTAATTTTATTGCTAGTCAATGGGTACATCACTATTGACTTCATAATGACGATAACTCCTTGCTTACTATTATGTTCTGCTATAATAATCACTGCAGTATAAATAAAGCACAAAAGAGACATTTTAAGTCGTGTGAATATACTGACAGGGATATTTATTTACTGATGAAGTGGGAGCCTTCATGAGCTCCACTGCTGCACAATAAAATCTTTAGTATGTTTGCATCTGACGTCCTGCTTTCATGAGAGCAGGAGTAAACATAGACCTTTCTTTCCACGAGGACAGAAGTGGGTGCGTAAGGCTGATGACTGACTATAGGATTCGTACACTTGTGCACATTCGAACACTGAGGGCATTTTGAAAGTAAAAATAAACAGTTAAATAGGAATCTGGGTTGAGTGTACTGTTTTGTGTTTCCCATGGACCTAGCTAATTTGTTTCTCTGTCTTGTTGTTGTTGTTCCAGACAAGATTGTTTTACTTAGGCGAGACCCAGATTGTTTTTACTGCCGCTTGCTTAGATCTTGTGCCAGATCACAAAATCTGGAGGCGGTGGGATTGAGAAAACCACAACCCTCCACCCTGTTTTCCTTTTCACAGCTCAGACAATGGACAGCATAGACACTACTCAAAGAATTTAAATGACCGTTTAAATAATGTGTCTTTTAACCACTTCCCCTGCCAGCAAAGTGAAAATAGCCACAATGGTCGATAAAAATATTGAGTGAAATTCAGAAAACAGTCATTGGTATATCTAGAACGCTGTCCACCTGGTAACTTATCATATACAGAACAGAACCTCTATAGACTCGATGTTGACTAGTCCTGGTCTTGGACCCGACTATGGTAGTCTTGACCGCAACTCTAGTTGGTAGCTTTCTTGTTTAGCTTTGGTCTTACCTTGCAAATGTTTGCAGTGTTTAACCAGCTTTTGTCTCTTTTTACTCTGCAGGATACGGAAATTTCTTCTGATTGTAACCACGTAAGTGTCAGTTTCTCAGCAATTTCTTTTGTCACACATTTCTTTTGTGGTACATATGCATGTGTGTTTGCATCTTAAATGAGAGGGACCTTTTCACTAGAAGCTCTCAGGCTTATTCATATTCTCAGAGCATGTATGATTTATTTTTTTTAATGTTTAAAGTCATTTGATGTGGGCTTGTTATTAGCCCTAAATGCTTGAATGCAAGATTGCAGATCATATTGCTTAGCATGAGCTGTTCATTTACTACAGTAATTACTGTTACCTTTAGCTCCTGTGGAACTATAAGCTGAATCTGACAACGGACCCAAAGTTCGAGTCTGTGGCTGTGGAAGTGTGCAAGAGCACTATCAGTGAGGTGAGTGCCCTGATCTCAGAGTGTCTTTGATGTAGAGATGGGTGACAAATATATACAGTAAAAAAACATAAAAATTGTATCATTATATAAATTGTGTAAGTGTATTTTAATGTTTCATAAAAACAAATCATTAATGTAATACAAGTTTTACTGAGCCTCTCAAGATCTCTGGTAAGTAATAACCAACTGAATATTTGTGCGTTATGATTTTATTATAGTTATTTGTCCTCTTAAATTGTTTGTTTTTTAAAATGTTAACCTTTTTCTTATTTTTTGGCACTGTTGCTGTTTGGCTAGTATTTTTGTATTTATTTAGAGCAGTACTTAATTTCAAAAGAATTATTCTTGGCTTGACATTAAATCCAACTTACACAATTTTCTAGTTACTCCAGAAAGTTATTAGCCAAGGCATGTTTGGTGTCCAAATTTTGCTAATAAACACTACAAGACAATAGTCACCCAAGTATTTTCCAAAACTTCTCAATCCCCCAATCTGCATACAGCTCTTCATTAAAGTGGTATAGACTTTTTATAATGCACTATGAGTTGATGTGGCTTGCCTCAGTAATTGCAGTGCCCTCCTAATGGGTCTTCCAGCTTGCGTGGTAAGACCCTTATAGCTGATTCAGAACACAGCAGCACTGCTGGTCTTCAACCAAGGTTGTATGTCACCCTACTGCTGATTGACCTACACTGGCTACCCATGGCTGCCCGAATTAAATTCAAGTCTCTAACTCTTGCCTACAGAGTGACATCTAAGTCGGCACCCAGCTAATCCTATCATTCAGCGTTATTTTTCTACTCGCTCCCTCCGCACCTCCGAGGGACCTCGTCTGGCTCTGCCATCTCTACACACAAGGCAAATCCAGTCCAGACTCCCTAGACTGAATGAGCTGCCTTAGCCAACAAGAGCAGCAGAATCCCTCTCTAACTTCTAAAACCTCCTGAAGGCTCATCTATTCAGAGAGCATCTCCTCTCCTAATGCACCATCTGCTTGCACTGCTCTTACATAAAGAGTTAGCACTTAGTATTCTTCTCTGGTTCTCACACTGTCTTCAAACTTTTGAGTTTGAGTTTTGGGGACATTTCTGAAAAAGATTTGAGTGGCTTGTGACTTCTAGTGTTTGTTAGCAACATTACTCTTGTAGTTGGTAAACTAAAGAAGCTAAATGTGGACTAAAACCATGTCTTGATTTATCAACTACATCTGGGTATGAATAAAGTTGTGTAAATTGTAAACCGTAGGTTTAAAGCTTACAAGCCAGTTTTTCTTTCAATAGAAAACACTGATGAGAACACTTACATGTAGCTATTTTGCTTTTAACAAAAGTTAAAAGGTCTTCATGCTTACAGATTAAAGAGTGTGCTGCCGAAGAGCGGGGAAAAGGCTACCTGGTGTCATGTTTGGTGGATCACCGTGTGAACATCACTGAATACCAATGCAGTCAGTACATCACAAAGATGACCAGCATAATCTTCAGCGACTACCGCCTCATCTGTGGTTTCATGGACAAGTGCAAGGATGATATTAACGCACTGCACTGTGGAAGTGTTAACACCGGCGAGAAGGTGAGTCTAAACCCTCTGGGTTGGCAGACTAATCGGAGTCCACAACTAAATTACATTCTTAATTGCTGTTTAGTTTATGTGTCTGGGAATTAAGCCTTGTAAAATGCACCTTTATTAAAACTGAGAAATTGTCACCCACCCAAGTGTCAAAACCATGACTCTGAAAAAAGATGAATTTGTCCGGCCCATGTCCTCATGTAACTTTCATCATCCTACACTGATGCGTCATGAGCTGCTTTCTTTCTTCTCTCAAGAGCTCATAAGCTGTACCCATGTCTGTCTTTTCAGTATGTGAGACTTGTGTATGTAATTGGGTTGGGATCTAATGTGAATAGAAGGTTTGTAAACAGACCAATAAATGATGAGTGCTTATTAGACAGCGAGGAATACTCATTTACATTCTTCACTTTACTTATTCTGTAGCGACATCAAGGAGCAGAGATAGCATAGTTTACCTCCTCAATTTGAAATACAGTTAAATAACACATATACAACTTGTTTGTGATACCAAGTGCTACTAATAACTAATACTAAATTCTCTCTCTTAGGATGTTCACTCACAGGGGGAGGTGATAGCATGTCTGGAAAAAGGACTGGTGAGTGAGGTGGAGGAGCAAGCAGGACATTATGCTATTAAAGAAGAGTGTAAGAAGGCCATCATACGTGTGGCTGAGCTTTCGTCGGATGACTTTCACTTGGACAGACATCTCTACTTTGCTTGCCGGGATGACAGAGAGCGCTTCTGTGAAAAAGTACGCTCCTGATTTCACACACAGATATATTTGTAGCAGAATGCCTCCAAATGCTTAAAACATGGGGACACTCATCTTACTCTTCTCTCTAATTTAGACTGCAGCAGGAGAGGGAAGGGTCTACAAATGTCTCTTCAACCACAAGTTTGAGGACACTATGTCTGGAAAAGTATTTAGAATGTTTAATATTTTATTGAATTATTCATAAATGTTGATTCTTCAATTTGTATGTATTCTTAATAGTGTGTTCCTTGTCCCTGTATGTAATAGTTGTTGTTTTTTTTTTTTTCATTTCATTATTGTAATAGAATATTGTGTATATGATATATATTTTTAAATGCTCTTTTTTTGCCCCACAGTGTCGGGAGGCCCTTTCCACTAGACAGAAGCTAATAGCCCAGGACTATAAAATCAGTTACTCGCTCGCCAAGGCCTGCAAACAGGATCTGCGCAAATACCGCTGCAGCGTGGATACCACACTGCCCCGTGCTAGAGAGGCCAAGCTTTCATATTTGCTGCTGTGCCTCGAGTCAGCTGTGCACAGGGGTAAGAGTGCTTTGTGTTGTGCATTTAGTTTAATTTTTTCCCACACATCTGTGTTAATAATAAACTAGTGTTGGGCATAATGACAAGACTCTAATTACAGTACTTCAAGAAAGTTTCACAAATGCATGATATATCACAAAATTTACATCTGATGTGTTGTAACAGACATAAAGGAACTAGTAGTACCACACAAAAGAGAAATCATCAGAACCATGCACAGGTTTACCTACTGCACTGCACAAAATCTATGTAAAAAAAACATTTAATTACCAAGAAAATGCTTTTTTGGTAATTAAACATAAATTAAACATGTCAGTCAGTGTTCTCCAAGTACTGGACATCCACAAAATGCTCGGAAAAGTGTTCGTATTATAACAAATATTTGTGTTTCATACTGCCTAGCCCTACATATTCTGATTTGCAGTACAGTATTTCTGGGGTTGGGTCTTATGCAGACTTCTGTGTTAGTGTGTACCCACTTTCTACCTGTTCAGTTCACTCCAGCTTTTTCTCTCAGGGCGCACAGTCAGTGGTGAGTGTCAGGGCGAGATGTTGGACTACAGACGCATGCTGATGGAGGATTTCTCCCTGAGCCCTGAAATTGTGCTGCATTGCCGAGGAGAGATTGAAACACAGTGCTCCGGTCTGCACCACAAGGGACGAACCCTTCACTGCCTCATGCGAGTGTCTAGGGACAAGGGAATAATGGACAACCTTTGCCAGAAAGCTGTAAGTGAGACTAAAGGTGATCTTGCACTAAGTGAGTGGTCTTGTAATTTTCGAATGATAATTGGTCAAGTATTGAATTGGATTTTGGAATGTGTGTGCTTGTAGAGGTGTTTAATAAATAATTGTTGTGCATCGTATGTTTTCAGCTACAGACTTTGATCCAGGAGACAGACCCTGGGGCAGATTACCGGATTGACCGAGCCCTCAATGAGGCCTGTGAGTCAGTTATCCAGACAGCTTGCAAACACATCCGCAGCGGAGACCCCATGTGAGTATACTTATTCCACCCCATTCCACAGTCAAGACAGGCTGTTTTCTAATCTGTCGCTTTATTTACTTTTCATTAAGTCATAAGCCAGTTTGTAAGAGGTCTTACATTTTCTTTAAACAGTGTGAATGATTTTCACTGTTGTTTCAGTGTTGACTGGGAATAGATATGGAACACTTGTGTGTTTGTATGCGTAGGATCCTCTCTTGTTTGATGGAGCATCTCTACACTGATAAAATGGTGGAAGACTGTGAGCACAGGCTGTTGGAGCTGCAGTATTTCATCTCCAGAGACTGGAAGTGAGTGTCTGAGACCTTTATGTTCCTGCCACTACTTTGATGCTGCATTCAGAAATGCGCTCAATGCTTTTATAGTTATTGGTTCTGTTGAGTTGATTTACAACTGTCTACATGTCAGACATTTTAGTTGCACGTGAGCTCACATTATGTTGCAGTGGCCTTTGTTACATTTGCACTAAAGCACAAGCAATAATCTATTCTTTAGCAGCTATGTGGTTATTCTTGATCTTCATATAATGTGAGGGTTATCCAGGCTTCATCTGTTTTAAAAAAACTTCTGATTGGCACAAAATAGAATTGTAATTCTCTTTCCGTCCCTCTCCTGCATCTCTCAGGCTGGACCCTATCCTGTACAGGAAGTGTCAGAACGACGCTGCACGGATCTGCCACACTCATGGTTGGAATGAGACCAGTGAGTTCATGCCCCCTGGAGCTGTCTTCTCCTGCCTGTACCGCCACGCCTATCGCACTGAGGAGCAGGGCCGACGGGTGAGCATGTCTTCGCATAACCATCCATGTGCACAACCTCACCCAGCAAGCCCTGTTTGTTGTTTGTTTTTGTTTTTTTATTTTGAAAAATGTGTGAAATGGGAAGTAATAAAGAAGCTAGTTTTGCTGTGGTTGTACACCAGACTATATTTGACATAAGAAGACTTGTATTGTCTAACCACAGGATTCCTCTGAACCTGAAAGTGATGACTCTGTAAGTACTGTATTTGTGGTGCGGGTGCTCAGAAATGGATTTCTAATGGCTAATTTATGCATGCTTTGACAAACAAATGGTGACATTCAAATTTTCAGGCTTTGCAAATTTGCAAAACTGTAGTCATTTGAATTTTGCAAAGACTGAAAAACCTTTCAGATTCAAAATGTGATTTCTGAATGATTTTGCTGTGGGAAGTGAAGTGGTCTTGGCTCCTGGCTAATCAGTAAATTGAGTGTGTACACTTTCAATCAGAGTCAAGCATACAGTTGTGTGTTTTATTTTTCCAGAACTGGGAGAGCGATCAATTGAGAGAAAAAGAATGGACACAATGTCTGTCCATTTGAAAATTTAAGTGTGTGGGGGTCTTTGTGTTTTTGTGTATACTTCTACCTGCATAAGACCTAAAATACTGTTGTGTTCCTGCAGCTGTCTCGTGATTGCAAGACGGAGGTGCAGCGAATCCTCCACCAGAGAGCGCTGGATGTGAAGATGGATCCGGACTTGCAGAGACGCTGTATGACTGATTTGGGCAAGTGGTGCAGTGAGAAAACAGAACCTGGACAGGTTAGTAACTTGACATCATTGTAGTTATACATGAATAGTTTATATACGGATTATAGCTCCAAAAATCTTACCACACCAAATGACAGGGAAGCAGAAATGTAATGAATGCACTTGACTTTCAAACCACATTCTTTTGCAGATTACTGATTGACTGTAATCTGTATCATCAAATAATTGAAGATAATAAGATAATTCATTTTAATGTCATGTAGGTCTTTTCCTGTCTTAACTAGAGCTCTGTGTGTGTGTGTGTGTGTGTGTGTGTGTGTGTGTCTGTGTGTGTGTCTGTGTGTGTGTCTGTGTGTGTGTATGTGTGTGTGTGTGTGTGT
>JBBIGA010000126.1:11788057-11817199 GCA_037576975.1 Alestes dentex
TGTTAGCTCAAAACTGCTGGATGATGCATTTTTTCCAAAATGGTGGGGTTGGGGTGATTTGTGCCAAAGGGCCTGGGTTAAGTTGTGCCAATGTTACAACTCACCCGCACTTATAAATATTTTAAACATATTTTTTTGTAATTGTACATTGTATTCTTATATTTTATCACTAAAACTATGTGACATTCTTAGTTTTAGACCATAAACAAAAATAGACCATCATGCCACAAACTTATAAAAAGAAGACAGGCAGGGCTTCCACTCCTCGAGAGGACATAAAAGAAAGAAGTGGAGAAGTAGAAATCCATTTGTCAGGTGGTGAGGCAGATGAACATATGCAGGATGACATTAAAATAATACATGGAGAAGAAAAGATAGATGGAAAAAACATAAGGCCAGGATATAAAATAACTGGACAATCAAATCTTTGATGAAGATATGGAGAAAGAGCTGGCAGAACATATAAAGGCACTAGCAGCAATATTTCAAGTCTCATGATATGCCATGAACTGGCTTTTGAGTACGCATAAAGAAATTACATCGATATCCCTGCCACCTGGATCAAAGAGGAAAAAGCAGGTTGGGTTAAGTGTGCATTTATTAAGAAAAAGTAGTAGGGAACTTTAATTATTTCTCCAGGAAATGCTCATTATCAGTTATCACCATGCAGATAGTTCACAGAGAAGCAAAATTGGGTACTTATTTAGAGCATATAGCTTCAACCTATGTAAATCTGAATGTAAACTGCAATGGCTCAATAAGGGACAAATTTAAAGCACGCCACCATTTGTCATGCCACACTCCTGAAGCGACCTCTCTTGGTAGAGCTACTGCCTTTAATAGGCACAACGTGGGGGAGTTCTTGGCCTTTGATGTTGTAAAATAACTTTAAATAAACCTTAAATTAGCAATTTTACTGTCACGGCCTCGCTTTAAAGTCACTTCAAGTAAAAACTGGCACAACTCACCCCACTCTCCCCTGCTGCTACTACTACTAATGTATCTTAAGAGTTGAACGGTCTCAATAAGCACTCTCGCAGTTGCCAAAAGATTTAAAAATCCCACATT
Source organism: Alestes dentex (assembly GCA_037576975.1). NCBI lineage: Eukaryota > Metazoa > Chordata > Actinopteri > Characiformes > Alestidae > Alestes > Alestes dentex. The sequence goes on from JBBIGA010000126.1 coordinate 11,789,126, forward strand.
TTTCCCCACTGGAGAGAAAACAACGGTGAAACATCACAGTGGTAGCTTGATTCCCCGAAGTTTCTAGTCGAGACTAAAGGTTTTAACTAAGTGGGGGAAAAAATTCTTCATGTAAAACATTTTCTATCCCGGCTTCAAAATGCTACATTTAGCCTATTATCGAAAAATGCCATTTATTAACACAAATCTCCTGGTAGTTGAACCGTGAGTCAGTCTGTAGCTGACGGTTAGGTAGCGGTTAACTTTACAAACGACTGAACGGGTCTCTGCGCAGTAAAGCCTGGTCCACAGATTTTCAAGGGTGATTTAATACACCAGGAGGCATAAAACACTAATATCTGGCTGCATTTAAAAACGGCAACAATTAAAGTACTTGAATTGGATTATATTCGCTGTCTGTTTTAATTCTCGACACTTAATGGTCACCCATAAACCAGAACAGTCATGAAAAGAGTAAAGCCACACGAAGCAGGGTTCCAATGCTGTGTATGGTAGGCTAATGCAAGGCCAGTCCAAAACACTGCTTTACTAAATAAACGGGGCAGGTTTTCAGTGGTAATATAAATGTGTACCTCTCACTGACAGGTGATAATAGTTCGAATGTTTTAGTGGTTTTCTTTTAGGTCTAATGCTGCCTTTTCATACAATAAGAAAATATTAGTAAATAATTTTGATGCCGGAGTTGTTGAATTGGGGTGGCCTGACGGAGAAGTGTGGCGTATTTCTTCGTCACCGTTCTTAGATGTTGTTTTTGTTCTTAGATAGTGTATTATTCTGATGTTATATCTTAACTTTATCGTTTTTTTCTTTATAAAATGGACTAGGATTCAACCACGTGTGAGGTAGCAGCGTGAGTTAGTGTCATTTTCATGTTTCTTACAGTTTTTGCAGTCGGCCATGTGGACGATTTATCAATGTACTCTCATTCGGTCTTTTCACATTTATCCTTTATGATTTTGTTTTATAGTCGTGCATAAAGTATATATGAATTGAACACTATGTGGACAAAAGTATTGGGACGCCTAACCATTACACCAACAGGGATTTTTAATGCATTCAAATACATAGACTTTAACATGGAGCTGGCCCTCCCTTTGCACCTATAACATCTTCCACTCTTCTCGGAAGGCTTTCCGCAAGAGTTTGGAGTGTTCCTGTGGGATTTTGTGCCCATTCATTCTGTGGGGCATTTATGAGCTCAGGCACTGATGTTGGATGAGAAGGCCTGGTTCGTAATCTCCGTTCCAGTTCATCCCAAAGATGTTGGATGAGGTTCAGGGCTCTGTGCGGACCAGTCAAGTGCTTCCATACCGAAACTCATTCAACCTTGTCTTTTTATACTGTCCACTTTCTGATGTACCGAGCAAATTTCCCACTTGTGGGACTAATAAAGGCTTATCTTATCTTATCTTATCTTATGAAGCTTGCTTTGTGCACTGGGACACAGTCATGCGGAAATAGAAAAGGGCCTTCCCCAAACTGTGTCCGCAAAGTTGGAAGCATGGCATTGTCCAGAATGTCTTGGTATGCTGAAGCATAAATATTGCCCTTCACTGGAAGTAAGGGGCCACCTGAATTCAGTGATTAAGAGGTGTCCCTATACTTTTGTTCATATATTGTATTTTTTGGCTGGTCATTTAGTATTATTGTTTTGGTCTCACTGGGTTTTTTACATGGTTGTATTTTGTTTTTGTTTTTTGTTTTTTTCAGATTTTACAATGGAAGTCAGAGGGATGTTAGAAATATCAGTAATTAAGGTACAGTGCATTACTGTGTAAATGTAGAGACAGTGTTTACAGTGTAAGTTAGCAAAATAAGTGAAACGACCATGTTCCCAGTTGTATTTGGCAATTTGTGTGGTCCTTTTTTGTCAAATAAGCCTGATTCAGCACATCAATGAGTCAGGAAGGTGTCATATCACCCTCATCTTCAAAATGTTTTAGATATAACTGTCATGGATCGTGGAGTGCAGTGTTAACAGTGACTTTCACATATAGATGTGTACTGTTTCACAGAAGTTGTGTATGAAATGTAAATTTGTTTCCTCTGAAAGATTGAGGATCCAGGATGTCTGTGGGGAAGGATTGTGAGAGGACCTGGTAAGCAGGCTGTGAGTCCTTGTGAATATGAGGACCTGCAGACCAAAATGAATCTCTTCTATCATGAAGTAAATCTGGATGTGCAGAAAATAAAACCAACTACCCTGGAGGAAGGACAGGTGTGGTACACAAAATCTATTGTGTATCTATCTGAAAGTCATTGTTATTAACTAACATCTCTCAGAGCTTACAGAGCTACACACTGTTTGTATGTGTTTTTCTAGTTGTGTGTGGTGTTTTACCCAGCTCTGAGGAGCTGGTGCAGAGCCACAGTGGAGTCTCTGTTTAAGGGAACTCTGGGCAAACAGGCATTGTGCTTCTTAGTTGACCATGGAGAACGCATCATTGTCAGTACAGATAAGTATGTGTAGCTGATTTCTGCAAAAAATGATTTGCAATTATGTCTAATGCTTCAGACCACTTCAATGCAAGTTCATTTGAGTACATTCATACATTAGTTTGAGTGTTAAACTTTAGCGATTCATTATTATACAAGTAACACACTTTCAAATGTCTTGCAGTGTGAGAGCTCCTCTTGATAAGTTCCTGCAGCTGCCCTTCCGGGTGCAAAGGTTTGGGTTGGCAAGGATCCACCCTCTGAGACTTGAGGTGTCCATCTGTAATGAAACAGCAGAGCTAGTGTAAGACTTTTTATACTGCACAAGCAAGCACCTGGAAAACATCCCTTTGTACGCATTGCAGCTGTATGCATTTCACATTGAATTTGATGGTATTGAGTGCCTTTTTTTGTGTGTGTGTGTGTGTGTGTGTGTGTGCGTGTGTGTGTGTGCATCATTTTTAGCCCATCACGTCACTGGGACACCTCTGCCACCAAATATCTGCACAATCTACTACAGGGTAGGAGCTCAATTTGAATACACTCACATGATTTGCACATGTAAAAGTTTTGTCTGTATCCATAACTATTTAGATTGAATGAAATATGTAATGAATTGTAACTTCCTATTTTTCAGTGTCTACGCTGGCTGAGGCAGTTCTCTGTGAAATAAATGCGGGTTGCACTGCCGTTGAGCTGTATTTGACAATCGGGAATGTGAAGGTGATTTGTTTTGTTTTTTTCACAGCAATTCGCTAGGCATATGGGCCTTCTGGTGTAATTGATAGATATTAAACATTTAATATTCCTGTCAAACTCATATTTAAAATTAGATATTAAAAAAAGGTTACATTCTTTGAGTAAAAAAGACTTTTTTCTTGCCATGGCAATAAGATTTACGTCTTTTCTGGAGTTCACAACACTTTTGTGTGGTTAAGGGGACATTCATCGTGTATATTGCTCTAGCCCACGTTGGTGATCCACACAGCATTTTAACAGACAGATCATTAACCTTGTCTAGTGGACAAATTGATTTTGTTTTACCATTAAGTCAAATGGTCTTTGATGGCATATCATTTGATTTTAATTATGTTTTGAATGTTTGTAGTGGTCCACCATAAATAAGTGTTTTTGAGGTAATTGAGCATAGCATTTTTATTGGAGCACCTTGCTTATTTGAAGATGCAAATAATAATCCTGCAGCATTAAAGATGCATTCATGAAGCTTTCAATAACAAGTTCATTATGAGACATCTTCCCTTCTCTGACCGATTCAGCTTCTATATTTATTGATTTTGATGTGAAAATCAAATGAAATCAGTAAACTATTTTTGACCAGCTTGTTTGAGCATGGTGAGCATGTACACAAAAATAGGTGACTATTTTTTTAAACAAATTTTTTTGTAAACAAGTCGTCTTTTATCTGACTTTTTACATTTTTAGATCTGTGTGAATGATGACTTGGTGGTGAAGAAATTTGCATGTTTCTCAAGTGAGAAGGCAGACATGGAAGAGCAGAGGGACTCTGTAGATCGCTCTCCCGTCAGCCTTGCCTGGGACATCTTCTCCAGCCCTCAACAGATAAAAATGAATGGCTACTATACAATGAGGTCATCTCCTTCACATGTCTTAACCAGGAAGGGTGATTAACACATGTTTGTGTCACTTAAGTGCTACTTGCCCTGTTCATGTGGTAAGTGATGGAGGTATGTTGCTGTTTGCATGTTTCATGACCTTTATTTTTCCTGCCCCGTGACAGGTCAGCTCAGACTCTCACCCCATGATGAAACACATGTAACACCTTTTGCCAAATCTCCAGTGTCTGCACTGAAACCACCTGATACGAATGGAGAAAAATATTCTGTAAGTACTTCTGTCATGTACCCAGACTAGAAGTAGTGAGTTAGGTGGTGTGTCAAACAGCTTTTTCAGATTAAACATTTTTAAGGTGTGTTGTGGTCCTGATGTTTTAGGGAGAAACTGAGGAATTTTATAAAGGATCTGTGACCAATGGAGTACGAGGCAAATATAGATCTGTCAAGAGCTCTGAGAAAGAGACACAGAATACTGGGTAAGTTAAATGATGGTGTTAAGAATTAAAGTTATGCTTGAAGTCGTGATTGGGCAAATGTACGCTGTACAAGTGAAGTACATCTATATCATAACTATTCTGCCATGTTAATAAAATTTGTATAGGCCTTCATATTCATACCGATCAGCCACAACATTTAATCCACTGATGTGTAAAGTGAATAATATTTATTATCTCATTACACTGGCACTGTCTTGTCAAGGGGTGGGATATATTAGGCAGCAAATGAACAGTTATTGAATTTGTGTTAGAAGCAGGAAAAAAGTGGCAAGTGTACACAGGGCCAAATTGTAAAGGCTAAACAACTGGGTCAGAGGATCTCCAAAACGGCAGGTCTTGTTGATTGTTCTTGGTATACAGTGTTTGGTACCTGCCAACCAAGGTCATGGGCACACAAGGCTCATTGATACGTGAGAGGAGTAAAAAGGTCAATGCTGGATATGACAAAAAAAGCTGTCAGAACTAGCTATAGAACAAACTACAAGCCAGTCAAAGTACCCATGCTGACCCCTGTCCGCTGCTGAAACATGAGCATATGAAATGGACAATGGATAAATGGAAAAAGGTGGCCTAGACTGATGAATCACATTTTCTTCTACCTCATGTGTACACCCAGGTGTTTCACTTGCCTGGGCCAAAGATTGCACATTGGAAAGAAGACGAGCCACCAGAGGCACTGTAATGCTCTGCTGGAAACCCTTGGGTCTTGGCATTCATGTGGATGTAACTTCAAATGTACTCCTCTCAAGTGTTCCCTTATGGCAGTGGCCTCTTTCAGCAGGATAACGCACCCTAACACACTAAAAAATTGTTCAGGCATGGTTGGAGGAACATTTTGAGGTTTTGAATTGGCTTCCAAACTCCCCACATCTCCGTCCAATTGTGTGCCTGTTTGTTGTGCTCATAACTTACTGGACTAACGGAATCTGCTGCTGATGCACCAAATCCAGCCTTTAACCTGGCTAACTGTAAGAATGTGTGTGTATGAAAGAAGGCAAAACACTAAAACATGCTTTTCTTCTCTTTCAGTAACTTTAACCAGACAGAGAATACAGACAGCACCCTTGCAAAACAGTTGTCTCAAAAGTTGAACTTGATTACCAAAGTAAGAATGCCTTTTATTGTTTGCTAGATGTTATTTAGAAGTATATAATAGTTTATAGTTAATACCAAATTTGTTTTTTAGCCTGATGAATATGATGAGCAGAACCAGGCGACTGATAAACCAGGACCAAGAGAAAATGACCTCACATACTACCGTGAGCAGGACTCCACTGTCTGGTAGGGATATCACACAGTAAAAGGTCAGAAAAGGTCTCCGAAATATTTGTGAAGAGAGGATAGTAAATTTCTTTCCACTCATTCTTTCAGTGAACAGAGTGGCTCTGACCTGAGGTAATAAAAATGAAAAAATAGTTATTTTTCTTGTGTTTAAGCAAATGTCTTGTATGTATAAATTACCTGACATGTTCAAATATTCAGGGGCATACTTGTTGTATTTGCTGATGTGTTTCGGTTTGTAACTCACAGCGGTACAGGTAACCCCTCTACAGAGCTGAAAGAGACAACATTCACTCAGGAATCAGATTCCAAAGACCAGCTAGCCTGTGCTAGGTGGGTCATCTTTTCCATCCAATTTATTATCTTTGTCCATCTCTATCACTATCTTGTTTTTTTTTATTAGTCTCTGTTGTTTTTTGTATGTGTAGACTGCTACAGTTTCTGAATCCAGATCCTATAAATTCAGACTCAGAATGCATTGATGACAATGTAAGTGCTCGATCCTCACTCTTATGTGCTAATCTGAATCATCTTGCTGCTATGAATGAGATAAGCTGAGGATTTCTGCTTTGTGTGTGCCAGGTTGTGTGCTTTGAGCCCAGCAGGAGTGGAGTTTTAGTTCACTCACCTTTCCCCATTAGCCCCTGCAAGAGCTTGATCCATGCTCCCATTACTGAGCAGTTCCGCAAGGTACTGCAACCTTTTCTTCTCTGCGGTATTTAATATCCTTTTGCATACATTTGTCAACTCAATTCAAATTAGTGGTCTATAATTCAAAGTATTCAAAAGTTCAAGTTTCTCTGTTTTAATAAATTTGTAATGTGAATGCAAAATATGATGCACCCCATGTTCTATTTAGTGTTCCTTTTTTTTGTGGTTAGTTTCTGTTGAGGAGAAAGTACAGTGAGCCATGCTTCACTGAGAGCTACTGCTGGCCACCTGTGGCACGGGGTTGTGACACAGTGCTAGTATGCCCCAGTGAAAATAATCATCTCTACTACATCCCCCCTCTCCTGGTTCATCTCCAGCTGGCCCCTCTGTTCAGTGCTTTCACTAAACGCACTGGGGTGAGGAAGACACCAGAATGCTCACGTACCCACTTTCTTAAGCACTCTACCAATAATCTTTATCCTTTCTAAATACATGTTTAGATAGAGAGAACACATTTTATCATTCAGTGGGTTCTGTGACTTTTTTTTCTTTTTATCTTTTTGACACTGATCACATCCTCTTGCTTCTTTTTCAGCCCATAGCAGTCATACTTTGTCCTGGATGGGAGAAGGTGCAGTTTGTAATTGGGTTTCTGGAGGAGAGCCAGGCAGCTGCAAAGCTACACGCCACTGCTGTGCAGCTTGGACTGGGCAAAGATGAGGCCAAAAAGACCAAGATTCAAAACAACTGTGAGCATGCATTGCTTCTATTTGCGTAATTTAAGATGCATTTCCAAATTTGAAGTAGGATGGTTGCCGCTCCTGAATCACTTTTGCCCTTTAGCACACAGTTGCATAGGCATAAGTGAGTCTGATCACATATTCGCTGGTGATAAATATTACCTTGTTTGTTTTTTTTTTTTTTTTTTTTTTGTGTGTGGTGTTCATTATGTATCAGGTCAGTTGCTGGTCACCACCCCCTTTAGCCTGGTCCGGCTGCTGGAGGTACACCACTTCCTCTTCCTTAGACTCTGCTACCTGGTTCTGCATGAAGCTTCTGAGCTTTACTCACGAGCACCTGATCAGGTTAGAAGAAAAGAGAAGAGGGGAAACAAGAACAAATATTTGACATTAGGATGGTAACACTGTTTCTCTCTCTCTCTCTCTCCCTCCCTCTCTCTGAAGATGGCAGCCATCTTACAACATTTTCAGAAAGTGGTGTCGAGAGACGAAAGAGATGGGTGTCCTCGGCAGATTGTTGCTGTAAGCAGGCACTGGAGTCGAGAACTAGAAGACATGGTTCGGGAATACATGGTTAGCCCCTGTGTCATCATCACAGTTCCAGAAGAAGCAGCTATGTACGGTGGTGTTCATCAGGTCAGGCACATGTCATTCTCCCTGTAGTAATCCTGAGTGAGACAACACATGAGAATGTTGTTGTTTTATACTGTTGTGCTTGAGAAACACCATCAACCGGAATCAAATTCCTTGTGCTCGCTCACATACTTGACTAATAAACACAATTCTAATTCAATTCTAATTCGGATGATCTTCATTAAGGTTTAGTTTGGTAGTTGACCATACTTGTATATTAAGACCAATGTCTTCTAATTCAAACACATCTGTAAAGTCACATTTTGTAGGGACCTGAATACTTGTTTTCAAAAGTAGCAGAAATAAAGCCTGTCATGTAATCCTTAAACATAAAAGAAGTAACATTAAAAGTTTAAAATATTGCATTTTTTCATGTGTCCTGTTTCTCATCCAAAGACGATTCTGTTGTGTCTGGACTGCGATAAGACCTCAGTTTTGCTCAGCTCTCTGGACTTCAGTCCCTCTGTTCCACAGAAAACCCTCATCTTTACCAACACAGCAGAAGAAGTGGAGCATGTTTACAAGGTACAGTGGTTATGTTCGTTTATAGCTGTTACTGAGCCTGCTTGTAATCGTCTCACTTTTCAAAAATTTAGCATGTTTTTTTGTAAAAGAATATTTAATGAATTCTGCAGTGAAACCTGTTATACATTTATGCAGGCTATCAGCAACACAGCAGCATTCTCCTTGAAAGCTCACGAAGGCCTTACTGATCATTTTGAATTTGTGGTTGAGCAGTGGAAAAAAGACATTGGTCCAGGCACACAGGTTATCTTGGGTATGTGTGTTGTGAGATCTTTTGATTACTGAGCATATTTATGTATGTTTAATGAAGATATCGTTTATTGACATTTTGTACCTTCTCCCAGTGACCACCAATGATTGCATGAAGGCTCTTGGTATCAGAGATGCCACATGTGTGGTGCATTATGGGTTCCCAATCTCACCTAAACTATTTGGGAACCGACTATTCTTCATGTCAGAGAACTTTAAGAATCTCTCTAACAAGGTAGCAAATCGTGCCTTTTGTTGACTGTTTCAGTCAACCTTTTGGTATTTGTTGAACAAAGTAGTATTTGCTAAATCTTTTAAAAAGTGTGTGTGTGTGTGTGTGTGTGTGTGTGTGTGTGTGTGCGCGCGCGTGTGTACCCTGATATTTCAGGATTGTCCTGAGAGCATCTCTCCCGTGCGGTCTGTGTTGCTGTTGTCAGAACATAATGCTCGTCATGTATCTGGAGTTCTGCGGTACCTGAAGCGTACAGGTGCTCTGTTGCCCCCAGAGCTCCTGCAGTTTGCAGAGGGAGTCCATCAAGCCAAAGAAGAGCAAAAGTTGAACAAAGCACTGTGCAGTCACCTGAAGAGCCTGGGCTTCTGCAGGTCTTTACACTTATTTTCAGGGCGGTGACTCCATACTCTAGCGCAATGAAACATTCCTTATCAAGCTAAACTGCACACTCTCAGCCTTAATGTGAAGATATGTTCATTTCTACTAGTTGAAACCATGTAGGCATTGTAGTTATCTTTTATACATAGTTTTCCCCATTATAGATGACTTAAAATTCTCAAATTCTGTTTAGTGAAATGTATACAAACTTGATAGATTTCTGGAGTGGCTAAGCTGGAGCCGCTGAAGGTTAACCTATATTGGACTGATGGCAAATGCTAAGTGTTACCTCATCTGTCACCTGTCACCTTGGTCTTTATTGATATAATGGCAGCCACAGGATGAATTCTGTATTGTACAAGAGCATGCCAGTTACTCAGATCCAAACAAATGCCTCACAGCATCCCCAGACATGCTAAACTTGCTATGGATTATTTTAAGGCCAAAAGCTGGAGTATTCTTGTTCGATGTATCGGATCACCTGACTTAAGTCCTGATAACAAGAGACTCCATATCTGGTGACCTTAATAAGTTGCACACTTGACCGGCAGTCAGTAATGGCAATTAATATAAAGTGTTATTATGTGTTCATTTGTCCAATTCTTTTAGTCTACTACATTGAGTGACTGTAGTAAAGAGGTTCCTTTAAGGTTGACCCAAAATGTAAATGTACTGGGTTAAAACTGATATGTACTATTACAGATTGTTTCATTTCAGTGTGTTTGAGTACCATCTGGTTAATTGCAAGCTGCAAATATTTTCACTATTACATATATTTATATTTTCACTGTTACACACTGAGATAGACCTTATGTAAAGACATTCTTTCATTTTGTAAGTAATAAAAAAAATGGGTAGTTTAGTGTGTGATCAGTCTATATTTTAAAATCTCATTCAGTCTCATCTGTCTCTTCCCCACACAGGGACAGAACACTTTGCTCAGAAAGGCATACCATCAACAAAGCACTTGACTATCCCCTTCACCCTGACTCTGGGACTATTGTGGTAAATTTCATAAGGAAACTATAGTTGCATGCTTAGTGCAAGTCTGAAACGGTGGCAAAAGATTGTTTTATAATGTCATCAAACCATAATTATTGTAATGTTGACATTTTCCCATGACCTGCATTTTATTTCATTTGTGGATTCATAGTGTCTTGTTCTTATTCTCAAGCACTTTGATTAAGTTGACAGGCAGCTAAAGTTCTTTCCAATAACCATTTTCCATCTGTTTACTAAAGGCAATTGGAGTACCATAAAACTGATAAAAATCATCATGACACTTCGTCATGCTCTAAGCACTTAACTGATTGGAATACAACCAAAACTGAAATGATTGGTGACTAAGTTAAGGAGATGTGATTTAGACCAATCAGCCAGAACATTAAAACCACCTACCTAATGTTGTGTACGTCCCCCTTATGCCACAAAACAGTGTCAAAATGGTAGCAGCAGATCTTTTAATTGTGAGGTGGGACGCCCATGGATGGAACTTGTTTCTCCTGTACATCCCATAGAAACTCAGTTGGATTAAGATTTGGGAATTTGAAAGCTAAATCAGCACCTTGAAGTCTTTTAAGTTCAGAGATGCTCTGACCCAGTCACATAACTTCAAGAACTGTTAGTTTGCCTTGACAGATGCCACTGTAAGGAGATAAACATGTGTGGTCTTTGGTTTTAATGTTGAGGCTGATTGATGTATAAGCACTGAGTATGTTGACCTCTAAAGACAGCTATCCGTTATATCGACAACAGCAATGAAATGATCAATTAAAAAGTCTGTATATGCATAATAAGCAACAAATGAAGCATTAACTTAATCAGTCTATTAAATGCACTTTGACATTCACACAAACTTCACAAATACTTGTCAGTGTAGAATGATAAAAAAAGACATTCTACAGAACCAGCAATGTCATGTAACACCAATTTGAAGGTCATTTTTAAAGATAAAACTGAGGGAAGGTTCCTCTGGCAACTGAATAAATCCTACTCACACTAATTACGTTGAGCGCTAAGGATTGGTCTGATCTCTTAAACTTCATATAGAACATAGTCAGTAGTTGACCCCAAACATACAAGGCCAGAATGCTAAAAATACAGTGTCTGTGAGACAATACATAGAGGTTTGTGTACTTTTTTTTTTTTTTAATGTCTAAAGCTGAATTATTTTTCTGTCGACTTCTGCAAAGGTTTTGCCCTTATACATTAAAAGTGCAAATGTGTACTATGGGCGGATTGTGAACCAGAAAGAGGACCATTACAAAACCTTTGCTGCTAAATTGAACTCGCATTATGCTAAAGAAAGGCTTTGTGCAAAGGAAGTGGTTGAAGGAGGGATGTATACAGTACAAGAAGAGGGTGTATATCATAGGTAAGTAGTTTTTTGTAAGTAGAAAATAAAAGGAATAGTTAGCTATTATAGCATCATACGAATGACAGTGAGCTGTTTCTGTTTGGGTGGCAGAGTGTCTGTGATCAAAGTACCAGAGAAACGAGATCAGCTGTTCAGCAGAGTCACTGTTGACTTTATTGATGAGGGGCGCGTACAGGAAGTGAAGTCGCATCAGCTCCTGCAGCTTCCTCCTGAGTTCCAGAGCTTGCCTGGTCAGGCTGTGGAGATCATTCTGTGTGGGGTCCAACCCATTGATGGAGACATGGACTGGAATCCAAGGGTAATTATACAACATACAATACAGCTTTGTTTAAAAAAGGTTGTGCTTTGCAAATGTTTTGGCTAAATTTGCCCTATGGTGCACTTGGTATACACAGAAGTTTAAGAGAATTCTTCCTCAGTATTTTAAAATGTTATTTTTTGTAAAATGTAGGCCTGTAAGTACAAGAAAACATAAATGATCTATAGTCTTCCACACTCTCCACTGTCAGGAGTCCAACCACCACCATAGCCACGCCCGCCACCAAAGAATTTCATCCTGTTCACACTCTGCTGTGGTGTGTTCACGTGTGACAAAATGGTCACTTTAAATTTCAGGATACACCTTATTCAGTGAAAAGAAACTAAGTTAAATTAAGTAATAAAAATGAAAAGATAAAATCAAGGTCTACTTATTGCTGCAAAAATTAATGTGACTATAAAAAGTTGCCATTGATTGAGAAGATATCGCAAAAATGGTGAAGGTAGAGGATCTCAGGGACTTTCACAGGTATAACATTGTTAAACACATTCACATGGAAAAAGCACAGCCCTAGCAAATAACATTGCTGTGATTTACAATTGGTTTGATAATATCCCATGGAAGGTTTAAAAATGATCCCTCGACAGGTGTGCCATGCGATTTCTCTCTAATGATAAGGAAGATTACAGAAAAGCGAGCAGTCACTCGAAGTTCCTGGATGAAAACACCAGATATTACAGTTACACAGAGAACAATAAGCCATACATTGCACTGCAGTCATCTCCATTTTACAACTCATGCAAAGCTCTATGAGTGCATTTATCATTTGTACGCCAGCATTTACTCATATCAGAACAATTGGTGAAACAAAACATGGATTTTGTACAGTAATTTCACTTATGATATTAGAACAAAAATGATGCTAAGAACACCATGCCACAAGTACAGAGGTGGGCCATCATGATATGTTTGCATAGCCTTGTCCTGACTCTAATTCCGTCAAAAATTCATTTATAAGGTAATCTGAAATAACTTTGGGATACTAATGACAGTTTGTGAAGTATTGTGTGGGTTTATGTTTCTGATTATGATATGTTTTTCTTCATACTTGTACAGTGAGTTGAAACAAGTATTCAGAAAATTTTGTTTTCGTTCAAAATACTTTGAATACTTCTGGTTTTGATATAAAGGAATCTTCATAGGTTACCAGAGCTATCAGTCTGAAGATTAAAGGAAAGATACATCAAGCCAAAGTGGTGATGTGCATGGGCAATACTGTTTGGGTTGATCAAATGGTAGGGTTTTCCCTTTCTACTTTTTAATATATTTTTGAACACACTTTCCTCTGTTAAATCAGACATGTTTAAAACATGCAGGTATGTGTTTAAACAGGTACACATGACACGTGTGCCTGGTCTAAAGACCTTCATAAATGAATATAATGTCCATGCGGAGATTATTGCTACTGGGATGGGCACCACAAAGCCTCGGCATTTGGAGCTGCTGAAGCTGCTGTGCCCGGGAGAGGAGGTCTTTACTGCAGTGGATCTTAGCGAGAGTAGCAGGTTATCATCTTTCTCTCTGCCTCATACTCTTTTACACTGGTCTTAGTAAATCTGATCTATAAACAGTTCCCATACCCTGTTTTATGACACGGGCTCCCCAACTCGGGTCCCAGAGTACCCCATTCTGCATATTTTATAATATTTATGGTTTAACACAAATTCAAGATGGGCTTGTCAATGAAATGAAAAGTTGGATCGGTTATGTTGGAACCGCAAAAACAACAGATTGTTTTAGGACGGTGCTTTTCTGTATCATGTTCTTTAAGTCACCAGCTGATAAGCTCCTGTTTATTCATTGATCTTGACCTGATCAGGTGTGAGAGAGAGACATTATCTCTAGAACAAAGGGTTCTGGCTCCTGAGAAAGCTCTGGCCAATAAGATGAAGGCTGGAATCCCCAATCTCTCCAGAGAAGGGGAACTCTGTGAGCCCCCAGAGAAGCTTAAGGAGCCAAACCAGATCACAGTCTCCAACGGAGGATCAAGTAAAGCTTCTTCAGTAGACGACGAACAGATACTTAAGTGAGTAAAGTGACTGAAATGTCACTTTTTTCCATACATAAGAAAACTAACTCTCCTTGTGGATTAAGAATATGGTGCCGCCTTCTGTTTTATTCAGTCTTTCTCAAGTTGTTTTTTCCTTCTGTTTTGCATGTTTAAATCAATCAAAGCTTCTGTTTTCACATAGATCTACCAATCAAAGATGTTTGCCCCAGATTGTGACTGAAACAATTTCTGACAGCTCATACAAAGGCAAGTGAAGCTTGAAAGTATTTCTAGATGCTGTATCTCTCAAAGCCTTTTCTCTTTCCTAGATTATTTCCAAAAATACTGTTTTTTTTTTTTTTTTTTTTTACATATTTTAGAACCTACAAATGACATGAAGATTAAAAATGGGGTCTTGCATGCTGAGAGTGTGCATATTGTGCCACAAAGGTAATTGTTAAACACAGATTTCAAGGACTGTGTAATGTCTCATTTTTGATCATCCATATTTACAATAGCTCAGGTTATAGAGATATTAATTATAAAATAATTTTTGTTCTTTTTTTGGGTGTCTGCAGTTTTCACCCGCAGATTAAGTGGTTTCAAAGGGAGGAATCAGTCACTCTTAAAGTAAAGCTAGTCAACCCAGTGATGCAGAAGTGTGAATTCTTCTCTAACAGAGTGATTTACAGGTGATTGCACAATCTGAATACAGTATAGTGATATTAGTTTGTGAAATGAAATGGGTTTTTTTATTGATTTAGAAAATTTTGTTTTATTTTATACTATAATCACAGTAATAAACATAATCTCTTCAGTGATAGTGTGGTGTTTTGGGGTTTTTTTGGGGTTTTTTTTTTGACAATATCGTTTTTTTCCACCAGTGCATATGTGAGCAACCAGTTTTACTGTGCCAATATGGAGTTGCATGGTGATATCATCACAGAGCAGTGCTTATGGGAAATGAAGTGCAATGAACCTGTGATCCACTTGGTGAAGAAGGAGAAAGGAGAGTGGAAGTCACTTCTCAAACAAAAAGCAAGTTTTTGTTTCTCCATACCATCTGCTTCTTCACAGTTAACTACTTTTATTCTGTGTACTCATTTCTGCATTATAGTTATGTACTGTTATAGTTTTAACAGTAAATGGACATTTGTTTATAAAATGGGTCGCCTGTAGCGTTGCAGCACTGTTTTTGTAAAATTGTGCTAATGTACTTTTTCCATTGTTTACTTCCTGCGCAGAGTGCTTTAATAAGCTATGACTTTGATCACATTAAGGATGAAGACATTCCTGCCTCAGATGGTGAGAATGGAATTTTTGCAGTGTTTGTGATTCAGAAAAAAATTCTGCAAGTTTTGTTTTAAAATGCAAATATGGATCTGTACATTTCACCCAGGTCGTTGGTTCCTGGCAAACACAGGAGAGGAGGGCTCCTATATAACTTCAGAGAGTGGAAGTGAGAGTGACTGAATAGGCAACATGAGTGTTATGTTTTCCTTGACGCTAACGTGCATAAACTACCATGGAAAGCTAGGTCTAACCGTTTTGCTTAATTTTAAGAAGGTATGCTGTTATTTTAGACAGCTGCTATCAGAATATAATTGAAATTGCCATCGTTGCCATAGTTGAAATTGTGCTTCTAGATCACTTCTTCGCCACTCCAGTCTAGTATTTATAAAAAGCAGCAATTATAAAGAGGTTCTTTCATCTGAAATGTTCTGAGAGAAAAAAATAATTGAGATATTGTCACCAAAATTACTTATGTACATTTAGAATCTACTAGAGATTCAAAAACCAGTTCAGCCCTTACACATTTATATTAATTCAGAATGTTAATGAACCAAATGATGTTCTTGTTTAATGGAAAACTGACACCAAGAATTTTCAAAAGGCTGCATATGTACCCTATGGGCGCTGTAGTAGCAGAGCATTGGCACTGGAGTTGGACATGGAGTGGCATTTGTGATCTAGATCTGAAAGCAATCAAATCCTCACAGCAGTGTTCCAACATCTAGTGTAAAGCCTTCCCAGAAGAGTAAAGACTGTTAAACAGTGTAAAACAGTTCTATGCAAAAGTCCTGAGCCACCACTCATTTCTTCATATTTTGCTTACAAATATCCAGATTTTCTCATACTTTTTAATGTAGTGCTGAGCAGTAGTTCTCCAGGCTTCCTGAAGGACTTTTCAGTACAGTCCCTGTTCCTGACCAGTTTCAGAGGAATGTTTAAGTCACACAGTGACCTACGTATTAATCATTCAAGCAGAACAAAGTCTTTAAGGCCTGAACCAGTGAAGAAACGGGAGCAGATGATTCCAGATGATCAGGCAGTGATCAGTATACTGGTGGTGCTGAATGCTGAGTGGTTGGAACTCCTTTGTCTAGGCACCTTGTATCTTTAGGGACTTTACAGCCTGTCGCATAAAACATTAATTACCATTTCACCAGGGCGCCTGATGGCCTGTTGGTTAGGGAGTTGCCCCTGCGATCAGAAGTTTGTAGGTTTGAATACCAGTGGCACCACTGAGGTATCCTACATGCTGCTCCTCAGGTTCTGTGTTGCTGGCTGCCCGCTGCTTCACTTGGGTGAATGGGTTAAACGCAGAGAACAATTTCATGCTGTTCACTGTATGCCGTGCTATGGTGTGTTCACGTATGAAAAAACGACGCTTTATGCTTTATTTAAACTACTCAGTATGCCAAAAATGAAACAGTGCGACAGGCCTAAAATAGTATTCTTGTACCGACAAGGTGGTTCAGAGCAAAATATGAATAAATAAGGGGGTGGCTCAAGGCTTTTACAGTTTTGTATGATTTTTGTGTTTTGGTCATGGGCTTGATAAAGTGAAAATGTTAATAGAAGCTTTTAGTGACCGATCTCATTGCCTTCAAACAGAATTTGCAGGTTATTTCTTCAGTTATGTAGTATATAGAGATCGGCACCTTTTTCAATGAATAAACTGAGTGAGTTACAATGAGTAAAACGAAGGTAATCTTCATTTACATGTTTTTTTTTTTTAATCTTAATAAGCACTGCCCAGAAATAGTGAAGCAGGTAAGTCTAGCTGACAGTACAGGCTGCCCAGCTGTGGTTCTCCTTAAACGCTGTCTGTCAAAAAATTCTCAAAGTACATTTTTTTCACTTCTGTTTTTGAGTTATAGAGCCTAAATGCAAAGTTTTGTAAATACTTTGGGCAGAATTTGTCATTAAACTACACTCAGTCAAAAATAATTGCTTACATGCGTGTCATACACTGGTGTTAAAAACTGATCTTCACTTTCAGAAAAAAACACAAAGATTGGTGGATATTCCAAAACCATGGAGATCATGTGGGGCTACCCTAGGAAAAGTGTGGAGACTAAAAATCCAGCACTGAAGAATGTGTAGACAGCAAACCTATATCAGGACCTCTCAGGAGTTTTCTCCACAGGTCAAAGTTAAAAGTGACCAGGAAAGTGACCTTAAAATCACATCCCTCGGCCAGAGAGAGGAGAAACCTATTTTTGTACTATATACACTACCAGTCAAAACGTTTTGCACACAGATTTTCTACATTTGCATGTGAGTACCTTTATTAGCCAGAAATGTCATGTTTTTATTCATCACTACTAATCTAATTATAATGTGGATCACCAGACAATTGTTAGTTATTATCAAGCTATTAGGTGACAGCCAATGTGATTAAACTGTTAACGAGTGCATTTAAAGTTAAAGAACAGTCTAGAATTTGACTGTGCATCATCACAGGATGTCAGAGATGTGGTGGTATATATTCTTTCCATGTTATAAAGGAAACTTGTTTGACAGTTTCATTTATAGTTGTTCACTCAACAACCTTCTGATGCTTAAAAAAAAAATTTTGAAGTTTATTAAAAATGGATAAGTGGTAAAACCTGTGGTGTGCTTTTGACTGGTGGTGGATATTACTTTTGTATTTTCCTTTTAAATATGGACTTTCTGATGTACAAAATCAGACATCCTTACGGCTCCTATTTGTCCCATGGGTAACACTTTGAGAGGCGCTGATGTAAAGGTTCTACTCTCTACAGTTCTTCAGTGCTGTCCGCAGGCCGTCCATAACAGTTGGATTTTTCCTCTCCACACATATTCCAGTTGGTCAGTGGCTTGTGCCTGAATTTCACTTTGTGGCATCTTGCATTTTCCTTCAGTTGCTAAACGTCAATGTATGACATGCATGCATACGAGCAGCTCTTTTTGACTACAGTGTGTGAACCTTGACCAAACTTTTACCAAGAGCACCTAAGATCTTTCGTCCTTGTGGTTTATTTTACTGAAAGTTTCAGGTTCTGATGAGTGCTGACATCACAGATGTGTGGGCCCATGTCATTACTTTAATTTCTTCAACTTTGCAGTTAATATATTAAGATAGTTACTTTTGAATTGAAAATAGTTTGAAAAGTTGGGTGTCCCTAAACATTTGATAATTTTGGTAAGTTTCCTTCTGCAGAACTGCTCTGACAGCTTTAGGTCTTGTCATTTTCTCTGCATGTTGGTGTTGCCATCTTTTCAGTTGTTGTACCTTTAATGACACTTATGTTGAAATGGTTTAGGGTTTTGCATTTGGATCTTGGTTTTTTTGAAACCCAACTGGAACTCTTCATTGCTAAGTCAAATTCTGAAATTGTCGTTGTTGCTTCAGTTATGTCACCAGATTGAATTGTACTTGAGGCCCTTAACAGTTTGTTAATCTGTGTTGAAGCGATGTCTGCCTTTGGTGGAGGATGTTTGTGGAGATTTTGATAGGCTCATACTTACACACTTATTCTGAATCTTTTGTGAATTGATTCTTTATGTGGAAATAAAATGGCATTCAGCATACTGTCATTTCTGTATTTATTTTTAAAGCTGATGCGTTTCTCTCTGTTGTGGCTGTTTCATAACTTTATCAAACCTCACATTTTCACCGGTGCATTAAAGAGGCACTAATAATGTAACATAAGAATGCAACTCAAAACCAAGGTATGAGGAAATAATACTCCCCTCACCACTGCTGATTTCAACTGGACAATCAAGTTTAGCTTAAACTACCCACTTCACTGAGACATCTTGCTTTGTAATGTACCCCTATTTTAGCAATACAGTAACCCCCCCCCCCCCACTTATATGCGGATCAGCATTTCAGTCTCACACTGATTTTTCTGAGAACCAAACTAATATTTTTTCACAGAACCCCCCGCACATACACGGAAAGGCAGATATCCTCCACATTTTTTGCTTTTGTGAGTGGGGACCTCGTCTGTCACGCCTCCTCGTGCTGGGTTGCTAAGCACAGCGCCCTAACATAAACCCTGCACGAGGATGAGGGGGCGTGGCGGACGAGGGCCAGACATCACAGCTTTTTTTCATCGCTGTTCTCAGAGGCGAGAGGTTTGAAAGTAGCCAAACCGAGCAGTTAGTTATTTTTCCTTGGTGCTGATTGGCTGCTGCCCAGATTTTCCCCCTTGGAGCATCTCGAGCGTTCTCATGTTTTGTTCTCCTGAAAGTCCTGTATTTTTATTATTGTAGATTAAATAAATTTATTACTGTACTTACCGGCTTATGCCAATGAAAATGACGTGCATGAATTACAGTACAGTTTGTACAGTGGTAATATTGGTATTTACATTCTAGCACTGCGGGAGTTCAGTGTAAACTGTACAGTACGATACAGGTTTATCTTTACATTTTCTTTAAGGCTAATGAGTTTAAAATGAAATTAAAGTGTGTTAGGAGCATGTTTGGGGGCATATTTAGGCTTTACACTGTGAAAATAGGCTTTTTTTTTTTTTAACCACAACACAACGCGGTGCTCTTGGAACAAAACCACTGGGGATTACTGTATCCCCAAAAGGACGCCTGATCATTACACCAACTTTGATGACACTGCATTCAAATACAGACTTTAATATGAAGTTGGTCCCCTTTGCAGCTATAACAGCTTCCACTCTTCTTGAAAGGCTTTTCACAAGTTTTTGCAGTGTTTCTGTGGGAATTTGTGCCCATTCATTCTGTAGAGCATTTGTGAGGTCGGGCACTGATGTTGGATGAGGAGGCCTGGCTCGCAATCTCCATTCCAGTTCATCCCAAAGGTGTTGGATGGGGTTGAGGTCAGGGCTCTGTGCGGGCCAGTCAAGTTATTTAACACCGAACTCATCTTTATGGAGCTTGCTTTATGAACCATGTCTTTATGGAGCTTGCTTTGTGCAGTGGGACACTGTCATGCTGGAATAGAAAAGGGTCTTTTCCCCAAACTGTGTCTGCAAAGTTGAAAGCATGGCGCTGTTCAAAATGTGTTGGTATGCTGAAGCATTAAGATTGCCCTTCACTGGAAATAAGGGGTTTAGCACCATCCCAGAAAAATAGATGGGTCCTGACACTTTTGTCTATTGACGTTCTGTGATCACGTGACCGTGCCATACTGGATGGCGGAAGTGAGGGTTTGATATAGAGAGATAGACAGAAATGGACTAGTGACAAATAATATACTTTTTCATTTGTTGACAGCTGTTTAAATATGTCAGTGCCATTATCAGTGGAAGTTGGCTACCTGAATGGAGTCCACAAACATCGATACTTTGAAAAGCTTTCTATAGCAGACTTAAAAACCGAGCCGTATCCTCTCCCCCAGAGATCTTTACGGATTTAACCATTTGGCTAATAACTCCGGGGGGTATTGTGGCAAACGAGGGATCGTTGGAAATGTCTCACCGAGCCCTATCTAATAGTGAAGTTTGACAGGGATTGGTGCTTGTCCCGCGGAGCTATGCCGCTCGTAATGTCCTTTGACTGCCTCCGCACCAATGACACGAAACTTTGAACAGGAAGATGACGTAATTCTGGTCTTAAATCAAAGTACTACATGTCTAGTGATAGGGAATACAAATGCTATATTACATGATATTTGTAACTACAGTCTATTTTATTCATGATGAAGTCCTGTCGCAATTCTGCGACTTTGGCGTTTAGAAGGTTAAGTACATACATAATATTACATGCATGGCAAAATGTGATAATAATAGGAACAGCCCACTGCACAGCACGAAATAACCATTTTTATTATGTCTGAAAATCCCTGTTATCTCTTTTAAACTACTAAAACACTTTCCGTCCAATCGCGCCTACAACTCACTTCCGCCGTCCAGCATGGACGTCCTTATAGGCGCAGGGAAAAAGTGACGTCACATGCAGAACATCAATATTGTGTAGACTCGTAACTCCTCTTTACGTTTCATCAGCGAACCTGCGTACAGAGCACAAAGTCTGGTGAGTCAATCACAGAGCAGCACTCGGGGTGTTCCATTCAGAAACAGATGGGCCCTCCCACACTTACCCTAGATCACAAAATTCAAGGGTTAAATGTCTTTTTTTCAGCATTTCGTTAGTATGTTTTTATGTATTCATAATTACAATTCATACGTTTTTCTACCCAGTATTTATCACTGGCCAGTCCTGCCTTATTTAGAGAATTCCTTTTAAGAGTTCCTCTAAAATGAAAGTGTCTAGGGGAAGGGTATATGTTTGTTTTGTGACGGACCCCGTGTTAACGTTTAGCCGACCACAGTGCCCGGTGATGTTCAATGATGAGGTTCTTTGACAAAATCCACACTAATCGGTCGTATTTGTGTCGTTTTCTATTTATTTTAAAGAACTGATATTAAACAGTTTTATCAAGGTCGGACAGTGTTGTGTAACGCAGTGACGGAGAGTTACACAAGAGAAGTCGGGCGATCTGCACGGGCAGCCTGGAGCTCGTGCTGCTGTTTCACCTTGCTGGTTCAGTGACTGGAGTTGTCCTGTCAGTGTGTGTGTGTTTACTGAAGACTCTCCCTAGAGCCGGTTTTGAGTTTGTTGAGCTGAAGGGGAGGGTGGAGGCGGCTGGAGAATGGCTCTAATGTCAGGGCTGCTCTCGGTGGCTGCCTGGCCTGTGCGGTTCGGAGTGAGGGGTTTACAGCGTTACCCCCTCTGTGCTGCTCTGAGGAAACTGTCTTCCTCCCGGTCCACTGGAGCCTTCTATAGGGTAAAACTATCTCTGCACTGCTTTATAATAATTCTGTACTTCCGACCGTATAAATGAGGCTGTTATTTCATTACCATGAATAAGACATAGGCTCGTCGGGTTAGTGACTGAACAACTTGACAGTCACAATGATTAGACATGACCTCACCGCCTACTCTATATGGACAAAAGTATTGGGACAGCTTTTAATTGTTGAATTCAGGTGGGCCCTTACATTCAGTGAAGGGCTTCAGCATGCGTAGACATTTGGGATGACGCCATGCTTCCAACTTTGTGACACAGAGTGGGGAAGGCCCTTTTCTATTCCAGAAGGACTGTGCCCCCCGTGCACAAAGCAATATGCGTAAAGACATGGTTGGATGAGTTGTTGAATGAGAACTTGACTGGCCCACACAAAGCCCTTACCTCAACCCCATCCAACACCTTTGGGGAGAACTGGAACTTTCATGTATTTAAGGCTGTGTATTTGAGTACAGAGTCATTAATGTCCCTGTTGGTGTAATGGTCAGGCGTCCCGATACTTTTGTCCATATAGTGTACGTAGTCGCGTTCTGTAACAGGTTTTAGATATGTGAGGACTTTGCTTTTGCTCTTTTGTTGTTGTTGTTGACCTGTGTATCCAACTTCCTCAGGGCTTTTTACTGAATCACCTCAAACCACTGTCATCTGTAAATAGCATCCTGTCTCCATCCATACTTTACTCAAGCGGATCTTCAAAAGGTAATGATGAACCTCACTGTAAATGAAGTAATCTCAAAACATGCTGCTCAGTGTTGTGTGCTGACTTATTCTAGAATGAAATTGCACAGTTTTCTTCTTTCCCTCATAGATGGTAAACCTAGTGGACCAGAGCATCGGACAAGTGGAGGTGGAGGAAAGAAAGGAGGGAAGAAGGACTGGAAAAGTCGTTTACTGCAGGTATTAGCAGTAGATATTATTCTGTACTATATGTTTGTGTTGTTGTCTAGTTTATCTGTGCTTCTGATGGTAAAATAGAAGCCATATGAGAATTTTGTGGTTCACACTGTGTTGTGCTGTGGTGTGTTCACATATGACAAATGAACATTTTACACTTACACTCTTGATTTGTCTTGGATTCAGGGTGATGTGCCGTGGGATGATAAAGATTTCCGCTACATTGCAGTCGCACTGGGAGGTGTCGCATCTGTGCTGCTCTACCTTTACCTGCGTGATCCAGGCAAAGAGATCACTTGGAAAGACTTTGTCCATCGTTACCTGGGCAGAGGACTAGTGAGAATCTTCATTATTCATTATTAGAAGAAAGCCTTTAATCACTACCATGTGATTGTAGGGTGACTCTTTTGTTATTTTACACAAAGTGCGTTTTTGTTTTTTCAGGTTGACCGTTTGGAGGTTGTGAACAAGCAGTTTGTCCGAGTCGTTCTGGTTCCAGGTGCAGATACTTCAGATGGAGTAAGTTGCATCAGACACTTCATGTGCATCATACATGGGCTATTTCTGATTACATAAAGAAAAGAAAAAAAAACAAAGAAGTGTATATATAAATATACATGTGTAATGGCCGTTTACTTCAAATGTTTTTAAAATTTACACTGATGGCAGTGAATGACTGTAAATGGTTTTGCGTTGTTACGGATTGTTTTCATAAAGATAAACACCTTCATGTCAAGTAGATTTCTTCATAATAAAGTTTATTTTTCCCTCCAGAGCTATGTGTGGTTTAACATTGGCAGTGTTGACACGTTTGAGAGGAATCTGGAGGCTGCCCACTATGAGCTTGGTCTGGAGCCATCACACAGAACCTCAGTCGTGTACAGCTCAGAGAGTGATGGGTAAGAATCTGTTAAGACCTGTACTGCCCTCTGTTGGTCACACACGAAACTGATTTTGTTCTGTCTGAATTAACGGGAGGTAATTTTCTGTGATACCCGTCTCATTTGTACTCATAAAAGAAATTTGGAGAAAGGCTTGCATAAGAAAAAAGTCATTGCTGTTTACTATGTTTCTGCCAGGTCGTTCCTCATGAGCTTCATACCTACATTGTTGCTGATTGGTTTTTTGCTCTTCACACTACGTCGAGGGCCAATGGGTGGAGGTGTAGGAGGTGGAAGGGGGCCTTTTAGCATGGGTGAATCCACTGCAAAGATGATGAAGGACAACATAGATGTAAAGTTTAAAGATGTAGCTGGGTGTGAGGAGGCAAAACTGGAAATCCTAGAGTTTGTCAACTTTCTGAAGAACCCACAGCAGTATCAGGACCTTGGTGCTAAGATCCCTAAGGTAAATGCATCGCTTTCCATAGTAATGCACCTATAACAGTGGCAAAATGAGTAATAGGAGTAAATGATTAGTGATAAATATGTTTAATGTTCTCTAAAACATTAGGTTGTCTTAAAGAACATTCGTTTTTATTTTCAAATAATTTGCCTTTCTAGGGTGCTGTACTGTCAGGGCCCCCAGGAACAGGGAAGACTTTACTGGCCAAAGCCACTGCTGGAGAGGCAAACGTCCCCTTCATTACTGTCAATGGTTCAGAGTTTCTCGAGATGTTTGTGGGAGTTGGACCAGCGAGGGTGAGTCAAAGACTGAAATATTGTGTGTGTGTGTGTGTGTGTGTGTGTGTGAGAAAAGGATAAAGAGAGAGAAGATAAATGACTGAGGAATTTACACAAATACTCACTGTGTGTCATCTTTTTATTAATATATGATCCTATGAACAGAACAAAAAGGCTGGTTGTCTTCATTTTGACTCCTTTTATTAATGTTAATGCATTATTTCTCCTCTTCAGGTGAGGGACATGTTTGCTATGGCCAGGAAGAATGCCCCCTGCATCCTTTTCATTGATGAGATTGATGCTGTTGGCAGGAAAAGAGGTGGAGGGAACTTTGGAGGTCAGAGTGAGCAGGAGAACACCCTAAACCAGTTGCTTGTGGAAATGGACGGTATGTGTAGAGCTGTTGGAGATTTCATTTTAGTAGTTCATTCTAGCAGTGTGCATTGCGTCATTATGAGACTGAACCTGTTTCTGACATTGCTCCAATAAATGTGGTTGGGCCTTTTACTTTTAAAATCTAATAAAAGAGTAATGGACTATGAAGTTAAGTTACTTTGCATAATTTCATTTACATATTATTTACGGTTTACCCTCAGGTTTCAACACCAGTACAAATGTTGTGGTCTTGGCTGGTACAAACAGACCTGACATCCTGGACCCTGCTCTGATGCGGCCTGGTAGATTTGACCGACAGATTTATATAGGTTGGAAGCTTTTTTCCATATGTCTTTTTTGTTACATGCCATGATCAGAAAATCATATAACATCGGGGTAAACTTACTCTGATAAATTGATTTGTCTTAATCCTGCAGGGCCTCCTGATATAAAAGGCAGAGCCTCCATCTTTAAGGTTCACTTGAGGCCTCTTAAACTGGATCCAGGTCTGGACCGAGATGCTCTCGCTAGGAGAATGGCTGCCTCTACCCCTGGTTTCACAGGTGAGGGAGAAATGTGGGCCAGTATGTACTACAGGTCTTGAAACAAATTATATATCCATCTGAAACTGGATATGCATGAGATTTTTGTTTAAAATAGCAGTTTGGCAACAAATCAACAAATCAGTTGAATTCAGCTGGTAGCCTAGTGGTTAGGGCATTCGCCCTGCAATCAGGAAGTTGTGGGTTCGATTCCCAAGTCTGCTAAGTACCCTTGAGGTACCCTGAGCAAGGTACCGTCCCCACACACTGCTCCCCAGGCGCTGTGTTCCTGGTTGCCCGCTGCTTCCCTTGGTGAATGGGTTACATGCAGAGGAAGAATTCTGTGCTGTTCACACTGTGTGCTGTGTTCACGTATGCCACAATTGTCACTTTCACTTCACTATTAAGATTGTAATGATCCTGATCCATCTTTTGTGAAATGTTTTTTGAAAGTGAAACATTAAACAGATGTTTTGTATTCATTCTACCTTTTACCTTAATTCATTCTACTTTTTACTGTACCTTACTCAGGGTGCATTTGTGTGTTAATGATCAGTAGATAATGACTGAGGTGCTTACTATGCATCTCTGTTATTGCCTCTTAGGGGCTGACATTGCAAATGTGTGTAATGAAGCAGCTCTCATTGCTGCCAGGCATCTCAGTGAAGCTGTAAATGGAAAGCACTTTGAACAGGCTATTGACAGAGTGATTGGAGGTGAGTGTCAATCAACACCTTTTATACACCTTGTTTTAAATGCTGTATAAACAGGAACACTTGCAAATATCTTATTAGCACGATGGGTTCATATGGATCAAATGGTTCACATTCATTATGATTGTGTGAAACCTGTGTGGAATGCATTTCGATCACTACGTTATTGCAGGTCTGGAGAAGAAGACGCAGGTCTTGCAACCCACTGAGAAGAAAACGGTGGCTTACCATGAGGCTGGTCACGCTATAGTTGGCTGGTTCCTTGAGCATGCTGACCCACTACTCAAGGTAAATGATAAGATGCTTTCACATATATTTTAAATGTACAATTAAATGTTGTAAATAAACTGTTTACATATTTGGTTCCTGGTATGTCATTTTGGATATGCACTGTTTGGATCATAACACATAATTGAATGAGAAAGCACGACTTGAACTACCTCACTTACCCTTTGTGGCACATATTGATATCCCAATTTCTCTGTATCTCAGGTGTCTATTATTCCTCGTGGGAAGGGTTTAGGCTATGCCCAGTACCTCCCTAAAGAGCAGTACTTGTATACACGCGAGCAGCTGTTTGACAGGATGTGCATGATGCTGGGTGGCCGTGTGGCTGAGCAGATCTTCTTTGGCAGAATCACCACTGGAGCTCAGGATGACCTGAAGAAGGTCACACAGTCGGCCTATGCACAGGTATAAACCAAAGCTTAATTGCGTTTAATCACATTGTTATATGCAAAATGAAATAATTAATTTAAAAGTAGTGTATTGTGCACTTTTATTTTAAAAGTACTGCTATATGAACAAAAGTGCAATAACATTTGGTTTGAAAACACTTTAAACAAATAAGGAGCTTTTTAAGAGCAGTGTTCCCTTTAACACAGTTACACAGTTACAGTTAAAATATTTCTGTAAATCTCAACTTAAACATTATTGTAATCAAATCAAATATAAAACCAAAGCTATTTGCCACTGCAGGGCGCTTCACATTTTGTCTAGTTTGTTACAGAAAAACAAGTTACCCTCAGAGTCCAGAGCATTATAGCATCTGCAAAGGGGGACCAGCTCCATATGAAAGCCTGTGTATCTGAATGCAGTGCCATTAAAGTATCTGTTGCTATAATGGCCAGATGTCCCAATGCTTTTGTCCACGCAGCACTTTAGGTCTCGGCTGGTTTTCACAGGGGTCATATGGACATATAATATGGACAAACGTAATGATGACTTATAATATGAACAAAAGTAATGGGACGCCTGACCCTGTGAAACCCAGCCGAGACTCAGCGCTGCGTGCTGTTCGCACCCCGAGCACAAATATTCAACAAACTTTCAAAATAATAGGATTTTTTTTAAAAACCTGCATTAACACATGATAAAATTGTCAGCATTAAGTAAATAATGCGTTAACGCAATACTAGCGCGTTAACGTGCCCAGCCCTAGTATAAACAGCAGCAGGTCACCAAACTTCTGCATGGACACACAATATTTCTCTGCTTTTTTGTTGTTGGTTTCTTCCTCTTTATGTGTATTATTCTGTCATTCTCTTTAGATAGTGCAGTTTGGGATGAGTGAAAAGGTGGGGCAGGTGTCATTTGATCTACCGCGGCAAGGAGAGATGATCATGGAGAAGCCCTACAGTGAGGCCACGGCGGAGCTGATTGATGAAGAGGTCAGACAGCTGGTGGACAGAGCTTACCAAAGAACTATGAAACTCCTCACAGAAAAACGTGACCTAGTTGATAAGGTAAGAACTCATGACTTTTATATTATGCTGTTTTTTATGTATGTAAAACTGTATTAAACATTTGCTGTGACCAAAACAGAACAATAGATGTGATGCCATTGTTTTTACAGTAGGTGTAAAGTCATAGATGGCTAGTGAGTGTCTTATGGCGGGTGATCAGGTGAATTTGTGTGTGTGTGTGTGTGTGTGTGTGTGTGTGTGTGTGTGTGTGTGTGTGTGTGTGTGTGTGTGTGTGTGTG
>JBBIGA010000126.1:11818658-11847837 GCA_037576975.1 Alestes dentex
ACCGTGCTGTAACACAGAGGACACACCTGGAGTGCACGCACTTTATCACTTTTAATGCATTGTGTGTGTGTGTGTGTGTGTGTGTGTGTGTGTGTGTGTGTGTGTGTGTATACAGGTAGGGAGGCGTCTCTTGGAAAAGGAGGTTCTGGACAAAGCTGACATGTTAGAGCTGACTGGTCCCAGGCCGTTTGAGGAGAAATCTACCTATGAGGATTTTGTTGAGGGTACAGGCAGCTTTGAAGAGGACACAAGCCTCCCAGAGGGACTAAAAGACTGGAACCAGGAGAAAGGGAAGATCCAGGAGCAGGCACCACCCACACAAGAGAAACAGGCAGTTTAAAGCCTTACAATACCTCTCTCTTACCTGGCTCAGGCGCAGACATTATCGAACTGACTAACCTTTGTGAGAAAAGGACATGGCTTTGTACTCTGTCTACATTTCACATTTGCCTAAAATGCGAGCATGGGGATTAGAATAATGTTTTAAATGCCTTAACCATCAGCACTGGTGAAAAGAAGACAACAAAGTCTGTGTACTGAAGTCTGTGCACCAATTCAAATGTGCACCAATTCAAACTTTTTTTTTTTAATTTCAGTTGTTTTGAAATTAAATGATGAATACAATGATTTACATTATGGTTTTTTACTCCTCATTATGAAGGGGAAGGGATGGTGCTGTATATTTGTATAAACTGAGTCTTCTGAAAATCTTGTTCTGGAATGTTTATTTCACAAACATTGTGCTTATTTAATAAAAATGAGAAGAATTTTTCCCAAAAAACAAACTTTAGTTCTTTTTTAATTATGCAAATTGTTTGTGTATTAATTGATAGGATATGCTCTGAGGAAAAAACTATGTATATATTTGGCACAATATTGACCAACTGTAGAAACACTATAATATAATTAACTGTAGAAAAAATGTTTCACCACAAGCCTCATAATATCTATTGTGAATTATAACATTAAAACCACTTGCCTAATATTTTGTACATACCTATGCAGGTGTCAAAGTAACATCCGCATTGCTGAGAGCCTGTACCTCCAGTAAGCAGTGTACATGCACCAGCCATCCGTGTGATGTAACAGTGATTCCATCAGACCAGGCCACCTGCCTCCATTACTGCGTGGTCAAGTTCTGATGCTCATGTGACCATTGTAGGCCCTTCCATTGGTGGACTGGGGTCAGCAAGGCACTCTGACTGGTATGCAGCTACGCAGCAAGCTGTGATGCACTAGGTGCTCTGACACATTTCTGTCATGGCCAAACTGGGCAGCTTCAGATATTTCAGCTACTACAGTAGTTATTCTGTGGAACTGGACAAGGCAGGTCCTTTATCTTTCATGTCTTTAAGTAGTTCAAGGTTGTCTTAGATGTTTTCTTAGTATGGTTCAGATCCAAGGTCTTCGTCATTTTCTGCGAAACATTAGTTTTCAGGGTTTGCTGATATTTATTCTTGATACTGAATCTTTTTAATCAATAATCACTTCTTTGATGAGATTGCATGTAAGGTTACCTTCTGATGACCTTTACATGTAGATGAGGTTTGCAGCAGCACTGCACAGTGGGAATCACCATTCCTGTGCCCATGTGTGGGTTTGGATCAGCATTTTATTCCTCGGAGGCCAATTTTTTCTCCAGAATTAATCATTGGCATGGTGCATACTACACTTATGAAATAATAAAGTTTGATGACCTTCATAAATTAGCCTGTGGTTATAAAACAAACTACGCTCTTGAAAATCCACACATCCACTTTTGGGGCAACAAAGAAGAAGTTGAGAACATACAGGGCTGTAGTGAAACTGTGTGTAAGAGGACACACTTGTATTCCTCCCACACACAGTGAGGAGGACGGGTAGAGAGGTAAAAATGTCTGCAGGGATCATGGTTGAAGAATTTCAGAGGATAATAGCATTTTCCAATTAGACACCGTCTCCATGCCAACAAAGTATTTGGAAGGCAAGTCGGAAAAAAGCTTTTTCTTTCATCCAGCCCCAAACAAAATCACCTATAATTCATTCTGGAACTTTGTCTGGAGGCAGGTTCTATGGTCAGATGAGAGAAAATTAGAGCTTTTTGGTTACAAGCCCTCAAGGTGGGCTGGGCATAAAAAGTAGGATGGTCAAACAGACAATAACCTTGTCCTCACTATTAAGCAACATGGAGTATCTGCAATGTTTTGGGGATGTTTTTCCTCCAGAGGCCCTGGGAACCTTGTTAGAATACAGGCCGTCAGGGCGTCCATGAAGTGCCAGGAGATTTGAAAATCTGTCCACTTCTGCCAAAAAAGCTAAAAACCAAGTCAGAGTTAGATCTTACAATACAAATAAGAATTTAGAATATATGTTCAAATCCACACATAAATGGTTCAACACAAGAAAGCTCCTGTGGGGTGAGCTCGAAAGGAGAGTCCAAGAAAGAAGATCTGTAAGATTCTGCACTGAGGAAGTTTCAGATTGCTTGCTCTGTATTGTTTGGTCTCATCAAGTGTAATAGGAGCGGTCTCATTGCTATGTTGGCAAACGGAGGCTGCACAAAGTACTAAATGCAGAGGTGCCAATAAACATTCCATAATGTGATTAATATATTCAGTGTGAGACGGTGCTTATTAACCACAGACATTTTTTTCATTTTTCATGCCCTTTCTCACTAATCCTTACCAAGTGTGCCAATAATTACAGAGCAGACTGTATGAAAAACATTTGATGTAATTAGACAAACCTCACAATCAGACTGCTGGGTTTTCTAACCCACACAATGTTCACGATAACATTTTTTATGGGATGAAAGTATCTTTCCTGCTTTGGGAAATTTCTAAAGAGACTAAGGAGGCATCACTAGTCTCTAAACACAACACAACCACTTCTAATCACAGCTGTCTGGTGCTGTGTGGACAACTCAAGATGACCTCCAGTATGACCCCTCTCTTATACCTTCTATCTAGCAGTTGGCAGGTTAGAAGTCTTTGTGATTATATTGATCATGGCTATTTATATAGCTGGTAATTTTTTTTTTTTTTGTGCTGACCATGTTTGCAATTGATAGTTGTTTCCATTCAAGTTAAGCGTCTTCTCTTCTACAGTTTGTTTAGTCCTTCATTTCTGCTCTCACTTGTTCCCATTCTCTTATCATTTCACAGCAAGAACCCCACTGTAACTAGTCCCTAAAACTCATACGTCCATGTGTGCTTCGGTATGCCATTATATCCTCCAAACCGAGCCATAATGACTTCTGTGTGTCAGCACAAGTAGGGCATAGCCAGAATGATTTATCACAGGCTCACTCTCTAAGCCTCCCTCTCCCTGAAACTGATGCCCTGCTCATCGGGGAGACTCCCATTTTAGATCATGGACACAGTTTAGATTGCACCAGAATCAGTGCAGTCCTGAATGTGTGGAGATCCTGCATGATCATAATGAGGAAAAACAAAACATGGAATCTTAAAAAAGATATTCTATGCCTGGATCGTTTACGGTTCATTGGGATGTTGTCCTGAAATCCTTTGTACATACAGCAGCAAAATGGGGTGAGTGGGTGGTGGTTGTGTGTGTGTGAAGGGGGGTGGTGAATTGGACTGATGCGGAACAGTAAATCTGGCAGGTTTTCACACTCCAGTCAGCATTATTAGGCTCATATATGCAGGACGCGTTCAAATCGTTTTTCTTTGATTGAGGCACAACATGATTTGCCTCAGAAATATAAATAGCCTTAAATGATCAAATGGCAGATGTGCAAACTGTCCTGTATCTTTAAGTGTTTGGACTCTTTCTGTCAGCACGTTACTCTTTATTGAATAAGCAAAGGCTGTTTGTCCTGAAAATAAACCTCATGTTTACACATGTGTGAATGTGAGCCACTGTTTGTATTTCATCTACTAGATATTAGAGTTTCCACTGTTTTAATACACTTTAATGTGTCTAGTCATGAATCTATTTGATTGGATGAATCAAGCAAGGCATACAAACAGCACTTAAGAGTTTTCTCATGTGTGGATTTTGGAAACGACGTTCACATCAAAAGCTTTCAGAAGTAATAAAAGTGACCATATTTGAAAAGTAAAACCTCATTCAGATGCAATACTCACATTCAAATGCATCATTTATGAGTAATAACCACACACACCATTTTACTGGATCTTTATTTTCTTGTTATTATACTGTATTCATTTTGATTAGACTGTTTTTATCGCACTGACTTGTGTTTCCTCATGATGTGTCATACCCTGTTTTAAACATGCTTAACATATTGTAACCCTGTTATAACCTGTAACTGCGTCATTATTACCATACAGTTCTGTAAATGCTCATGAAAAAAGTTCACAAAAATGAATGGCGAGTTGTTTCTTTTTTTTTTTTTTACTTCTTTAGAACACCACCAATCATATGCACAGTGGGCTTTGTAAAGGGAATCTCTGAATGGAAAAATAATTATTTTTGACACTTACAAGATGCCAGATTATTTCACCAGGCTATATCATAAATGGAGAAAACTGCTCAACATACACACACACACACAAAACTCTCCGTTTTATCCTTACTATGTATGTTTACATTTCACTTTCTACTTTTTTGTCACATCATCTGAGAGCGAGTTTAATTTAATACAGGCAAGCTTTATCCCACTGCGAACAGAGCACTGGTAATGCTGTCGTTGTGTGCTACTCACAGGCTGTTGAAATAAAAAAAACACCTTTCCTTTAAACAGATTGTGATATATTTTGAGGCTTTGAATTTGTTCTCCTTGGATCAGTTTCTCTCCACAATCAATAGATATTGAATGGGCCGCGATACTTCATGAGGTCATGCTTGAGTTCTCCACGTAGTTATGCTGAGAAGACCGTATGAGCTGCATCACTGATCCACTTCCTGCTATTTGCTGGTCAGAGGAGGGAATTGGCTTCTCTGGAAGAGCCCACTCTTTATTTAGCCTTTTTGAGGTTCTCTGTTTGCCCTATTTGGGCAAGAAAAATCACTTTTATCTTCAGAAAGGGTCTCTGTGTCCTTTCAGAGGTCCCTTGTTGCTTCCTTAGGAAGGAACCTTCATCCCCTCGGCGAGGACTTCTGTCCTCTCTGAGCCCATGGAGCTGCCTGTGGCTCAGGGCTGCTGGGATTGGGAGCGCTCTATCTTCAGTAAAGGTTCTGTGTTCTCTGAGTCGCTGTGGTGTTTTCTGTCTCTAGACTGCTGCTCCCCTTTGCTGCCTCGGGTCCAGGAAGGCGATCGGACATAGCCGCTGTGAGGAAAACGTGGCAAAGGAGGCTGCTGCTGATCTGGGGGATGAGCAAGTCAAGACAACAGATGAAATGCACTCCAAAAAAGGTTTCTTTATATGGCTTTATCACAGGGCTGGTTTACTCTGACCTTTCAAATACTACCTGTGATTCATACACACTTCCTCTGCTGCTCTCTGTCTCCTCTCCAGGGGATGCTGGTAGTTTTTCAGTGTTTAAGTCATTTTATACATATAAAAAAAAAAGTGTACGTATAACATAGTGGCTGGTCACTAAAAGTGTGGACAGCTAGATTCAAGGCCGTGCTGTAATTTAAGCTGAGCAATAGAAGCTACAGTGATCTCAAAAGAGCAGGAAAAGAAAGGCAGACCGAGGCCTTTGACAGTGTTGTGAAATGAAATATTCAAGAAGTGCACATTTGTGCACTTCAGCTCAGCGCTCTATCAAATAATCATGTGCTCACAGAGGGGAAATATGGAAGAACCGTGGGAAGAAATAAGCTGAATAAGAAATTTTCTGCACACATGCTCTTTTCTTATCCTTCTTTTAACTGGTTCACAGCAGCTCCAATAAAAAAGGCATTTAAGTTTATCAATTGTGGGATTTAACAAAATACTGAATAAAAATTCTTCCTCCTTTAGTCATTTGAACCACATGAGCCTCGTAACTACATGACATTTATATTAGCTTCACAGTAGTTATTAAATAATTCACTCATCATTAATAATGAGTCATAAGGTGAATAACCGAGTAAGTGTTTAAGGGGATTAAATGAAAGCTGTTAGGAAGTAAAAGTGACACTCACTCGCGGGGGATTCATTGTGGTTCTCTTCATCTGAATCAGCAAACACTTCTCCCAGCTCCTGATCAGACATGTCTGTTAGCTCCGTCAGGTCCAGGAGATCAAAGTGTACCTCCAGAGAGGACACGCTGCTTAATGGCTCTGAGGCAGTAAGAAATCAGGGGAAAGGATCACCAACTTTAATAAAAAAATATATACAAAATGATAGCATTCAGTGTGGTTTGACTTAGTATGACTTTAAATCACCCCTTTGTTCAAGGCGGCAGCTCATGCTGATGATACAGTTTTTGGACAAGACCCTATCAAGATCTCTCTTCTTGGTGATCATCTCCCTTTGCACCATGCTTGCCATCACAGATAAATGGGAAAGGTATTAAACTACAACTCTAATATACACTCACTATCATGAATGCCTTTTTTGTATTTTCAAATTCTACACCTGTTTAGTAGGTGTATTATAACAGTGTACAATTAAACTGCATTACATCTGTGTGCAGACACTCTTATACAGGGAGAACCACAAACAATGGAAGTCAAACTGATATAGAAGTACCAGTATCTGAAAATACTGCAAGAATACATAATCTAAGAGACAAGACTGTAGCCCAACTGCTGTCAAACACAATTTGCCACCCCCTAATTCATTCATCTTGTGCTGAGAATGGTTCAAAAGTACTCTTTAGCTGTGAGGTCTTCTGGTTCTGGATTTCAATGAACTACCGATTGAATAAAAAAATCTAGGACCAGGATCCAGGAGTCATGGACCTAGACGTATGGAAATAGACATAGTGTCCAGTGTTTCCACCACTGTTAAAAAGGCTGGGCCCGGGCAAACTCAGATACTGCCCGGCCTGGATGAAATACAGACTGTCAGGTTCATATCTGCTTACTAGCATTCTGTTTATGTGACATTTTCTCATTTTCTCAGAAAAAAAATTCTCAACCTATTTTGAAGTGTAAGGACCTATAAAAGTCAAATCCCAAGGCAAATTCAAAAATTAATACGGCTGTGATATAGAGGTGTGTTACGCAAACAAGCTTGGTTTTGGGCCTAGCAGGCTTTATTCACAGAAATTCCATAAAGGACAATTATACCCAAACTGTAATATGAGTTTTTATTACTGATATTAAATTCATATTTAATATTGGTTTTAGAAATATTGGTTTTATTGAAATATCATTTAAATCTTGACTAGGAGGTGATAAAAGATGTGGTGTTCTCACTTCGCCATTTTATGAACAGACCACCAGCCAGAGTTTCCTCTCCTGGGTGTTTTCACACAAAGGCCATCAACTTCTTAGAGCATTCTTAAACAACACTAATAAAAAAACTATAGAGATTCTTGAAAAATAACCAAGACCCATGGCTCTGCTAAGGTACTATTTACAAGGGCCCGCACTCCGAGGCGGAGGGACTGCAGCAGCGTGAAAATTTGAAGGCATTGTACAGTTGGCTAACTAATGATCATTCATCAAAGAAGAATAGCTAGCCACGGTAAAATCAGCATTTAGGTTTTCTAATGTCATTTCCAAAAGCATTTTACAGTGATGGAATATTGTGCCTCGTGGCAAGTTGAACTGGGTTTGGCTGTGGCGGACGCCACACTTGTAAGGATGCATCACTGAACATGTGCTAATTCAGTTGCTAAGTTACGACACTGTTTTTAATTTTAGTTCCACCACTGAAATGTAGAAGAGAGGGCACTCTGTTTCTTATCAAGATGTCACTTTATTTGCTAACGTTTCAATCGACTGACCATCAAGGCACGTTATACTAAACGGAATGTGCTGTACTGAATGGTATGGTACAAACATATTGTGGGTGTTTCAGTGAAAATGGCCAGTGAGTGTACATTTCTGTGCCTGTACTCAGTCAAACACCCCAGTATGGCCCACTTACGCCGTCTCTCTGCGGTCAGCACCTGGCTGCAGTGGTGCCCAGGTGTTCCAACATGCTCTCCTGATGCATGGTGGGATGCCTCAGTAGTGAGACTGGCAGAGCTGGAGGACTTGAGAAGTTTATGAAGGTCTCTATCTCTGTGTGGCTCTGCAAAAAGAATGCAAGAGGGATTTGAATCGTTAAAGAAAATGGAATGTTTACGGTACTGCCAACTAAGTGTCCGTCTTTGGACTGAAAGGTTGCTGGTGGCTGCCAAAATGAAGAAACACGATAGACTTGTGTTTAATAGTGTTGATGCAGTTTGCTGCCCTCTATTGATCTGATTGCAGCCACAACATACAAGTGTTCGCACTCATGTTAACAATTACTGCCCTCCTGAGACAAGAGAAACACTTGATACAGATAAGTCTTTTTTCATCTAAATACTCTATGTGTGAATCTCGCGGGGCAGTATGTCCTCTACATCAGTGAGATGTTTTGTCATTGCCAGGGTGTGACTAGGTGTGCTTCTTTTCTCTGCAGTGTGTAGGTCATCCTTCCCCAACCCCACACCTCTCATTACAATAGATTAGCCCCTCACACAGAAAGTCAGATGCTCAGCACAGTCGGCCTCTACTGATTTTCACACCCCTTTACAAATGTACTCTAATGACATGTGTGATGTGAAATGTAGTAATGCACTACATCATGTTTGTATCCAAACTGAGGTGACAAAAAATTCCGTTGTATCATCCCATGTGATTGTGATTTTAAATCAAAGGTCACAAAGCAAATGATACAAAGATGTATCCTCATGGATATGTTCATAATCCACTCTTAAATCATAAGCAGGCATGAACACCAGCTGTCCACGCTGCCGGACAGAGGCAATCCTCTTGCCGGCTTCTCCTACCTACCAGCCCTGTCTGAAAAATTAATTAATTAATAAAAAATAAGACACCCAGCTTCAGTAACAGGAATGATATTTTCTTTGATTATAGTATCTGCACAGCTGTACACTGAGCTGTGTTACCAACAACAGCAGTAACAATAAAAAAAAGGCGTCTCTTACCTGCAGAACTGGAGTCTGCCTGAGCCTCCATTCAGCCTACAGCAGCAGCCGGCGCAATGCTGTCTGGCGCTGCAGCCAGGGAGGGGTGGGGGGGTGGGGAGGGGGGAAGAGGGGTTGGGGGGGGGGCGTAGCCTACTCCGTCACACTCTCTCTCTTTCTGTCTCTTTCTCTCCCCAATTCTTCTCTTTGTACGCGCAGTCACGCTTCCACACCTCCCTTGTCATTGCAGCACGCATGGCACAATGACACATGCAGACAAAACAAAGAACAACAAAGACAGAAAAATGCAGCCACATACGCTCTGCAAAATATGCTGCACAGAAACCCACCAAGGGGAAATTTAGAGCAGGATACACCATCAGACATCAAGTATAGATTTTGGGACGGAAAGGAGGTGTCACTGTTTGATGAGGAGACAGCAGACACTTTTTTTTATAGACCTTGTCTTGGTACACTGTAAAGTCAATATATTCCTGTCCCTCTATGTCTTATGAGATAAGAACAAATATTAGAAGGCATCTTGGGTTTGACTCATTGAGTGTGCAGGTCAAAAGTCAGCAGTGATTAAAGAAAATCTCTACATTTTATGAGCTAAGTGATTGTCGAGCAAATCTAATGAATAACCAATTATTTAAAGGGCATGTATTCTCCATTTTTCCCTTGCAATTTCCTTTTTTATGTGAGGTCCATCTGTGGTACTTTTGTAAGTTTATAGATAAGATGACACTTTATTAGTCCCACAGGAAATTTGTATTGTCACGACAGCATAGGTTGCAAAAAGAAAGAAAGTAAAAGCAGTATAACCAATAGAATAACATAACAGTATAATATAAACCAGTACACTATACAAATATCATATAAATATAAATATGTAAGTTTGTGTGTGTGTGTATTTACACAGTGGATATATATGTGCGAGTATGTATTGCTTGGGGAGTGTATGTTTACATACTACAACCGTAACTCCTTTATTTAAAAAAAAGTCAGGTCAGGTTTTCATGAAAGGGGCACCTAAAAGGTGGGCTAAAACAATTACCCATACTAATCATGCCCTCAGACATGAATGTTCTTGTACTTGTTCGTTGTCAAAAGCGATGCTCTTTATAAGCTTCCACTATTGTGGGAGTGTGTGAAGTTGATTCTTTCTCAGCTTTGAGATTCTACACCTTTTTCTGGTCATAGAGGGCCAGTGTCCACTACAGTTAATTGATTTTCCTTTTCCTAGCACAGCTGTTATTCCTGGGCATGGACGGCTGTGTTGAATCATGTGTTTGAACAGGAAATGCATCAAACTATCGTGGACAGAGCCCCTTCAAAACCAGAAGTGATGACACCTGCTCTACACTATGAACAGTGTCAGTACTGTTCTTTTGAAATCACTTCAGTTCCTAAAAAAATCATGAATCTGAGGTTTGGCTGGCCCAAAAGAAGATTAAGAGCTGTTTTGCCTGGACAGCTGTCAGACTCCCTCTTTCACATCTTCACACACTCTCCGCAGGCCCACAGAGTGCAGATTTGTGGGGGATAGCTTTGTTGCTCTGGTCTCAGTTCTTAGAGAAAATCCTTCACATCTGACAGCGATCTTATGGAATTCCCCGTTACGAAAAGGGCTAATGAAACATGATACTGAATCTTTATCCGAGTCAAAGACCACACATGTTAAAATAATGGAAAAAACTACTGTAGGACTGAGGAGGCATATTTACATTACAGTGTATTCAGTTTTGATACAAATATTAATGTTCAGTTATAATGGCAGGATACGTTATTTTTTGCCAAGAGTACTTCAAAGGCTTGTTGGTAGGAGGACAAAACATATTTTATCCTTAAAAGTTGGCCATAACTTTCCTTGGGGAGGAGCCTTTTCAGTCTCTTTATAGAATCAACCTTAGTCCTTCCCTTTCTTTTGATTACACACAATAAGAATCTGTGTAATCCCCGCTGTTTCCCTCGGCTGAAAGACTGGCCTCCTCCAGGAGTAGCTGAACCTTTGTCCCTGCTTCAGCCACTGCTCTGCTATGCTAGACTTCATAATCCCCGTGTGTTCACTGAAGAAACTGAGGTAATGTTAACTGTTTCCTTCTTTAATCATTAACACAGAAAAATATTTGTCCTTCAGTAAAATATTAATGCAAAAATAAAAAGTACAAGAGAGATTTCTTCAGTTCAATACAGCTGCCCTGAATGATGTTTGGTTTATTAGAACCACATATCCAATCACATGTGGTGGAATTTAGGAAATCAAATTTTCTTCAAAGACTTTATCCTCATGGCTGTGTGTATACACTCCAGACAGATCTGTATGAGGGGCAGGACTGAAGAAACATGTCCTCAGAACACATCCTCAGGAAAGTCAAGACTGTACACACAACTTACCAGTAACTAGCAGCATTTCTGTTTATCCATTCACTGCACTCGTTATTCTCCGGTCACCATGTAAACTGTGTGTGTGTCTTGGTTTCACCTGGGATGGGACTTATTTATATATAAGGGTTAGTTCACAGGTGTTTTGTGTTCACGTTCATCGCGTTTAGCACAGACAGATAACTGCGAATAGACGACACACATAACTGATGAGCCTCCCATTATTTTGACCTACTATCTAGTTTCCCTAATCGCTTTGTATGGCTTGGTGAGTAAATGGTACGTTTTGAAACTCCTTTATTACAAAAAGTTAAGTCAGACCAGGTTTTCATGATAGGGACACCTAAAAAGTGGGCTTCTAATCATGTCCTCTGGCATGGTCTTCTTCATTGTCAAGTGATGCTGCTGGTGAGCCCCTTGCTTTACTTGGTGGGTAGGTTAAATACAGAGAAATGACCCCCCCACACACACAAACACACACACACATTAAAATGTGTGTCAGATCTGTCAGGTGAGTGTTTTTGGAGGGCAGCCGCTCTTGCCCCTGCTTTTCAGTGGAGAAACTGCAGCGTGACTTCTTCTACCCCTCACGCTGCCAACAATACTGGAGCGAGTGCGCGTGCGCGGACAGGGGGGAGGAGTCGCTGAGGAAACGGTGAATGGCTGTTATGGCTAGATGGCTAATCAGATGGCTGTGAGGAAAACGCAAAAGCTGTCTTTTGGGAGGCTAAATAAACACAGCTGCTCGTAGCCTGCTTTTCTTTTGACTACTAAGGGACTGTATTTTTACCCAGACCCCGTTCTGGCTCGGCTCCAGAGGTTCGTGGTCCCCGAGCGGTGGAGAACCCGTCCCTCTGCTCTCATGAGGCACAGGGCTAGCTAGACACAGCTAGCTTAGCTGAGTTAGTATGCCCTCTGATTTTATTTCTCTTCTGAGCACAGATATCGACCTTAATTCCCCCAAATCTCTGTACTCCAAAGGTAAGCCTCGTGCTGCTTCTAATATCGTTCATTGCCTAATTCTTTTGGGACCTGCCGGACTGTTTATGGGGGTGTTTCTGATGATAATCTGTAGCTTCTCCCTCAGATGAGGCATGGCTAGCGGGTGTGTGTGTGTGTTTTGTTTTCCTCCACTTCTTCAGCGTTTTTCTATTGACCCCCCACCCGTCTCTTCTTAGCTCTCCCTCTGTTCGTCAGCTTCGAGGGGCGTCTCATTAGTGATGAGAGCTAAACTGTCCTTAAGTTAATCAGACTTGTGTGCTGAAGCGATTCAAATCCACTCTACTTAAGGAAGAACTATTGAGGTTGCAGTCCTGGATGTCTTCTCCGTGCTTTGAATTTTGGACAAGCGCCAGCCATGTTAGTGGTATTAGAGGCCTGGGCTTTACCATGAAAAGCTTTTTTTTTTTTATCCTGTCACAGCAATGGCAGGTGTCAAGGTGTGTTTATTTTGGTCTATTTTGGGCGTGCTTTATCTCTGTCTTGGAGATCATACAGGCACTGTGGTGAAGTGAGCTGTAGCTGGCGTCAGAGGCCTATTATTATGATGATTATTATTATTAGACCAACACTCGGGTGCCCTTGGCTATTAGTTGACAACGTGGATTTCAATCAGGAATACTGCTGCCCCCTAACCTGTTGTGTGATTAGCAGTTAAATCGAAAGATAGCTAAAGAACAGAGAATGTTTTAAGTTTTAGCAGTGAAATGGAAATATAACTTTAGAGCAGATTATGTATTTGAAGCTTAAGAAATAGTCATATAAATAGGGATGATATAAAACTAACAGCACTTGTATTTTTGCTTCATCTAGGTACTGGGTTTATAACACCCTAAACACCCTTTGAAAGTTGGCTTCAGGCAGAAACCAAGTTGCATATGGTCATTTATACATGTGTAACTGCTTCTGGTATACTGCATAAAATACATCCTCTATTGCCCTATTTGCAGTCTTGCATTTTGAATTTGATAAGCAAGCCATCCTCCCCAAACTGTTTAGTTCTCTCTTACGAATTTACTTGTCCCAATGTGTGGATGGTCTTGCTGAATTATGTTGTTGGGCTACAACAGCAGAAATCATTCATATTTTTACTGGATCGTGGTTGACTGGTGGAAGTGTATGTAATTTTACGTGGCAGTGTGTTTTTTTTCAGCATTGAAAGCTGTTCTTCTAACCTTAGAAAACCTTTTCACCATGTTTAATCCTCATATTATAAAATGTAGCCCGAGGAGAATCGGATGATTCCTTAATCTCTCTGTAGTCAAGGGACACATAGTTACAGAATAGCGGGAATGTGGATCATGTGGCCTGCAAACCTGCCTGACTTCAGTTTCAGCCCAGCCACCTGGCTCTCTGTTCACCATGTACTACCTTAGTTTTGGAGTACCACAGCAGGTAGGATCTGATTTCACCAGTCTCTGCTTGTTCAAGACACCATGTGTCCATCATGTCACACGGTTTTATGGCCAACATTTTGTCACTTAGATAAAGTTATTGTGCTTTCATTTTAGCGACCAGTGCATTGTTTACTTTTTAGTGTAAACCATAGCGCCTCTGTATCTTCCGCTTAAAATGTTGGTATATTCCAGGTATCTGGCAAAATATTAAAGTAATCCACTGCTAAAATATTTCTGCTGTAGACCACACACATTGTGGTTAGTGGTTGGGTGCCCATGCGGGCTGGCCTAGTATGGCTCCAAGTATTTAATCACAGTAAAAGCTGGGTGGGTTTGTTAAAATCATAAAAGCCCAACTTCGCTATTTGTTGTATGTAGCTGTGCGTCAGAATTTGTATCTTTCAGTTCTTTTCTCCGGTGTGTTTGCTTAAGTTTAGGTATGCGATGATCCTCCGCATTTGATATGATTGCAGTGCCAGCCCTTGAGGCTGCTATCCCCCCAGTACAATAACAAACTTTTGCTTCAGGCATAAAGATTAATCATTTGTTAAAATGTACCTATAATTAAATGAATTATAACTGGAAAACAAAGCTCAGTGTTTTTCATGTTGGTATACAAGGATGATTTTAGAGTAGTTTTGTGCTTAACTTATCAAATTAAATCAGACTCATTAAAATGTATTTACACATTAAATGATCAAGAAGCAGAGGAGTATGGATAAATCAATAGAGTGGGCCTGAGTAGAGTTAACAAGTCAGCTGTGAATATGATCTGTTTTTCTTATTGAGGTAGTGATTTAATTTTGTGATATGCTATACCAAATGGTATGTCTAGTGTATCACAGAATTAAATTTTATAAAATTGTTAAATTTGGCTCTAATATATGATAAAATGTTTCAGTATGCATCTACCAAAGTTCTGTAAATGATATGGAAATTACAGAATTAGTCAACTGAGAGTGTTCTTTACAGAGATGACAACTTTGTGTCATTTATAAACTTCTCCTTCTCTGTATCTCAGTCATATGATTAGTTAAAATGGAATTATCTCACTTTAAATTTTTAATTGCTGAAAGGGCTTGGTCATGCTAGGGCTTTGAAAAAATGTCCTCAAAGCCATTTAGGCAAAAAAGGAAGGAGAAAGCCCACCAATGAGACCTTTGTCTTGCACCAAACAGGAGGAAGGCATGACAGCAGTGGCATCAAATACTTGGTCCATCCACAGCTCATACCTTGGTCCATTCCATTAGATAGCCTGCCCCAGACAGAAAATGGAGATATGTGGTTTTCTTTGGACAATGATGACATTAACTGGGACATCTAACTTGGTGCTGCATGAGCCAACAGTTTGTTACTGCCAAAAGTTTGTTAGCTAAGTAGCTAATGCTCATGTTTCATGGATGCTGGCACGTTTCTTTTGCTCATTTTCGCATTCAAGCTTAGCTTGATTTGCCTGATTGACTTGGCATGATGCTGTAACTGTAGACATCTGTGTGCATGTAGACAACAGTGCAGTGCAACAGGTGGTGGTGGCCTAGTGGGTAGGATACTTGCCTCTGGACCAAGAGGTCATGGGTTCAAATCATACCTTCAGCAGACCACCACTGGGTTCCTGAGTAAGACCCTTAAGTTGCTCCAGGGAGACCGTCCCCTGTAGTTAGGTAATGGAAGTTGCTTTGGATAAAAGTGTCTGCTAAATGCCGTAAATGTAAATGTGAATTTTAGCATAATATAGTGTCAGCTACAACAATGGGATAGCTTTGTAGCAGAGACGATATCTGCTTGTTTGGTCACTTTTAGGCTTACCTTTACTAGGAGCATAAAATTAAATCACTAATCATCAGGGACAGTTTCATGATTGTGACAGGAGGCCTACCTAGAACACACCTGTGTGACAGAAGGTTGCAAGTAATGCACACTGTAGAATTTTACTGTTAATGACAAGCTTTACTGAATGTTTACTGTGGTTATGATAACTGATTTGACAATGTAGGCTATGTAACCAAACCATTTTCCCTCTCTCTCTCTGAAATAATTTTTCTGCAGATTGGTCAGTCCATACATGCTAATGTGCTTTGCTATGTGCTTCAGTCCATGTGATCAAAAGAACCTTTGTTGCATCAGTCCATTATGTTCTCAATATGAGCAATAGCAAGAATGTAGTATGAGGTGTTTACATAACTGTAGAAAGCACGATGTTAATACATTTGTGTGCAATCAGTTTTGCTCCCTCAGATCACATAATGTGCAGCTTATCTAGTTTGGGAGTAAAACTGAAATGCTTCTGACCCATTTTTACTAAGATAGACAAGTAAAAACGGAATTCTACTTTCTGAGTAAAGTATTGCCTACAGAGATGACCAAACTTCTCCAATTTTAGCTGGTCAAACAGAAAGCAACACACACTTAAATCCACTAGCTAAACAAATTTATGTCCTATTATCAGTTTGTGATCTGTTTATGAGTAGTTAATCTAAGTAGTACTAAATCTACTGCATTGTTTTTTTTGGGGGGTGGGAAGCAAACATGTTGTCACATTGACACTCGTGTGTACCTATATATTTTCCCTGGAAGAGTTAGCAGTGCAGTTGTTTGACTGTGTCTTAGAAGGGCAATGACAAGGAACAAATGACTTTGTTAATCAGAAATGAATTAAATGATTGTTAGTAAATCTACTAACTGATGTCATCTGTTGTAACCCAATCCTGGGCAGATGGTTAACGTTAATCTGAAAGGATTGTTTAATCATTTTGGTTCATCGATTTGGTTAATCAAAGAAGCCATCATAGTATATCTGAGATACTTGTCCATTTGCTTTCCCATTCGCTCTCACTGCCTCACCTTTATTCTGACTTTATACGTTTTTCAGAGTCAGTGTATGACCTGCTGCCTAAAGAACTGCAGCTTCCCCCCACAACACAAGACAAACACGCCATGAGCCAGAAGAGCGGTGGAGAGGCAGGTCCTCTTCCCTCGGCAACCTTGGCCTCAGGTAGGCTAGCTCACTGCATTTACTGCTGACTCACCCACCATCTTGTCTCTTTAGTTGGCTTGAAAAACTGACTCATTAGATTTTCTA
This sequence comes from Alestes dentex, assembly GCA_037576975.1. NCBI lineage: Eukaryota > Metazoa > Chordata > Actinopteri > Characiformes > Alestidae > Alestes > Alestes dentex. The sequence goes on from JBBIGA010000126.1 coordinate 11,835,483, forward strand.
CTCCTTAATCAGTTTTGATCACTTATTTCACTATGTTCTGCCCTCTTTGTTTGAACTTGTGGAATGTTGTCCTTTTCACTCTTTTTCACTTTCCAATTTTCCTTTAGTTTTTTTTTTTTGAATGCAAGTACTACTGCTTTTTCTGTTTTAATTTAAACTGACTGTACATCCTTGAACGTTCATAACCCACTTGCTGGCATAAAAAAAATTAAACCCATTTGCTCAACTTTTTTTGCTCAAAGTTATATGTTGTTTTCACAGGTATTTTCCATCTAGAGGCAAACTTTAAAATGTACTGTACAGTTCTGTGACCAATGCTGCATTTGCTGCCTCTGTCTCCAATAAAACCACTAAAATGTTTAAAGAATTTCCTGTTATTGCTCTCACTGAGCAAGAGTTGTTTCCTGGTTTTTGCCCAGACCACTTTCTGGCATTTGCCCACCAAAGGCAAGTTACAGTTGAGGTGGGCCCAAAAAAACTTGCCTACCATTTTTTGTCCAAATAGACATTAGGTAGTCGTAAAGAGGAAAAAAAAAAAAGGCTTTTCTCATGCTCTTTTCCCTTCTTTTAGTAGGGTCTTCTCTTGTCTAATCATTACAATCATTGCAGTTGTGCAAGGTGAATTTCTTGCTGAGCTACTTTCTGTTATGATCGGAAGTTGTACATGCTTAAAATGAGGTTTAGCAGCAACAAACATTGGGTTTAGCAAACACTAAACATCAACTCAGAGCTAAAACTGTAAATGTAAGACTGGGACACTATGATTGTAAAACTGGCCCTGTTAATTTTTGGCTAAATTTAATGCTTTTGGTACCACGTGCTTTTGTTAGCACTAGCACTTTGGAGTTGATGCTACTTCAGTGAATTTACTGATATATTTGTGCACAAATGACTGATTGACCAAATTTGCTTATATCTACATTGGATGATTCTTGAATGACCAGCACTTACTGCTCTTTTGCTGTCATTTTTCGTTTTTATTCCAGGGAGTTCCCTCTGAAACAGGGAGAGTCTGCTTATAAAATGGTCTGCAGTTCTCTGCTTCGTAGGTCAGAAGCTTGTTTATTCTGTCTCCATGGCTACGCTCAGTCCCAACCAAATCCTCCAATTGGCATGCAGTAGTTGACACCTGGCACAGTATTTCAGACACCTGAGAATTATAATTGGACAGCATTTGTTTTCACTGGCTGTGTAGATAAGCTCAGCCCTTGTTTATAAGACAGCAGTCAGACATACTCTGTATGTCTTGCGCATGTTTACTTTCACAGATTTACATAGCACAGGATTTCAGTTTTTGGACATTTGGGCCATATATTGTAAAAGCAACAGTAGAAATTTCTGTGCACAAACATAGATTCTTTGATGATTTAAAAAAAAAGGGAAAAGAAAAATAAACAATGGATAGTATGTCATTGACATGATACCTTTTTTTTGTTTGTTTTTTTTCTTCTTAGTGGTCTAAAGGGATGGGGGATTACAAGACACTGTCATACACAAATTTCAGTGCTGAAACGGGACTGCTAGCCAGTTTTTTTTAGTAAAAAGCTTTATTAACTTTTTACTTTGTACATACTACAGATGCAGCTACCGCCTCATCCTCCCCTGGAGGGCACAGCAGTGCACTTCCTGCCTCTTCCTGTGCCAGCTTGCAGTCTGCTACTTCAGCTCCCGAGCAGTCTTCCAGGCTTCACAGCTGTCTCCCTGCAGATGTGTTGGGAGTGGAACCTGGCTCAGCTTCTGCCATCAGTGGGGCTTCTGGGGTCGATGGTGTTGGGGTACCGACCCATCAGAACCAGATGACCCCCTCGAAACGGCGGACAGTCCTGAACATCTCTCCACCTCCAGAAGACCTGTTGGATGACAGCCAAATGTCCTGTCAGGATGAGTTAGCAGTCAACCCAGACTCCGAGCAGAGCAGCAGTATATGGATGGATGACTCAGTTTCTAACTTCAGCATGCTAAGTACCAGTTCATACAATGACAATACTGAGGTACCCCGGAAATCCCGAAAGCGTACACCTCGCCAGCGGCCTGGTCCTAAACCCGTGACCAGGGATGAAGCAACCATGGATGTGTTTGATGCAGACAGTGCAAAAGCGCCACACTTTGTACTTTCACAACTGGGCTCTGAAGCGAAGGGCAATCTCAAAGGGAGGTTGGTTCCTTTCCGTGTTTAAATTTGCTCTGCCAACTTTTCAGAGAGAAGCCTCCTACTTCTTAAAGGTCGCATGGCATGCTGCTTTTGTATGGTTTTATATAGGTCTTTGTGGTCCCCTAATTCTGTATCTGAAGTCTCTTATTGAAATTCAGCGTGGTGCAGAATTATAGCCACTTCGAGCCAGTCCCACAATGAGATTTCCCCAGGACGTGCCTTTTCTGTGTCTGTAGCTTTAAATGATAATGAGGAGGAGAGAAGCGGGGCAAGGTGGAGGTTGGGGGAGGGGCCAGCTTGCGGCCACAGTACCACGCGCTAATGTTTACAGTGTATAGCAATGGCTTGTAGACACGCAGTCGTTCGAGCTTTCCAGTTTGACGCAGAATCTGATCCAGAAGTACCTGAAGAAGTTGAAACTCAGCAACTACAGCAGGACGTCTCTGAAAATAAAATTAACCTACTGGTTCTTCAGAGCCTCGCATGAAGGAACTAAAAAATACATTTGTGCTCAGTTGTACATCTAAGCACCGAGCAGCTGCCATCTTTCGCTCGTTTGCAAGCCATGATGTCTCTAGAGGAAAAAGTGGTCTCTCACACGATGGCATTGACAGTCGGTGTAGCTAATTTTTTGGGGAAGGGGGGCAAAATTCTCTGGGCGGGGAAAGCATAAGAAAGGGGAGGTTACCTTTCTCCATATGATGATATAGGGGGAAAATTCTAGATTGGGCCGTCTAAGCTGTCATTCTCTCAGGAGCGGGATGATCAAAGCACTCTTTACACCTATCACCATTTCTAGCCACTGCAGGACCATAAGCAGGCTAGGGGAACTCGTATAAATGTTAAAAAATATCATAAAGTGATTTATTCATGCCATGGGACCTTTAAGCTCCACTGTAACTTTAAAATTATGAGATGAATAAGCGGAACTCTAAAACTTGTTAAGGAATGGACTAGGACAGCGTTATATGTCACATGTTTGAAAATGGCACACTGTCTAGATGGTGGCAATTGTGGGGTCAAGGGTTGACTTCTCTTACTTGCACCAGTTGAGAATATTATGTGCATTAGGCTTATAAAATCTGTTCAGATGATTTCAGTAAATGTTTAATTTCTTTAATGAATTGGAAATGTTAAAGACCGTTTTAGTGGCATACCTATTTGTATTAGCAATTATTTTAAAGTTAAGGTTAATTTACCAAATAAAGTAATAAGGACCTTTTCAGAATATTTTCAAAAGAAAATTACTCAGTAAATACAGTGAACAGTTGGTACCCAAGTAATAGCACAACAATCAGCGTGTAAAATAAGTATTGAACACGTCACCAATTTTCTAAGTAAATATATGGCGTTTCTAAGTAAAAAATAAGGTGTTATTGACATGAAACTCTCACCAGATGTTGGTAACAACCCATCCAGTCCACACATGCAAAGAAATCCAACCATAGATGTCCATAAATTAACACAGGGAGAAAGTATTGAACACATGAAGAAAGGAAGGTGCTGAAAGACATGGAAAGTCATGACACCAGCTGAGATCTATCAGTAATTAGAATGCAATCCTGCCACTTGGTACAAATTAATATCAGCTGGTTCAGTCCCAAGTGATGGCTATAAAAAGGTGTTTCATTACCAAGGTGTCACACAAGAAACATCTCGTGATGGGTAAAACCAAAGAGCTCACTCAAGACCTTCGCAACCTTATAGTTACAAAACATACTGAAGGCACTGGTTACAGAAGAATTGCTAAACTACTGAAGGTTCCAGTGAGCACTGTTGGGGCCATAAACCGGAAGTGGAAAGAACAGCCACGACCAGGTGCTCCCCACAAGATTTCAGACAGAGGAGTGAAAAGAATTAACAGAAGAGTTGTCCAAGAGCCAAGCACCACGTGTTGAGAGCTTCAGAAAGACCTGGAATTAGCAGGTACAATTTTTTCAAAGAAAATAAGTAATGCACTCAACTGCAACGGCCTATATGCACGCAAGACTCCATTGCTGAAGAAAAAACATGTTGAAGTTCGTTTAAAATTTGCTGAACAACATTTAGACAAGCCTGTGAAATACTGGAAGAATATACTCTGGTCAAATGAGACAAAAGTTGAACTCTTTGGATGCCATAATACACACCATGTTTGGAGGTCAAAAGGCACTGCATATCACCCCAAATACACCATACCAACAGTGAAGTTTGGAGGTGGGAACATCATGGTGTGGGGCTGCTTTTCAGCATTCATATAATTGAAGGGATGATTAAAGGAATAATGTACAGACACATTCTTGATAAAAAATCTGCTGCCATCTACCAGGATGATGAAGATGAAGTGAGGGTGGACGTTTCAGCAAGACAATGATCCCAAACGCAGCCAAGGCAACAACTGGTTTCAGAGAAAGAAAATAAAGCTGCTAGAATGGCCCAGCCAGTCACATGACCTGAATCCTGATGAAAATCTATAGAAAGAACTAAAGCTCCGAGTTCATAGAAGGGGCCAACAGAACCTTCAGGATTTGAAGACTGTTTGTGTGGAAGAATGGGCCAAAATCACACCTGAGCAATGCAAGCGACAAGCTGTCATACCTTTTCCCGGCGTCATTCCATTTTATTACACTTAATGTATGGACATCTATGGTTTGATTTCTTTGCATGTGTGGATTGGCTGGGTTGTTATGAACATCTGATGAGAATTTCATGTCAATTACACCTTTAGAAATGTATTTATTTAGATAATTGGTGAAGTGTTCAATACTTATTTTACCATCTGTATAGGATGCCCAAAAATGATAGTGTTGTGCAAATGAGACGTCTTTAGTGACAATACTTATGAGCATATGGCTTCCTTAAATTTGTTGCTGTAGTGAGGTGTGCATGTGTCATGCCCCTAATTTGGATATATCCAAAGTCTGTTCTCTGAAATGTGGGAATCCACACTAAAATGTATCAAGAGGGTTCTCTGCTCCACAGGACTTTGGAGTTTGTGCCTCTAGAGTGTGTCAGGTGTGTTTATTGATGTCACCCCTTCATAATATTGTAGTATTAAGAACATTCTGAAAAAAGACATCTGAACATGAACTCTAGTATCTGCAGACATTATGTACTCCTTTTTTTAATAGATGAATTTAATGCGCTTTTATAGCCTGTATGAAACAAATAATAGCTGGGACAGTTTGCTTTACTTCAGACACACATGTTTAAACACTCATTCAACTGAGGTAGCTTTCCTGATTACTTACTGTAGTCTGTTAGCATTACAGGCCATCATACATCATACTTTCAACTTACAAATGATCACATTAGTATCTTTGTTGTCATAATAATGTCCTATTGTCTGAAACTTAACACCCCCCACACCCCCATGATCAACTAACTGCCACAGTGTGAAGTGTTATGTCATGTTCAATTACTGAATCCCCTATCCCTCTCATAGCACCCTTGAGGTGGCTGGGATTCAGAAAGGGGGCGTTCTTTCAACACAGTATCCACAGAAGAGTGAGGGGAAGGAACTAAAGATAATAGTCCAACCTGAGACACAGCACAGAGCACGATACCTTACGGAGGGGAGTAGAGGATCTGTCAAGGACCGCACACAACAAGGCTTTCCCACTGTGAAAGTAAGAATTAAATTCTGTTTTGGTAATATAAACAACAATTTGATATTTATGCTGGTTATCAACATGTGTATTCATGGTATTCTGTGTTCTTGTTTTAGTTAGAAGGTGTGAATGAACCAGTTGTACTCCAAGTGTTTGTCGCGAATGATGCCGGACGTGTAAAGCCTCATGGCTTTTATCAAGCCTGTAGAGTTACTGGACGTAACACGACAGCCTGTAAAGAGGTAGACATTGAGGGGACCACGGTTATTGAAGTGAATCTTGAGCCCAGCAACTCTATGACGTTAGCGTAAGGAACAGCGTTGTGTTCTTCCTCTATTACAGCACTTTAGAATTATTCATAATTATTTATTGGGGATTGAACAGTGCTATAATTAAACAGACATCTCTCTGCAGAGTGGATTGTGTTGGCATTCTCAAACTGAGGAATGCAGATGTTGAAGCTCGGATAGGGGTGGCTGGCTCCAAAAAGAAGAGCACTCGGGCTCGTTTGGCATTCAGAGTGAATATCCCCAGACCAGACGGCTCTGTCCTCACTCTTCAGACCCTTTCTTCTCCAATTCTCTGTAGTGAGTAAATTCAGGGTCTATAAAAGCTGTCAAGAGAATGCAGCAATTTATTATTGAAAGTTTTTTTTTTTCATTAGTTTTTTTTTTTTACATTCCAGAGAAAGCTAATTTATTTTGTATCTTTTAATGTTCAGCCCAGCCTGCCGGAGTGCCTGAAATTCTCAAAAAGAGTCTTCACAGCTGTCCAGTAACTGGTGGAGAGGAAGTCTTCATTATTGGCAAGAACTTCCTTAAGGGAACCAAAGTTATTTTTCAGGAAAATTCTCAAGGTATTGCTTAAATAACCTTGTGTTGATCTTTAGTTTCTAAAAAGCTTTGCTTATATTGATATAAAAAGCTTTACTTCTTCATGCAGTGTGCACTTTCAAAACAGTTTCCGTCTTTCTCTCAGATGATGGCGCCTGGCAGGCTGAAGCAGAGATTGACATGGAGCTTTTTCATCAAGTAGGCGCCACTTGATTAAATAATGGGTCATGTTTTCACCCTTAATTGTAAACTGTTCTTTGAAACTCTTCTATATTTTTTCATTCAAACAGAATCATCTAGTGGTGAAGGTCCCTCCTTATCATGATTTGACAGTGACATCCCCTGTCTCAGTTGGGATCTCTGTGGTAACTAATGCAGGGAGAACACATGAATTACAGCCTTTCACCTATTCTCCTCAGCCAGGTTTGTAAAGTGGTTAAATGTTGCATTAAAACAAAAACCTTCCTTTAACCTTTATTGAATAAGATACCTTATTTGGCTAGTACAAAAATAATTTCTATTTTGCTTTTGCTGTTGACCAGCAATAACAATACACATCTTTGATTGCTTAAAGGATGTCCTAAATTCCACTTCTTTGTCTTGGAAGTGGCTTTCTTGGACTCATGTTCATGCTACAAATCTAAAACATAGCACATCCGTTACTCTCTTTCCTTTAATATCTATAAAATATAGTGACATATTGCTAATGTGCCGCTACTAATATTTTTAGGACAAGATTAACTTTGAGCTAAACAGTTCTTTGATAACTGATATAATTGACAGATGACCCCTTTTATACTGTCTAAGTATTGCAGTGAGTTCTCAATTGTAACACTTTGTGAGCTTAAACAAAACAGAAATTCATAGTCTTAAATAATATTGGAGCACCGGGAGTGGGGCTCTCCGATGTTTTGTTGATGGCCTCCTATTTTTCTCCAATTCCGTTAGAAAAAGGGTTTTTTTTTAAAGATATTATGAAAATAAGTTATTTAAGTAATAACAGTTAAGTTCCAATCACTTATTTTAAACTATGAATATAATTTGTGTTCATTTACCGTATAATTTAAGTTATGGATCCTTTGTGTATGTATGCTCATGTGTTTTGTTTTTGATAAATCATATTTTTGTGCAGAAAAGGCTGATATTTCTGTGAAGTCAGAATTATCAGCAACATCCAAGCCTTGCACTTTTGAAGACCAGATAACAGGTAGGACACTCTCAGAATGATGGTCATAATATGCATTCTTTAGTTAAATCACAAGATCATTGTTTCGTTTATGATATTCACATTTCCAATTATACTTGTAGCAATGCAAACTGGGACCAGTAGTCTAAACAGTACCTTGATGTCCCCAATGATATCCATAGTCAAACGAGAAGAAGTCACTCCAATGGAAGTCTCTACCAACCCTACAACATGCAGCATTTTTAAGGTTAGCTCTAAATTATATCATATTGAAATTCCACTTTAATTGTGATGTATGGAAGTTTTACTGTAAAGTATAAAACATGTTAAATGCTGATTTTCTTATTTTATCCAGCCTCCAGAGGTCCTTAATTCAAACCAACAGATTTTAGAAATCACCACTGTACTTCCCAGCAGTAAATCATTCCCTAGCCCTGTGCCTCTGCCACCTGTTGACTCTCAACAGTCAGGACCTCCAATTTTTGCACCTCCAGAGACCCTTACCACCATTCAGAAACAGGACATCTCCCCTACAACATCCTTTCAAGTGTCTTTGTCAGAAGACTCAACAGTTCTTCAGCCTGTGCCTCCACAGGTCCCACAACAGTTTCTGCGGGAAACCCCAGAGACTCTGTCTCCAGAAGACAACAGTCCAGATGGTACAGGAATGGTGGTAGTGGGGATGGAGTCAAGGCCTCCTGCAGCCCAGCAAACCCAGGTCCAAACTCTTTTGCCTCAAGATGAGGTTGCACAGCTCGAAAGAGCAGTGAGGGAGCTGCAAGAGCAGCAGCAACTTAACTCTGTGCTTTATGGTCCAACACCTTCTGCTGAAAGCCTCCAGCAACATGTCCAGGAGAACATGAACAGTTTAAGGCTGGGGGGCAATGATAACACACTGATCAACCAACAACAGCAGCAACAAGAACAGAATATATTGGAAAATCTGCAGCAACAACATCAGAAGGCACTAGTGGATCTCCAGCATCAGCAAACAGTGTTGGAAACTCTACAACAGCAGCAAAAGGTCTTGGAGAACCTTCAGCAACAAGCTCTTGGGACCTTGCAACAGCAACAATCACACCAGAAAGTTCTTGAGAACATTCAGCAGCAAAACTCCTTGGTGAACATACAGCATCAGAAAGTACTTGATAATCTACAACAGCAACAACAGCATCAGAAGAATCTAGAAAAACTTCAACAAGAACAACATCACCAGGAAGTCTTGGAAACTCTTCAAAAGCAATTACAATCAGAACTTTTACAACCGCAGATTCCTATGCAGTGCACACCGTGTTTTCCTGGAGTACCACAGGATCAAATGTCAGAGCATCAAAGTACCACACAGACAGACAATACTATGTCACAGCCATCTGATGGTTTCCTTCAGAACTCATCCCAGCAGTCACAGCAGCAAGCACTTTTTCAGCAGGCAGGAAGCCTACTGACTATTCAGACATCAAGCTTTCTGCAGCAGTCACCTTCACAGTCCTCACCTCCTCAGCAGCTATTTCAGAGTCACACCGCTATGACTGAAACACAGGACCCACAGACCGCACTCTTTGGCACTTCCAAAGCTACCCAGGTCCAGCCTGGTTTATTTCCCAACACCATGACAATGCTGACAAGTACTAACTTGGCTTCTGAGCAACAGGCTCCCTCGACCACACTTTTCATTTCTCAGGGAGTTCTCCCAAGCCAAATAACGACTGACAGTTCCCAGAACCAACAGCAACAACAGATAGCTTTTCTCACCCCCATACAAACTTCTGCTTCAGCAGCCCAGACAGTCTCACTTTTTCAGGGACAGCCCCAGTTGTCCACTCCAATGGAACAACAGACTCCCCAGCCGCAGCAAATACCAACACCCCAGCAAGCTTCCCTTTTCCAGAGTATGTCCACAATATCCCAAAGCCAGGGTCAGCAACAACCACAGACAGGCTTACTATTTTGCGCTGCTTCCATTAACCCACAAGACCTGCCTCAGACTCTGCTATTCAGTGGCCAGAGCCAGGGCCCAATTGGTGGTGAACCACTTCCGCAGAATATCTTTCAAGACCAGCAGCCCATGCAAGTCGTACCAAGCTCTGCAAATGTGACTGCAGACAACACCACTAACCAATCTACGGCCCCTCCATCCCAGTCAACTCAGAGTGCTCAAATTCTTTTCCCCCAAGCCAGTGTAGTGAATGTGTCCCAGCAGGATTCATCAGAGCCTATGTCTTTCCAAGATGAGAGCTCTGTTGTGGATGACTCATCCACTAGTATGCCTTCAACTCAACCAGGACTTTTTCAGGACCAGCAACCTATGCAGGTTGTTCCAAGCGCCAGTAACGTTGCTTCTGTATCTTCCACAGACCAAGCCTCTGTCAACATTTTTTTGCCCCCAGCAGCCATTTCAGCACTGCAAAGCAGTGTAGGCACCCAAGAGTTACCTCAGGCTGCAACAACAGCAGCCATTTTTACTGGCCAAGGTAGTGTGGCAATTGGAGGGTTACAGAGCTCTACTTCTGCATCCAGTCAGCAGACTCCTGATCCACTTTTTCAGACAGCTTTGGGGAGCACTCTGAGCCAGCCTGTGCAGCCAGGGCAACCAGGCCTGTTTCTGTTCGAACTCAACACTGGTAAGTCATTTTCATAAAGATTTCGTATGATCCTCCTGCTGTGTAGATATGATGGTAGACATGATGTTTAGTCACCTGTATACACCTATCAGCCACAACATTAAAATTTTATGTTGAATAGGTCCCCATTGTGCCACCAATTCAGCTCTGACTCTTTGTATAATGGACTCCACAAAACCCCTGAAGGTGTCCTATGTTATCCGTGCACCTGTTACCAGCGGATTCTTAAAGTGCTGTAAGTTAAGAGGTGGGGCCTCAGCCTAGCTTAAACGTCACATCCCACAGATGCTCAATCAGACTGAGATCTTGGAATTTGGAAGCCAAGTCAACACATTGTATTTCTCATATTTTTCAAACCATTCCTGAACAGTTGATGCAACATGCCAGGGCACCATTTGAAAGGGTCCACTGCCATTAGGAAGAATTGTTGCAGTGAAGTACTTGGCCTGCAACAATGTATAGACAGGTGTTACATGTTAAAGGAACATGAATTTCACATGAATACCAGGACCCAAGGTTTTCCAGCAGAACATTGCTCACAGCAACACACTTCATCTACTAGTTTGCCTTCTTCCCATAGTTCATCTAGGTGCCATCTCTTCCTCAGGTAAGGGATGCCCAGACAACTGGCCTTCCACATGAAAGAAATAAAAATGTGGTTCATTCTCTTTGGTTCACTTGCTATCCAATATACCTCACCTCTTGGCATGTGCCATTTAAACAAGACAGTATTATTCTCTTCGCCTGTCAGTGGTTTCTGTTGTGGTTGTTGAGTGTATATGAGGCCTAGTTTAAGTAGTTTTAATAGTCTTATGTTGTTCTGTTTGTGAGAATGTGGTCCGCTGTTAAATCCTCCTGGTCCTGTGTTGGCAGATCAGCTTGTCACCATGGGGCATCCTAGTTCAGATCATGACCAGAGCCAGCTTCAAACTAGTACACAGATTCAGACTTTACTGGACCAGTCCAACAACCTCAATGAGAAGATTGACGAACTACTAGAGCGGTTTCAGGAACAAGGGAAGACGCTACCCAGGGATTTTTTAGAGCAGTAAAGATACATTGGAATATCATCTTGGAAAGGTCCCTTGAGCTCTGTTTGAACTTATGGATGCAAGCGTAATGACCTGCAGAATCTGGAAGATCTACGTTTTTAAAGCTGGCAGTGTGTTTGTCTGTAGGGAGCTCATGTGGGCTGTTACAGGTGTGTATAGTCATGATTAGTTCCCATTTATCCTCATAACTGGGGCCAACAAATTTTCTGGCAAGTCAAAATCATGTGATCTTTGAGATAATTTCATATCTGAGCATCATAAGTTGTTTGCATATTTTGAACAGATTCTTTGCTCTGAATCATTTTCCATCTCACCTATAAAAACTGACACAACTTGAACCTAGAACTCGCCACATTGGATCGATATATTGTCTATGAATTTTAGATGGTATGTTTAGCACTTTATGGAGCTTCTGAAATAAGACACTCCCTTTTAGCTTTCAAGCCATTTGCATCCACCTGTTTGCCTATGTCTGACTGTTTTATAGTCTTTAGTGAGACTTTCCCAAAAAGGTTCTCTCTCTTTTTTTTTTTTTTTTTTCTTCCAGTCACATTTACTCTCATTTTCATAATAGCCTATTTAACGAGCCATGATTATACTTTTTTATTTCGGTGATTGTACGCCGTGTCCATCTTTACTGATTCACAAGATGTTTTACGTTTACTGTATATATTTGTATGTACAAAAAAATTTTTTATCGTCCCATCTAATGCATTTTATAAAGAAGAGGTCCATCTTTAGTCATTCCTGTCAGGGATGTGTTCCATCACTGCTGTACAGTATGTTAACATCTGATACTGTTGTCTCTCTCTCTCGCTCTCTCTCGTGCTCTCGCTCACTCTCTCTCTCTCACTCTCTCTCTCTTGCGCTCTCTCTCTCTCTTTCTCTCTCTCTCTCTCTCTCTCTCTCTCTCTCTCTCTC
>JBBIGA010000126.1:11859896-11882351 GCA_037576975.1 Alestes dentex
CTCTCTCTCTCTCTCTCTCTCTCTCTCTCTCTCTCTCTCTCTCTCTCTCTCTCTCTCTCTCACACTCACACACACACTCTCTCACACACACACACAGCATTTTGATAAGCAGCCTTTCCCAGATCCATGCAAAAAAAGCTGATCCTAAATTGTTCTGATTTGGTTGTGTAGACTATATTTGTTCAGGAATAAAAAAATCATATGGTTAATGCTTAGGTTAATGTTAACACAGTGACTGGCTTGTATCGCTGAACAGTTGGTGCAGGAACAGAGAGCTTCAGAGGCATGAGGCTACAATTAAAAAAATAAGAGAAGGTCAATTTTGTAGACTAAATAACTATTCTTCATGAATGCTATAGACTGGCTACTGTCTGCACTAATCTCACAATGTTAGTGTGTTCGTGTTTGTGTGTTTGACTGATTTATTTATTTATTTATTCACTTAGTTACTTGCTTAATTTTTTTTATACTTTCTTTCAGACATTGGCTTTGAGGTCCCTGATAAATTCTTGGTGGGATATGCTCTAGACTACAATGAATATTTCAGGGATCTGAGTGTAAGTAAATTTAGTGTTGTGCCAACATATGACGCAAAACAGTCATTTATGGATGGTCTTTATTGTGTGGTTTTCTTTTTTCTTTTTTTTTTTTTTCTTCTCCCCAGCACATCTGTATACTAAGCGACAAAGCAAAAGAGAAGTATAGAGAATGAAAAGAATCTGAAGTGCTGGACGCATGAAGACTAGGACCACTGTGAACTTTCCCTTCTTGCTGTCTTGGCTGTTGAGAATTATTTTTCTACTTTCTATGTTTCTATGTTTTATCAAAGGAGAATGAACTCCTGCAATGTGGGCCGATTGAGGAACTGCCCACACTTGGTGCTGGAGATACGTAGGACTGGAAAATAAATTAGCAGTTTGTTCAGTTAGTAGGCCTAATTTTGAATTATATTATTAGATTATAAATATCATTTAAATGGTTATAATATTTTATGTTTGTATTTATTGTTTCGACAGAGGCCTTAGATGTACTTGAACATTTATGTACCAAATGGCACTTTTCAATAATGCGGCAGCGTCTCAGACTTTGAGGTACAGAGAGCATGAAATGTTATTTGGAATTATGCAGGTAGTGCATAACTGAACTTTTTGTTTCTCCAGTAAAACTGTACAGTATTTTATTCATGTGCTGAGAAACAGAGTGTAAAAGTGTGCTTTGTGTGTAACATTGGGATGTTTTGGTATCGATACCAAGCTTTCCTGAATTACTGCAATAAAATAACACTAATGTATGTTGTTGTGGACTAAATGATGTATGGGTAAATGTTCTAAATATGATGTGGCTATTAACAGTCCCTGCTAGATCAGCACATATGAACATAAGGTCTACAGTAAGAGTGCGAAAACTCCAGAGGAGAAATACTTGACTATTTACATGGTAAATACATTTAAGGTGACCATATTTTGGTTTTCAAGAAAAAGGACACCAGGGTGGCATGAAGCGGAGGGTGGAGAGTTGGGGATGGTGGGTTGCCAAAATAGAAATAGTTGACAAATATGTCCACCATAAAACTTACTGAAGACATTAACAGCAAGTCTTTAATAAACAAATGCCTTCATGGCCATTGTGACCTGGTAATCTTATTCCTGTCCTTTCAACTTTTAACTCTAACCATTACAATGAAAAATAGCTTTTACATAACTTTCTTTTCATGGTCATAGATTAAAAATGGAGTAATTTGCCATAAAAAAAAAATCTATTAATACACGACACTTTAGTTCTTATGATCCGGTATTCTTTGCTGAAGATTCAATCTTTCCCAACAGTCATTGTTTACTAAGTAGGCTTGAAAGTCTTTGCAAACCCTGTGTTTAAAGTTGTAAAGTCAAAGCAATGCAAAAATGCACATTGTGGCTGTCAGAAATCACTTGATATGTTTTTGTCTGATCTAGTTGTCAAGTGGATCTACGATATGGACACAAGCATCAGGATGCACCCGTTTTTTAGGGTTTGGGCTAGGCTGCTTAATTCAAGTGAATGGCAATCTTAATGTTTCCAACTTTGTGGGCACAGTTTGGGGAAGAACCTTTTTTATTCCAGCGTGACTGTGCCCCAGTGCACAAAGCAATATCTATAAAGACATGGTTGGATGAGTTCAGTGTGGAAGAACTTGACTGGCCTGCGCAGAACCCTGACCTCAACCCCATCCAACACCTTGGGGGTGAACTGGAACAAACATATAGTGCCTGAGCTTATAAATGCTCTACAGAACGAACAGGCACTAATTCCCACAGAAACACTCCAAAATCTCGACTAAAGTCTAGCAAATTTCCCACTTGTGGGACTAATAAAGGTGTATCTTACCTTATCTTATCTTCCGAGAAGAGTGGAAACTTATAGCTGCAAAGGGGGGACCGACTCCATATTAAAGTCTGTGTATTTGAATGCAATGTCCTTGTTGGCGTAGTGGTCAGACGTTCCAATACTTTTTTCCACATAATGTATATTTAGCGAGGGCATGAGCTGCAGGTCAGGTGAAATCACGGCAAGCGAATAAAGGAACTTCCATTCGACTATTTGACCGCAGTCAGTGAAAAATGAATAGGGGGACAATGTTAGTTCCCACTATTTTATGTCACAAAACATTTCATTAATAAGTGTCCATTTGTCATACGTGAACAGCACGAAATTGTTCTCTGCATTTAACCCATTCACCAATTGCAGCCTGGAACGCAGCACCCAGGGAGCAGTGTGTGGGTATGGTACCTTGCTCAAGGACACCTCAGTGGTGCAGCTAGCAGTCCTGGGATTCACCGACACTCTTTTATGGTTTATATGTGTAGCACAACACGCTCTGGAGGTTATGTTGTCCTTTTTTTAGTTCATTACAAACGAATATGAATAGTTGGAGTGGGTTTTCTAAGCTCGGATGACTACAACTCCCAGGATGCCCTACAGCCTGTCGTCACACTGTTGTTGCGGAAGTGCCAGTGCAGAATGAAGGAATGAGAGGTGGTGGTGTGTTTTGTGGTGGAGAGAGAGGTTTTACTGTGTGACAGAGACTAATAAAGCAGCAGCTCTCAAAGAGAGACTCCAGCTCGCCATGGCTGCTCTGAAATACGCGGGACTGGATGACACCGACAGCGAGGACGAGCTCCCTCCCGGCTGGGAGGAGAGGTCCACTAAAGACGGCTGGGTTTATTATGCCAAGTAAGTTAGTTTAGACCATTCTGCCGATTTTTCTTGCTTTGAATGGACTCAGCAGGGCGTTTTCCTTTCTGTATTAAGTGTGAGTGTGTATTTATGAGTTATATGCACCTTGAACGTCTTGTCATACACTAAATTTAAGTCTGCAGATTCAGGTACAGCTACCTGTGAGCAGTGGCATTAGGTGTGACACTGAGGTGTACACTTTTCACATACCAGCTCTCAGAGGAAACCTGCTATAAGTAAACACACTGGACTGCTTAGATACACTGTATGACAAAAATAAGTTTAATAAAATCTTAGACATATATGCTATATACGTTTAAAACTACAAAAAATACAATTAATCCTTACCAACCAAATACATACATCACATTTCACTCCTTACAAATATTAGTAGAAAATTTTCATTGGTGTTAGAATTGGTCATAAGATTTCCTGCCGTGTAAGAGGTATATCACAGCATTTATGAAATTGTTATGAGTAATTTCAAGTAATGTAAACTGTACATAATGGCAAATTTTAATTGCAGAGAAATATATGTTGTTTATAGCACCAAAATGTATCAGTAAATTGAATCAGCATATTTTTAAAGGATAGTTTTTATAACAAATTTAATTAAGCTGGTTTGCAATGAATAATAATAATAATAATAATAATAATTGTATTATT
The DNA here is from genome assembly GCA_037576975.1 of Alestes dentex. Classification (NCBI taxonomy): domain Eukaryota; kingdom Metazoa; phylum Chordata; class Actinopteri; order Characiformes; family Alestidae; genus Alestes; species Alestes dentex. Next base: position 11,863,776 of record JBBIGA010000126.1, read on the forward strand.
GAGCTTGTCAAAAGTGTGCACTTTACTGTCACACCCAAACCCACTGCTCAAATGGTCTTTTTCAGCCATGAAGAGATGAAAACGCAGTGGGAGCATCCTAAAACTGGAAAGAAGAAACGCTGTGCCGGAGGTTGGACATTTAACTTCACTATTCCATCATACATGTCAGGACCCTGGAACTGTCAAGCTAAGCCTTAAACAAAATTAACAAGTTATAAGTATAGTTTGTGCCCTCATTAACCTGTTATAGTCACATCACATAATATAAATCTTGCTAAACTTTTATAAGCATAATATTAAACACAATAGATGAAGTTACAACATTAAAATTGCTGATTTAAAAATGTGTTTGTTTTATTGAAAGATGCTTATGTGCTTTTCTGCAGATCTGCCATATGGTTGGGAGCAGGAGACAGATGACAAGGGACAAATCTTTTATGTTGAGTGGGTTCAGTTATTTACTTATTTACTTATTTACTTATTTATTTACTTACTTATCAATCACAGGTAAGTCTGCTATATGCCAAAAGTATGTAGATGCCCCTTGTAATAAGTGTATTCAGTTACTTTAAGGTGCACCTATTACAGAGGTGTCCAGTTGTGGACATACAATTTGTGTAATCTCAATTTCAAAGCACTACTAATAGAACGGGATGCTCTGAAACATCAGCACATGAGGTCACAGTCCCCACTGTGGTGTTATCTGGAGTGATGGAGCTGTGTCCAGTATCTTTGGGTTCGTGAGACATTTGTCTTCCAGAACTGATTATAGGGCCTCTGACTTCAGCAAAAATGGGGACAAGCCCACTGTAAATACTCTGCCAGAAGAAAAGAGCAAGTGTCCTCAAACTTTGTGACATTTGTAGTCGTTTTTTGTGTTTTCCTTGATCTGTGCAATAATGTGGTTAGCCTGTCTACGAGCACTAATAGTGGCATTAATATTTCTGTAGAAGATTTTGACAAACATTTTGGGTGTGGGTGGTTCTGAAATGTTTCATGATTTCTGAATTTTTGTCCTTTTCCCGTTTTTTCAGTCACATCAATAAAAGGAAGACATACTTTGACCCTCGGCAGGCCTTCACTATAGAAGATGTACAGGTGAAGTCCAAGCGCTATGATGGAAACACCCCTGCCCTGGAGATCTTACAGGGTCGTGACCTCTCCAACAAGGTCGTAGTCATCACAGGGGCCAATTCTGGTATTGGTGAGTGATATCTCTCAATACACAAATGAAAATACCATTAACTAGAAGTAATTTCCTGTTTATTTACTACATTTGTGTGTTGAATTTGACCTGTTTTACTATTTGGTTAAATCGTATACTGTGTAGGCAACGCTTGCCTTTTTAAGGACGTGAAGAAATTAATGCATTTTTTTCCCATGTAAATTTGTCAACTAGATAATCTAAACAATTGTTTCTGTATTTATTACAACCCTCTATGCACCTGCCTTACCCACATTAAAGATGTAATTGCATTTAATGTGCAGAGGGTGGCACTATAATACTGCAAATCATGGCCTTGTCCCAACTCAGTGAATGTCTATCATCTATCAACATTATCTTTTGAATGATACATACAAAATCCACAAATCATCCCTTAATACTCCACATGAGTATTGATGTTCATTAGTGAGGTTGAATTGGCTGTCACTGTTAACTCTAATGAATAGAGTCTATTTGAACTGCATTAATACACGGCTCATACCATAGCGGACCGGAGATGAATGCATTTCCGGAGTCTTTGTATCGTAAATTATTGCAAATAGCAGCCATTTAGTCAGCCTTCGAGCCTGTTATAGCACAATAGGGAGAGATAATAAGGACGTGGAGGAAATCCAATCAGCGTACACATGTTAATTGTTTTGTCCAAACCCATACTCCATCTGAAATGTCACACTTGCTTTGTAGGATCTGAGGTCAGTGTGAAAGGCAATTTTCAACACTGTATCAGAGGACAGTGTTTTCTTATTGGTGGATTAAAGAGAGGGAATATGATGCAGATGTAGAGGAACAATCCTTGTATTTGATGGGATATGCTGATAATTCTAAAGTTTTTGTGAAATGTACTCTTTTTTATGTCTGAAGTAATCTTTTATATCTTTACCTTATTTAGGATTTCTGGAGAAAGAAAAAACACTAAGATATGAGTGGAAAAAATATATGAACCTGTGTGAAGACTGTGTGTAGAGAATGCAGCAAAAAATTTGTCCCGTGCCATTATGTTATAAGTTTTAGTTCTCTACGGTAAACATGATCATTGTTGTATAAAAACAAGGTGTAGACATATCTAGAGAAACCTCCGCAAACTCTAATAAGCCGATAAATGTATGTGTCATTGTAGCCACTGTCTTTTCTGTCCACTAGAGGGCAGTGTACGTCTTCTCCTGCAGAAGAAGCTCCGAATGCTCATTCATATTCCAATAAAAATTAGGATGAACTTCTGGAAAGGTATTTGGTGATTTAGAACCAAGAATATGGAGATACAAAATGAAAATACACACCACTAAAGCAGTAGTAGTACTTGCTAAAATAATAGTAACATTATTATTATTATTATTATTATAGCAGTTAAACTTAGCTACTTAAATTAGTCAAATTTAAAACAGTTTCAAAATATATGCTTAAATATGCTGATTTAATTAACTGTTACATTTTGGTGCTACAAACAACATATATTTCTCTGCTATTAAAAGCTGTCATTATGTACAGTCTATGCTAAAACTCAAAGCAGAAAATTATTTGAGACCGGGAATTCCAACATTATTTGAAATTTTTAAGGAGTGAAATGTGTTGTATGTATTTGGTTGCTAATGATTCATTGCAGTTTTGTCAGTTATAATGTATATGGTATACATGTTATGTCTCTGATTTTACTGAACTTAGTCTTATAGTGTATTTAAGCAGTCCAATGTGTTTATTTTGTGAATACGTTTCTTCCTGTTATTAATTCAGAAGGTTTCTGCTGAAGCAGTTTTGGGTTTAATGCATTAAAAATGAATATCAGCTGCCAGGTACTTCATGCATTGAGAGGCAGTATAATTTCTCTCATAATAAGCCACATGATATGGTAATTGTGGTCAGAGAGCATAGTGCATTGCCATGCTCTGTCTGATTAGACCGTTGCTCAGTGCATCCCATTAGTCCATTACTCTTCTGTGTGACTCTCTCTTTCTTTAAACTTTGCTCTCTGCTGTATTTAATAGCAGTAATAGAAACAAATGTTCCTTGGTATATTCTCCCTCACCCTCTGCCTCTTTCTCTTTCTCACTTTCTTTCGCTCTCTAGCTCTCTCACTTTCTTCATACCTCTCTCTCTTTCTCTCTCTCTCTCTCTCTCTCTCTCTCTCTCTCTCTCTCTCTCTCTGTCTCTCTCTCTCTCTCGCTCTCTCTCACTCACTCTATGCATTCTCCTTTTGTATTGCTGTACACCTGTACCACTGCATTGATCTTGCAGTGCTTTTGACCCCAACTGATGCCTCCCATTCATTTCCATTAGCAACTTGGGCGCTTTCCTTAATTCTCTTCCATTGAACCAACTAAAAGTTATTTACCGTCCAGAGTGCTATTCACTTTTCACTGAGGCAGAAACGACTGCTGTCACTGTGTCGCAGGCTGATTCACGTTGGTCTTCTTTATGGAATCTGCTAAAAATCTTTTGGCAGTGTATTTTTTTCCAATAACATAATTTCTCATTTACTAAATGCAGGTTTGAAAAAAATGTGCTTTTGACATTGTTATATGGTCAATATTTCTGCATTACCCTTTTATATGTTCCTTGTGGAGTCTGTGTTCTCTATGTACAATTCTGGTTGTTACCAAAATCTTCTCAAGGAAACCTAATATCATAAAGAGACTTTACATATACCAGATATGTAGGGAGAGTCTTTCTCCCTCAATACATTATCAGAATTTGTGTAAATTCCAGTTCCACTTTGCGTCCCAGTTGGGATAAGTGTGTTTCCCCTTTTTCTGGTTTTTGCTGGAGATGACGGGATGGAACAGCTATACTGTATGTCATCCTTTATTAGAATGAAGCCTGCTGTTTAAGTGCATTGTGGAGCTGTGTGTTTATTTTTGGTTATTGGGTGTGTTGTTGGATTCCCTCCAGATCTGTACCGTTGCCAGGTGGACAGCTCTGGCCTCTCTGCTGCCATTCTCTGATGGTGATGGATGTCGTGTGGTGGTTTCATTGCACTAATGTGGCTGTATTTGTCTTGCTGTGTCATAGCCATGTGGATATGGATGTATGTGTACGAAGCTATATTTGTCCAGTGTCTATTTTAGTTTGGAGACCAAAATAACCCTGTCTCAGAAACAGAGAAAAATAAGTCTTTTATTAACCGTATATTTTACACCACTGTGTTAACTTCAGGTATCTCAGTTTATTTTAGAAATATGTCAGACTTTTTAAGAAAGACTTAAAACGTTTTGTCTGATAATTTGATTTTTGATAACTTGGTATTGGCCTTCTCTGTTCCAGTCATTCATTGATATGCTACTCACTGGTACATGTGAATAAAAGAATGACTTGAAAACCAAAAAAAAATGAAAGTGTAATGATATTTAAGTCCCTTTTGCAAATGTATTTATGCAGAGGTCAGATGTATTCCTCAGTTGTTTTCAAATCGGACTGAAAGTGCTTAACTGTGCTGTCCCGTCTCACAGCACTGGCACTACTCTAATCTTGTGACCTTCCTCTCGTGTCGTATTTTGGGGAATTCTCCATGTATGTCGAGGAAATCGAGTGCAGAAGGTTGCGCTGGGTACAAATAACAAAGCTTAAGGCAAGGAAATCTTCTGTTTTGTGGGGGGGGGGGGGGGGAACCACCGTGGCCGGTGTGCATTTTGAGCTGAATTTGACTTGCTGTGTGATTGTGCTGGTATGTCTTTATGCTGCGGTGGTGCTGGTGGATTAGGCATCTGGCTCTCTGCACTGGCACAGGGATTAGGTGGAAAAGTGACTCCAGCTGGAGATAAAGCCTGAAGGCTGAGGCTTTGTGGGGGAGCACTAGATTGAAGCTGATATGTTCAGCATAACTGCCATTAAATCAATTGCAACCCCCCTTTCTCCTATTTACGCTCCTCTCTTTGTCTGTGAATGAGGATGCCCGAGTACACAGATGCACAGACATGTTCAAAGAGGAGAGAAGCACCCCCTAACAACATTTAAAGGCCGAGAAGGCAGGTCGCGTTTGCTAGTCGCCCATTGTTCTCTTGCATGAATTCTTTCTGTATTTTGAGGAACACTGTATGCTTTTAAGACTGCTCTGGCAAGTTGCTTGGTTTTCTTCCTGCCGCTTTTTCACCTATTTTAGGCATGTTTATATACGTCTGGAGCTTGTTATTGTTAGCGAACGGCTGAGGAAATGGAATCGGAAGGTTCTCATGTGCATTTCATGTCCTTTTTGATGAATCTGTTTATTAGCTATGTAATGAATACTAGGTATGGTTGGTTAGTCAAATTATTGAACTTTATTGACCTTGGATAAAATTCTGGGAGTGCGGCAAAACTGATGTAACTTGCAAGAAAATTACAGCTGGGTGTAAAACGTTCGATAATGATTACAGGCTCAATGCAGCTGAATAGGTAAGAGCGAGGACTGGAATGTGTGTATGTGTTTAAGTGTTTAAGACCTTTGGGCTTTTAAAGGGAAGTGGGGATGGCCTAGATCGTATGTGAACTCAAGTGGTTTATGGATCAATTTCGTGTAGAGCAGAAGTGTTATAGTTTCTCTCTCTCTCTCTCGCTCTGTCTCTCTCTGACTCTCTCTCACACGTTCTTCTTTTCTTTTTCTGTCCCTTTGAGTGTCATTGTGGGTATGTTTATATGTGTGTATGTGTGGTTGTAATGGTGAATAAAACTGCAGTGCTCAGTCTTGTGTGCCTTGTGTGAAGCAGGGCTGCATGGTAAATCACTTTTTAACCATTTTTATCAAGGTGCAAGTGTAACGTGACGAAAATAAATTATTTTGCTCTGAACAATACTGACCAGCATTTAACCATGTCACAATACGGGTTAACCTATGTGTTTGCACTGTGTATTATATAGTAATAAAATAGTATTTTGTCCGTATCATACAGCCGTAGTGTGGGGCGAGTGAGTGGAGCCGTGTGAGAGGCTGCTGTGGGGACGGGGTGACCGGTGCAAGTGGAGGGCATGATGAAAAATTGCGGTGGGAGTTGCCCATGGCCACTAGGGGTCAAAGCTGGAGTCTGGGAGGTGGCTTAGGAGGGGTTGTCAGGGGCAGCTGGGGGCAGGAGAAGCTGGGCGGTGGGGGTAATAGAACAGTGTGAGCTGCTCAGGTGGAACTTCTCACCTCGCACTCCTGTAATTACAAACCATACATTTCACTTTGGGCTGTGACAACGCCTCCCCAATCCCAAATGAAAGTGGGGTGTTATTAATGGGGTGAATTAGGGCTCCTCGTAGATGTAGGGGAGCACCAGACTCCCCATTTTAACCCCCAAAAATATATTGAGCACCTGCTGCTACCAAGAACTTCCTTTTTACATTTCATCATTTTATATAGTCATTACATCAGGGGCCAAGGTAGCATCAGCAAGGCGCAGGGAGACCCTTTCCTTGAGCACAGGTGAATCTCAACTGTAAACCCTCTGTATTGATTTCTGAAGAAGACAAAATGCGTTATATATAAACATGGCTGATTTGTGTAGGTTTGTATTCTTTGTTACACACCAAACAGCAGTGAAGTATGCTCTGTATGTGTGTATTAACCAAGGGTGATATGAAATAGAGGGTGAGTGGAGCCAAACAGTCCATGAAATCACAAAATCAGACTCTTTACGTGGAGTTAGCTCTCCTGCATTTCACATCGCGTATCATCCAGCACCTCAGTGCCAAACTCCTGTTGATTTTATTAGTTTTTTTAAACAGTAGTTACATGTTTTTTGTACAACAGGTCCATTGATAGCAATGATTGTATATATTTTGTTATATTTTGTTATATTTTTGATATATTTTGTTCTTTATTTAAAAACACTCTGTACAAAGGTACCAAAGAATTGATTTTTGGACCAGAGCAACAGAAGAAATACTTTTACTTCCTTAAGTTACTTTTCATCTGAAGGTTTCCTTCCCTCAGTATAGCACAAAAAGCTGAAATAGAAAATTCATCATAAATGCAGAGCAAGGATAAATCTATGCAGCGTCTTAGGTTTATTGGTGTTCTTTTCACTGGTAGCCCAACAACTTTTTTGATTACATTATATATTATATGTACTGCATATTATATAACATTATGTATGTACATTACATTCAGGTAACTTCTATTTTTTATTTTATATTCTTTCTGACTTTCATGTGTTCTGTCTTTTGATATTAAAAAAGAATGTATTCACCTGAACAAAAAAATAAAGAGGTGTTCGTTAGCGTAAACTAAGAAAGTTTATTAAATGATGAGGGGGGTACTCCGGCACAATGAAACCGCTGTTTGTGGCAGTTACAGCCTCAATACATCTACACTATCAATTGGATTTTTTCAGTATTAAGGCTCAGTTTTGGCCCATTGTTCAATTCTTCAAGATTATGAAGGTCCATCTCATGGACTTGCAATTTTAAAATCCTCCCCTGGAGTTGCCCCTGCAACCAGAAGTTTGTGGGTTTGAATCCCTGGACTGCTAGTGGCACCACTGAGGTACCCTTGAGCAAGGTACCGTCACCTCATTGGTGGCAGCACGCTGCTTCACTTGGTGAATGGGTTACATGCAGAGAAGGTATTTCACATTGTTCACACTGTGTGCTGTGCTGTGGTGTATTCACCCATGCCTATAAGGTGACTCTTTAAATCCATCTTCTCTCCTTTCTTGGCCAATGAGATTAAATTCTCCTCTAAATTCTTCTCCCATTACATTATTCCATTCATGTGTCCTTCAGTGATGTGTAATATTCCAGTAATGTTTTCAGAGAAGCAACCCCACCGCCGTACTTCACTGTGTGTTCTTGCCGTTCAGTGCTGTTTTTGAGATCTTACGCAAAACCATTCTTTCTCCAAACACGATGAGCTGAATTACTGCTCAAGAGTTTGTTTTTTGTTTCACTTGACCAAAGAACATTGTTCCAAAGTACCTGATTCATCTAAAAGCCTGTGTGCAAATTTTAGACATGCATCTATGTGTTCTTTTAGGAGAGGTATTTTATGCGGGGCTGTAGGAATGGAGATATGAAAGTCTGGGAGAAATCTTGTATGGCTCACCTGTCTGTAGGAACCAGTTTTACTGACATGGATGTTTAACATCTTTACTGGGGCTTTTCCCATTTGGATGTTGTTTAATTATGTTATCCTCAAAAAGTCCTTCACCATTGCCCTGATTGCTGCTTGTTGCATGAAAGCTTTGTTCGTATCATACAGCCCTAGCGTGGGGTGAGTGAGTGGAGCCGTGTGAGAGACTGCTGTGGGGACAGGCCCAATGACAACATCTTTTATAATCAGGTGACATTTGGTTTTACAGGCCAGTATTTGAGTAGTGAACCCATAATTTGATCTTCAGATCAGCTTTTAATGTTTCTAACCAGAAATCCGCACTACATGTACTACTTGTACAAATCCATCTTAATGGCAGCAAAAGCATATCTTGCTAATTAGCTTATACCTGTCACCTCTTTGTCTGTTTATCATTTGTCTGTTCACCATTTGTAAAGTCGTTTGTAATTGGTTGCTGTACATGCTATCTGTTTGTGTATGTTGAAGAGAGTGATGACCCGTGCCTGACCTTGTGTAGTGTGTGAGCAGGGCTGAGAGGCTGACAAAAGAACAACACAGGGCTGTTGTTTTTCTCATCTAGAGCTCACCCTGCTCTTCTGTTTGAGTGGGAGACACACACACACACACACACACGCGCACACACACACACACACACCACATTTCTGTTAACCCAACAACTGGTCGTTATATCCAAATTAATGTCAGGGCCTCTCTATTTTCCATAAATAACACCCAGCAGGTCGCTGCTGTTGTTAAACATGCTCTAATTTGTTTCCCATTATGAAAAACATCAGTGTCGATTAACTCATGTTTCAAGCCCGACAGCCACCACGTTTTTCCAAGGTGACAGTAAGAACAGGGCTGTTGATCAACAACATTATTTGCTCCAGTTTTTTTTAAGCACAACATCCCTCCTTTGTTTCTCAGACTTTTATAGAATCCGCTTAATTACACTTTAGGCCACAGTACTTAATTTGTATACCTGCTCACAAAACAGACAGTCAGTGAGCGGTTTTGTGGGTATTTACTGAAAGCGAAAGAATTCCTGAATTCTCTGTTATTTTTTTATTTGGGTGTCTGTTTCCAGTGATGGCAGTTCATTGTACAGATGCACAGTGCTCCTTCCATTACTCCTAATAAGGTGTCATATAATTTAATTCCATGCTTCACTTGTCAGAGTGGAGCTCTTATCCGCCTCCAATTTTGAGTTTTAATGGATATTACTCTTTAGCACTCGCCTCACAATTAGGGGTCCTAGTTTGCCTTTTAATGAAAATCAGATTAAAACTTAATCTAATTAAAGTTCATTTTAATCCACGCTATCGTGCAAACTGTCTGTCGCCTGGAATCTTGGTGCCTCACTGTCAGACTCATTTAGCTTGCATGGAAGTGTAAGGTCAGACTATCAATCAAGGGTTTTTATGTGTGTGTGTGTTTGGGGAGGGTGGGGGGGTGTGGTGGACAAATTGCTCCACTTATGGAGTGCGCTATCGCATGCAGAAAAATATCTCCTGTTTTTCCTAACAAAAATGACACGCGGCTGTCAGTTTGGACTGGAGGGTCGATTTCAGAACAGAGCTTGTCTCAACGTATTGCACAGTGGAGCTCAGGGCAAGTGTCTGGTTTCTAAGTGAACTCTAGAAAACTTTTTTTTGAAGTAAGAAAGAGTAAAAATTATGACTTGCACACAAATGTCGCTCATAATCGATGGTGGTTGTCAGGTGTCACTTCCAGAAATGCCCTCTGCTGGCTTTACAGAGAGAGGAGAGTGAGAGAAAGAGAGCGAAGAATAATCGAGTAATGGTTCTGTGTTTGAGACGTGTTGGCCTGTCAGCTCTGTTCTGGGCCATGACAGCGTAATATGTTTTACAAGCGGCATGGCCAAGGGTTATTTCGCCGTCTTAGCGAGCAGAATAAGCAGCCAGCATGCGTCTGCAGCATGGGGGCACAGCCGTGTAGTGCTACAGCTGGAACACACACTGCTGGATCCACTTCCAGAAGAACTGCACAGTGCTCTCATGTGGAGACTACCAACTAACCACAGAATTGCTGAGCAAGTGACTGATGGAAATGAGGTTAATTGATATACTGCACACAAAGCCTACATTTATTTGGAAACATTTTAATTGCAATATAGTATGTTGTATAAGTTATCGTAATACATTTTATTTATATGATGTAGCTGTAATACTATGCTCAACATGATAAAAAAATAAGTAGGTAAAAATATGCTCATTTTATTTTAACCTTTTCCAGAGGTCATGCCGGCAGAAAAAGTCACAGGGCAATTTGTGTTTACAGAGGTATGATCTAGGTCATTTTATGTTGAAAATATTTCTAATCATTTTGAGTATGTTTTTTTAAATTTTTTTTTTACTTTGGCTCGTTTCTAATGACAGCAACGCCTACTTTGCTATCCTTTATTTTGAAGTTAAATTGTTTGTGCTGAATCATTAAGGCTTTGTAAATCTGGATTTAATTAGCAAATCATGGCAATGTGGACAAGAACAAGTACCATGTGAGATTATTGCTTAAAAAACCCTTAGTCTGTCTTTTCTAGGTCAGCTGTTGTGGAAGTGTGTTCTAGCTGGCACCCGGTGCAAGTCAAGAGTTGAGTTCTCGTGCGCTTACATTCTGGGTGAAATAAACACCTTTCTCCATTCTAAATGACCTTTTCGTAAACTTAATTATTAATGTCAGGCTTTCAGTTGTTGGCCAGCATCTCCAAGCTGAAGCTTTGGCTCGGCATGTCTATTTTCAGCCCCTCATACCTCTAAATCTGATGCCCACTCCGCCTCTTAAACTGCTGATGCCAGCTTTAGAGAAACTTTAAACACACTTTGTGTAATCAAAGGGACAATGCAAAACAGTGGGTCAGCAAAAAACAGCCCAAACAATACCCCAAGTCCCCCCTAAATATAACCTTTTTTGGCTTTTTTTTTTTTTTTTTTTTTTTTTTGTTTAACAAAACTTTTTCATGTTCTCTCTCTCACCCCCACGTAATTAGTTCAGTAATTTTAGTAAAGCGTTTCAACCTTTTGGGTTTGAATGACCCATTTAGACTTGAGATTTTGGAAATGAATTTCTACTCGTATCTTTACTCATGGGCCGTATGTATCTCTGGAGCGATAGCGGGCTGCAGGATGTTGAGACCAATGCCTATCTGACAGTGGATGATGATGGAGAATTCTTATCTTCCATGCTTTGAAGTGTGTCGTGTCATCTGTTGGGTAAAAGAAGTTTGTCTAATACACACTGTCCTGCTGCCTCTGTTTCCTCTGTTACAAAAAGCTTGACGAGAAACTGTATTCTTAGAACATTTTTTTCTCTATTATATGTTATTGTCATTACATCTTGTACCTTTCCTTATTGTGGTGGCTCCTCCTGAAAGTGCCCTTAGTACCATTTCTAACTTTATCTGTGCTGGAGCTCGCAAGGGCTTCTGCTACATTAATTCAATCATTTTCATCAGTCTAGAGGGAGTTGATTAAGCAGCTGAAAGAGAAGCCCATGGCAGAGTGAGATGGAGCAGAGCTTGGACTGAATTGGAGATACGGCTTTTGGTCCTTCTCCCCCTCTCTTTCCCTCCACTCCATTCAGACCCAAATAGAGAGAGAGAGCATCGATAATGTGAGAGAGCATTGATCGCAGCGTTATCTGAACAAGAAGACTAATCGCAATCATGTCATTTCCCTTTCTCTATTCCTCTCTCTCTGTCTCTCTGTGTCTCTTTCTCTCTCTCTCTCTGTCTCTCTTGCTGCAGGTTTTGAGACGGCACGCTCCTTCGCTCTTCATGGTGCCCATGTGATCTTAGCCTGCCGGAACAAAACTCGCAGCGGTAAAGCAGTTAGCCTGATTGTAGAGGAGTGGGTGAGTGTGTACGCACAGCACATATTCTGCATATTCTACATATTCACATATTTTGGCTGCTGTTATAACTTCAGCATCGGTAGACACTAAAACTGTGATTTCTAAAATCTCTTGTAGAATACTGTCCTGTCTCAACTTGTATTATATTAATAGTAAATGCTGTGGCAGTCATGTCACAGCGAAGTTGTTGAAGGCATTAATTCTCTCATGTGTAAACTCATCTAATCTAATTTTAGAGAGTATAATGTATTGTGTGAAGACTTTTCTATGAGAAAGCTCTACATGATAAAGGCACTGTATGTTTTATTAGTAAAATCAGTGTATGTAGGCTTTGTGCTTTTTTCTGCCTTGTTTTCTTTTTCACAGTTTTGCCTGTCGTCATATTTAAATCCCTCATGCTGTTCTTCTTTTCTGTTAAACAATAGCCATGCACTAGCTTGCGTGAGAACGTGTGCTTTTTCAGTGCCACGTCACTGCAAGTTTTTAAGCCTCTGTTCACACTTCACACATTATAGTACAGCTGAGAGCATTTACTGCTCAATTCATTACACTTACGTAAAGGAACTGACTAATATCACAATGTACTGAGAAGAAAAAAAGGAGAGAGGCCATTCGTCCCACCCAGTGAGAGCATGACGAGCTGAGCTTGAGTGGACCGCCCTAAATAAAGCTCTGCACGTAACTAACAGGGCTTCAACTGGTTGCTCTACCTGAGAACCTTTACGTACCTTTTTTTTTTTTCAGGATCAGTATTTCTCAGGCTCTCTGAAAGTAAAGTCTAAATTATATTCTCATTTAAATTCCCATTGAAAAGTTAAATTTGTGCATACAGCACTGTTTTGCAGAAGGAATATTTTTGCCATCATTACATGGAAACAAAAGGAAAAACCTGTCAGTACAGAGTACAAATTGATAAGTGTTATGTATATACAAATACAAATACAAATGTAGTGACGTTAAAAGTGTTATTTATTATGTAACTGGGTAATTAATGAAGTAATTCCATTTATATGGTTCAGCAGTGGCAGTAACTCCTCTATGGGTTTCCATGGGTTAAAAACATTTGACAAGAACTGGTCACAAAGCCTCCGATTCTCAGGTCTTAAATTCCCCAAAGCGCTCTGATGTTCGTCCTCCTGTCTCTTCTGTGAATCAGTTCTGCTATGATGGTTTTGGAAAGCTCATCTAAGACCATGATGTGGAAGTTGTTGGGAGCTATAACAGTTTAACAACAATACATGAGCCTGCTTTGGTTGCAGAGGTGCTGTTAGCTTCAGAAATCACCTTTAGACTATTACTATAACACTAATTAAGTTGAAGCTTACGGTCTGGGCTAACTGGTCAGTGTCAGGAGTCTCCCATTCTGAAAATAATTTTAACAGTGCTGATGTTGCAAGCTTATGTAGGTTTTTAGCAACAAAACAGGTAATGAGTTTTGCTTGTCAGTGCGGACCAAACATTGTACTTTATATCAGCATGTAATAAATCTGTTTCTTGGTATTTACTTTTACTAATATGTGATTAATAAAGGGCCCGCTGAAGCTGTTTTGCTCAAGTGGAGTTTGAGCCTCTCCAGTCTGCGCTGAGGCAGATTTCTGATAGCCTGTGTTATTAGTGGGAGGAGAGTGTGAGGGCCGTCTGATAATTAACTTTGATTATTGCACTAATATTGTGGCACTCCTGACGCTCCCCTAGATTTATGACTGTGGGAAAATAAACAAATGAAATGTAGGTGCTGGAGCAGAAAGAATAAGCTATTACCAGCGCTGTAATTACAGCCGTCCCGAGACTGCGAATTAGTTGATTAATTACAGGATGCCGATAGATTACAGGCGAATCTAAAGTGCTTTAAAGCGGCTGAAATATCTAATTGAACAAAGGCCCTTCTCTGCGCTGGATAATTCGTCAGCTCCGACAGCTTCAAATCAAGGCATGTTTTAATAAATGTAGCTGAACTGCTCCGAGGCATTTTACACTCCCGCACGCACTTACACTCGCTGGCACATCCTACCCCAGTGCCACAAGACTGAGTGATTTTGAAACAGGAATAAAACAGAAGTTAGTAGCCCCCCACAGTTATTGCATCTGTTAACAGTTTAATATGCTTGAGAATATTTTTATTAGACCGAGCAAACATTTCAAACGTGTTTTTCTTTGACATCATTATTTTATGCTTGTTCGGAACAAGAGTCACGTGGGTGATGGTCTTGAAGAATGAATGGATAAATAATGTCAAAAGAAGAGCTGATCACGTTAAGATTCTCATTTTCTGATTAAGAAATGTGAGATTTGATTTGACTCCTATATCACAGGCACTCCAGGATGAGTAATGAGAGCAGTAATATCAGAGTGAATCTCCTCGGCTGGAGACATACTCGTACACTTCAGCAGCGATATTAATAGAGCCAGGAAAGGACGAGATGAAGGAAATTAATCGTTAAAGTGATGGATGAACTCTCAGAGTCTTCCCACGCTGGTGTTAAGGTTATTTTGATAAAGATGTATATTTTGAAGTCTCCTGGACAATAGGTCAGGGCATGTGCTTCCTGGGTCAACTGGAATTCCGTGTGGGCTGGTTTTAGGGCTGTGAATGCGGCAGCCTTGATAACCTTTAACCTCCAGTCAAGCGATCAGGCCACCTAACAGCATGGTTGTGTGTGCTCGAACACACAGCGTTTATTTGTTCTTGCTTATTTATTTCTGCAATTACTGCAAAACCAGAGGTGTAAGGAATAAAAAAAACAAAAACAAAACTCTTTTTCATTTTAATGTCACATTTCAGTTTGATCTTTTTCCTTTATTATTATTATTATTATTATTATTATTATTATTATTATAAAGAACGATTATAAAGAATTATTTAACCAAAAGTGATCAGTAATATACAATATACAATATTGTCCTGCTTGTCAGGTCCAAAATTAATGTGCTCATTTATTTAGTAATTATTATTAAAATCATTATCTAACTAATAACAAAACCATTGATAAGGTAGGAACATTTCACACACGCACTTAGTTTGCGCTGAGCTCTGAATGTATAAGAGCAGCCTTATGTTCAGTTAGGGGAAAACCACATTGTCGAAACTGGTGTTCTTCTTCTGAAGGTTAAAAAGGTTTTCTTTTTTGTACAAATTCATTTTGATGAATGTTCATCCTTTAGTACGTCCTGCAGCTCATGCTCATGCTGGGTGGTGTCACAGGTCTGTGTGGACGGTGCTCATGCGGAGGCGGTTGATTACGACTCTCGGCATTTAAACATCAGTGATCACCAGAGAGAAACAATGGTTTATTTTTAGAATGTAGCCAGGTTGCTTGGTCTTTACCGCACTCTGCAAATCTTTTCCTTCATGCAGACATGCTTACTAATCACACTACAAACCCCCTCCCTCCGCACATGCTTACTAATCACCGTATAGCAGCTTACATCTGGAAAAGTGCAGTATCATGCTGATTCAGCCTGTTCGGAACCCACCCAACACACACACACACACACACACACACACACACACACACACACACAGTCAAGGAGCGGTCAGATTTGACTCAGGATGGTCTCTCTCACTTTAACCTCTTGCATAAAGGCCTATCCATCTACAAGATGCTCTGAGATTATCTGTACTGAGAGGAGCTGCCGGATCCTCTGTGTTATCTGTGGTCAGAGGAGGTTGAGGTTTATCAGTAGGTTTGTTTTGAGGTTATTGTAGAGTGAATGGTGAGGTTGAAGTCAGGAGGAAGTGGACAGTGACGGTTATCTCTCTGGTCACATTTTTACCCGTGTAATGCACTATGCTTTACAAGTCTTCATCTACATTTCTCCCTGTCACATATTTCGAATACTTTTTGGTTTTTGTTATGTTGCGTTATTATGCAGTCAATTTTTTGCATTTTTAAAAATCCAGTCAGCTAAATCTTCTTGCTTGGAGCAAGAGGCTTTTGTGGCCAGTTGTGTGGACCTTGAGTGGCAGGACATATGGCATATAGAACAGGCTATAGATATATACAGATACTTTGCGCAATATTCTACTAAATGCTTTCAGTTGCTAACTTTTAAAATAGGCCCCATTTAGTGAAGAAAAATAAATGTTTCCTCCAAACACTTGAAGGGAAGTAAAGAAAGCCAAGACAAATGACATGGTCAGTGATGAGATCTGCATAAACCTTGCTTTGGTAAATGTTTCCTGTGGATGCAATCCTGTCTCTCCTGACCTGGGTATATTTAGATGGAGCTGATTCCAGCTAACAGCACACACATTAAATATGGCAGACCCACTGTTTTCCCCATGAAACCTTTAATTAATCAGTTTCTACCCAGCTAATTGCAATTGTTGAGGGTAGATCAAGGCTGCATGTTTACGTTATGAGGGTGTTTTACAATTAGAATACTGTTAGGGATGTTTATTGGGGTTCAGCAGGTTGGGCTTTTATAGTGTGCGATGGGGCCAATATAAATGGGGGTAAAGAATGAATCAGCAGATGTGCACTAGAGAAGTAAGAATAGAATAAAGCTTCAGAGCTGTGGGTTGAGTGTTCTAATGCTGAGGTAACATTTTCAGCTCTCCTTGCATGTGCATCTTTCCATTAGAGACGATATTGTAAAAGCAACTAAATAAGGAAGGTATATAACCCCCAGTGTTATTTAAAATATAATTACATGTTGACAATCACAGCACATCAAAAAAGGCAGATTTTAGAGGAAACTAGTTTTGCTGGATCTGACTATACTGCGTATTCTCTTGCTACGGGCAGCTGTTGTCATAAATGAGGGTCAAGCTGGTGGTAACAGTCGGACTGATGCGTGCGCATGTGTATACTGTGCGTGTGCTTGTATGTGTGTTTGCATGCCTGTGAGTCTGTGTGCCTGTGTGTATCTCTGTGATTTAGTTTTCTTGATTGCCTGTAAAATTCTGCTTATCTCTGATTCATAGTCCCCTGAGAGCGATTTAATAGAGTCTCGGGGGGGATGCATTTCTGATCAAGGCCCGTTGCTGTTGACCAGAATAACTTAGCTGCTTTTTTGTTTAAATGTGTTTGTCTTTTTTTTCCTACTGGTGTCAAAATGCTAATGAGGCATGTTGTAATCATGTTAATTGCCCACCTAGCCTCGTGTTACCATATATTCATTGTTTTTTGCAGAACTCTATTTACAATCGAGAAGGAAATTAACATGGCTGGTGTAGGCTGAAGATGCGTTGTGTTGTTAGGGTGTGCTTTGGAACCAATTAGGGTGAACCCTCCTCTCCATAGAGGTTTATGGAGAGAGCGAGTAGAGAAAAGCTCAACCTTGTAATGTGTAAAAAGCAAATTAACATTGAGGCAGACAGACAGTCTAGTGTAATTAGATAAGTGACCATATTTAACTTTCCACATGCAGTGCTGTCTGCTCTTGTCAAGCATGGCTCTTTATTCACAACTGGAGAGTGGAGATGCTTTCTCCTCTGGATACAGCAGCCTAATGAGCTATTAACAAACAGATTGGTGTGTTGCTTTTAATTGCTGCGGTACATTTTATTTTCACGGTAGCCCGTTGCTTTCCTTCCCTCATGATCAATTTAGTGAACATACTGTGATATATAATTGAGAGGAGTTTGAGCTTTGAAGAGAGAGAGAGCGGTAGAGAGATATTAAGACACGGTGAGAGAGCATAATTGTGAGCAGACTTAAACATTAAAATAACCTCATGTGATACATTTGCCGGCGCAGCATGCAATCAGACTCGCCAAGACTAGGCTGTTGTCAGTCCCGTGTCTCAGAAAAACTTTACGTGGAGGAAGAAAAACCCTTTACTGTAACAACTTTTGTATTATTTCTATTGGTCCGTTAATCATAAAATATTCACACAATATAAAGGACCGCTGATGATTGTGTGAATGCGATGAAAATGAATTTTTATCATTCCGGTCTAAAATTGAGTAACATGACTGACTTAAAAAGTTTTCAGAAATTTAGGCACAGTTTATTGTTGTGGTTTGATTTTATATGAGCTCAAAAGTTGAAGTCAACCATGTTACTTTTTAATGGCAAAAACAAATGATGGTCCTCTGGGTTGAGTAACAAGGTTTTGATGTTGTGGTGGCGATATGTAAGTGAGGAGTAGATACAGTTAGAGAAAGCCTGTCTCGGGTTTTCAGCTAGCTCCTACCCAGCCTGGTGCATGAAGGTGCCGCCTAATCCACGTGTGCTCCTTTTGGAGTCAGATGAGTTGGAGGAAGAGCAGCCTCGGAGAACGTGTGCGCTAACGTCCTGTGTCATGTTGACGTGCGGCTCCGGATGGTGGCCTTGATTGTAGCTGAAGGTTGGTGGATGGAGAGAGGAGGTGACATGCATGGAATGCTGACCACAACTATTGCTGGACACCCTGGGGCCAAGGCACACTGCTCTTTTTGAGGCTGCCAGCACCCGTCGCAATCTGTGTGTGTGTGTGTGTGTGTGTGTGTGTGTGTGTGTGTGTGTGTGTGTGTATATATATATATATAATGTTTTGT
>JBBIGA010000126.1:11882905-11898150 GCA_037576975.1 Alestes dentex
TTTTTTTTTACAGCAAATTGCAAGAATGTAATTTCCAGTATGTCTGTGAGTTTCCTTTTTCGTTTGTTTTTATTTCCTGTTGTTCCTATTGTTTTTTTCCTATTTGCATAAACAAGATTCTAGTATCTCTCCAATTTGTGCAGGGTGTATCATCCCTGTTCCCTGCAGAGAGCACTTATAAATCTGTTGGAACGAATGATTTCCAGCCTTTTCTGCTATTCCCCAGATGAAAGATGGTTCAGCTAGCTGTTTCTCTACATATCAGTAGCAGCTCTTTACTCCAGAGGGGCTACAGTGGCTTTCATAATGCGTTCTCATTCTCCTGTACTTTACCTTTTCCCCTCCATAAAAGCCTCGGGTGACTGATTTAGATTGAATGAGAGATAGAGATCACAGCTAGTCTCACTTTGGGACTCTGTCATACACTGACACACACACTCTTTATTAAGAACTGCTTATATGAAGAACTCCACCTTACCATTTGAGTGGTATACTGATCTCCTCCATGTATAAATCTGTTGCCTTTTTCTGAAGTAGCAGGCAAGTGCATGGATTATGGGAAATGCATCTGTTTTGTTTTGTTTCCCAGAATGTCATTGTTATTGACATTGTTATTAGCTAATCCAGAAGTCATCAGGTAATCCAGAAGTGTTTTGTTGGAAAATAAGAGTGATGGAAAGAGTTGTTGTCTCTGAATAAATTATGTTTCTGTTTAATTAAGTTCTGTCTTGCTGCCAAAGCACGCTGCACCATCCAAACTTTGCCTTGAATCTTTAAAATATGTTGTTTTAGCCAAAAATATGGTATTTTTCTCAGAGACATAATTTTCGTTTGAAGTATTGGTACTGCCAGCCAAAAAAACAGTCAGAGTACACCTCTTTGTTTTTTTTTTAAGTCGTTTTTGGGGGTCTCTGCACTCTCAACATGATTTACCACTATTTTGGTTTTATGAGCATTTTCTACAAAAGCTTATTAAGCCTGGAAAATGGACAAAATGACTGGTTGCATTGTAGACATGATGACCCTTGGCTGTTTTCGCTAACATAGTAAAGGAAACAGTTGATAAACCTCTTTACAGGAACTGTTTTTGTTCAGAAGACTCTTCGAATTGTTTCTCAATGTGTGAATAATTTTAAAAATTCTGTTAAATTCTCCTTTAAGAAAAGCATTTCCAAAGCACGCTGTGTGTCCTGATTGTGTGTATTTGAGTCATTAAGAACGGAGAGATTCTCCTGAACTATATGTGCTGGATCTGCAGTTTTTGACAATATGCCACTCATAAATGTTTCATATTTCCTCTTGAGGTCAGTTGCCATAGGTTATCTTGCAGCGTTTAGAGCTGCTCATAATGGGTTTAATGGGTTTAGACTGGCTTGGAGTATGTAGTTCTTTGTAGTTTGAACTGTATTAGCCCTCTCTTTAGAGGTAGTGAGTATAGTCACCCCTTAATATGAAGTCCTAATGACTGGGAAAGGTTAAGTGTTAAGCAGATTGCCTCTTTCAACTCTGACCGTTTTCTTTTTATTCAACCCCTTATTTTGCTGTCATTTTAATAGGCTTCACCTATTGCTGAGCGATGTTAATGAAATTCAATATGACTGCGCTTTCCAAATAAATAACATAATATTGGTATCAAACGAGATTTGATTGTAATAAGTTTGCAGTAATATGTTAGTGAATCCAAAAATCCTAATACAGTTACTATGAAATAGTGTCATATACCTGACACAGCTTGGCTTGTTTGGACTGTTATGTTCTGTGTTCTTGTCTTAAAATGACACCACTTTACATCGTATTGTAAATGTTAACAAGAGAGTAAACATCCTGAAAGAAAGACTAGTATTAATGCAGTTTTATGTATTTTGAACTTTCAAAACAACCGGAAACACCCAAGAAAGTACAGACATCACAAGTAGCCATTGGGTGCTAGATGCACTGATTAAACAGCCAAAAAAGGCTAAATACAAACTTCTTGGCAACAAGGACACATTTAATGGGTATAATATCACAGATATAATTCTAAATATGCATTGGCATTGATAAAATAGTGCCAAAACTGAAAAGGAAAGTCACAGAAAATATGGTTTACTGTATAATAAAAGTATTTTTATAATAAATGTATTATTAAAACCATTGCTTAAAATCATAATGATAATTTTTATCTTGCAAATTATTTACAGATGAATCGCACTGGGTCTATAAAATTCTTTTGAAAATGATTAATTGTTTGGAAAAATTTGGAAAAACTTTCCATTATATAGTAGTATTAAAAGCATAGTAGTGGGAATTAAACTGAGTGGGTATGTAAGCTGAAAACATTTGTTTACATTATATTATTAAAATCATAACACTTTTAACTTTTTAAATGTATTTTAACCAGTTAGTAGTTATACACTATCATTGAATAAATCAAAGTGACTTTACCATAATAGCCTATACCAGAGGAACATTAATTCAGTTCTTTTATTTATCTATGAACCGGCTGCCGGCTTTGGTACGTAGAACACTGTGGTAGGAACAGAGAGCTACCCGTTCTGTTCCTAATGAACTAAATCGAAAAATGTCTTGATTGTACTTCCTGATTAAATGAAAATAGATAAAATTAGATTGTTACCCGGTAAACCACATTTTCTGTACGTTTTTTGGTTTTCATCCCGGGATTGTTTCTTTACTCTGAAGAGCACAGATTGTTTCTCAAAAGCATTACATTGTTAAGATCATCTTAACTGAGTGAGAGAGTGTTGAGTGTGGTGCTCATAAGAATGTTTTTTTTTTTTTTTTTGTGCTTTTGAGAAAAGGCAGCCCAGATCAGGTAACGTGGCGAGGGAAATCTCTTGCTGAAAATTATTGAGCATTATTGTTTTCTTCTGCATTTCTGAATTATTTCTTACTTTAACTAATTTAAAATGTTCATATGGTTAATTATTAATGCGTGAAATGATAAGTAATTCATTAATATATTTATATAATTATTATTTAACTATTTTTTTGTGAGCCTGGGAGCATTGTAAGGGAACCGACCCTAACTAACAGAACAAACACACCAGCTATGCTGACACACTCCTGTTCTCTCGCATAGTGTGCTGTACTAAATATCCTCCCAGTAGTGCCTGTGCAGAGGGGCAAGAGGGGAGTCAGATCATAAGCTGGATACTACAGTAGTGCCTTAAGACCAGATTTTGCTGTCTAGATGAATGTGTGTGTGCTTTATCTGATCATTTGCTTGATGGATAGAATAAAAGGATATACTTATGCAATAAGGGTTATTTGAATTCAGAAAAAGCGGTGGAAATAAGAAAGCAATAATAAGAAAAGGCCCTGGGCCTTGCTGGAGACTCTGGCCTCAGGCAAAGCAATCAGTAGCCAGGGGAAACACTTATATTTCTGATGTGCTCAGAGAACAGGTTTACAGCTTCATTTGCCTGGCAGACTCGCATACATATTTAGCAGACTGTAAACATTGAGGGCTCCAGACTCAGTTAAAAGCTCAATATATCACTGAGCTTACAAGATAATCCAGGTACCATTACAGTAGTGGCAAGCAAGGGAGAAGTAGATTAAAAGCATCTTGTATTTTTACAGCTCCATGAATCAGGTCGATTAAAAGAGGGATTAATTTAAGAAGTGTTGGGCTTTCTTTAGGCTGAATGAAGCGAGGCGTTTTCGCTTGCTTTTTGCCTTCTGGCTAATTCTAGATGACTTTGTTTGTTGTGTATGAAATAATCATTTTCTATGTCTCTGGGTTGGACATCCCTGTGAACTGCAGTGATTTAGTACATGCATGCAAAGCAGAGCAAGATCTTTCCTTTTTAGTGCAATACTGTGTTTTAAAGTCATGTCAGTGCTTGGTAAGAAATGAATTTGTCAGCTAAAACATGTTTGTTTTTAAGTTGTGTCAATAATTTTTCGGGGGCCTCAGTTCATTAAATCCTCAAAAATGAATCATCTCACACCTCTGAAGCGATGCAGATGTGTTTGTTATTAATTCATAGTGAATAATTTGCACGTGTCGTGTGCTGCAGCCGTGGGATGTCATGTCATTAATCAGAGGTGGTT
This sequence comes from Alestes dentex, assembly GCA_037576975.1. Lineage (NCBI taxonomy): Eukaryota > Metazoa > Chordata > Actinopteri > Characiformes > Alestidae > Alestes > Alestes dentex. The sequence goes on from JBBIGA010000126.1 coordinate 11,886,962, forward strand.
TTAGACCGGCCTGTATGCGTGTCATCATGTAAAGCATAAACGTGAGATTACATTTACATGTTTAACCCGGTGAGGTCCAACTCCCAAGATCGAGCTTGTTTAAAGGAATCAGGTTGTAAATGATCATTCGACTTTGTCCTTTGCTTGTCCTTGTTCATAATATAAGAATAAAGAACTAGTACAGTTTGACACCCGGCTTAATATTTGCTTCTTTAGACACATAAAGGATGTCCACATGTTTGGCTTTTTGCAAGTTGCAGTTTCAGTTGACCATGCGGGTTCCTTTCAGGAAGGGCGAAGGCTTTGGTAACTACTGTTAGCGACCCTTTCAGCAATCACCCAACCGAACACGCGCTCTAATACGCAGTGCAGCTTAACGGAGTGTGTGCTCAGGGAGCTAGGCTGCTGCTGGGCTGGGACTCTGTCTTAATCTATCCATTCCCCTCTCCACTAACGCGCACATTAAAGCAATATTGCCCTCCTGTCCCCAGCAGACCGTGGACACAATAACTGCACTCACTGCTAGGAAAACACACCCAAACACTTCTGACACCTCTGGGCTCCCTCACTGCACCCTGGGTACACTGCTACATGGCCACAGGTCAGGGTGGAGGGAAAGGGTTTTTTTTATTATTATTTTCCTTTTCCCATTTTTCTCTTTTTTCAGATTTTTTTTTACCCCCACCCCCCCTCATCCTGGAGACAAAATGAGGGCTTAACCTGTAATGTACTATACAGGTCCCCTGACGGCTGTGGAGCTTTTAGTGGTGGGAAATTAGAGCGCGGCTGGCCAGGCTTGGCTGTCTGGACGTGAGCTGAGACGAGCCCCTTTCTGCTTCACTGTGCTGCAGAGACAGGCAACCTCGCAAAGAGAACACAGTCTTAACATCATGCGCTGAAGGGATGGAGCGAAATTGTGCATGGTTAATGTGTCTCTTACTTTGAGATGTTCGGTACACTGTATTCTTTTTCTAAGGATTTACATCCAGCTAAGCATCAGCATGAACTGTACTGTTCAACTTATTCAGAGTTCTTAGGCCCTCTAAGTAAATTAAAACGCTCTGTCCAGACTCCTCTTCTAATTACTGAATTCAGCTTCTTTAAGATGCACCCATTGCTGACACAAGTATTCAGTTGCGCACACACAGCTTGTATAATCTCCAAATAAAAGCATTGGCAGTAGAATGTGGAGCTCTAGAGCAGTTACACATCAGCCTTAGGCCATGCCCAATCCAAGCATCAGCTAGAGGGGTATAAACCCTTCCTGGACTGTGAAGCAGTGGAGCTGTTCTCTAGAGTGTTTGCCGCTCCATCCAGTACCTTTGAGATTAACTGGAGAGGTGCCTGGCCTCACTGATGCTTCTGTGGCTGAATGTAATCAAAATGTTAACGCAGATGTTCTAACACATAGTGTAAATCCTTTTAAAGACAGTAGAGACTGTCTTTATTGCAGCAAAGGGGCACACACATCCTGTTCTTGAGTTTACCTGTCCACTATGCGTTTGCAAAAATAAGCAAAAATCATTAATTGAAGTTAAAAGTAATACGCAAGTATAAGTAACTAAGTAATTTATGTAATTTTAGCTGTCTGCTTGTTAGCTTAACCATTTCCAAGTCTCTTCTTGAGGCAGCATATATACAGAAAAGTATATGTACAGTGGTGCTTGAAAGTTTTTTAAACCTTTAGAATTTTGTGGAGAAGCTTGCTGGAAATCTGTTTTGTGCATGGATGAGACCAACATAGAACATTTTGGTTTAAATGAGAAGTGTCATGTTTGGAGAAAGAAAAAACACACTGCATTCCAGCATAATAAGCTTTTCCCATCTGTGAAACGTGATGGTGGTAGTATCAGGTTTGGGCCTGTTTAATGCATCTGGCCCAGGCCACTTGCCATAGTTCATGGAACAAACTGTTCTAATATCGGCAATATATGAAGGAAAGTGTCTGGACATCTGTGTGTGAACTGAATCTCAAAGGAAAGTGGGTTATGCAGCAAAACAGTAACCCTAACCACAGTCGTTCTACCAACGAAGAATGGTTAAATAAGTATGAAATTGTTTTGGAATGGCCAAGCACAACTCTTGCCATTAGCCCAGTTAGCAGTTTACATGATGAAACATGATAAAGGGAATACTGACGAAGGGAATACTGCTGTTAAGAAGCTCCTTATTTGTTTAAAGTGTTTGTAAACCAAATGTTATTGCACTCTTGTTCATACAGCAGTGTGCAATACACTACTTTTGAATTAATTATTTAATTCTGTGCTTAACAATGCGATTAATCACAGAAAAAAGCTAGCCTGTTCAAAACCTATTTGTAAATATGTATTAATAAACTGTCGATTTCTGTTAAAACATAGCCTCATGAATGCTTGCCCTGTCCTCCTTCAGACAGCTGACAGAGTTCCTTATTTCCCTTAAGCCAGTTATTTCTTCTGCTACTCTTGCTCCTCTCTTGTGAAGAGCTGACACATGCTAATGGGTGTTTCCTCTTCTCAGTGATGTTGGCCTGGTGGGAGAGCTTCACCCTGACCGCCTGAGCTGTCCGTCCTGCCCCTGAAATAAAGCAGGCTAATTTGTCCACCCCCCTTGGCTCCCTTGCTGAAGCTGTGCCCAGTTCGTGGGCGTGTGTCTGCACCTCTCCCATTAATTCTTCACCAGGCTGTGATGGATAGTTTGTGTTTACTCACTGCCGTGGTCTTGTGTACGGAACATGGGTCCTTTGAATCTTACATATTCATGCGCAAGGCTGGGCTGACCTAATGTGTCACAGTGGGCTGATACAAGTCTCTGTCACTGTTTTAAGGTTATGTTAGTCTGGCCAGTTCAAGCAATCTGGAGAGACGGTGAAACACGGTGAAAGAGGTTTACTGCTATTTATGTCAGCTGCTTCACTGATGCAGTTAAAAGTGTTCCTGCCATTTCTCTGCTTCAGATTTGTGTCAGTCATCGCATACATTTCAGTAAATTTCAGGACAGTTTCCCAAAACAATATTGAGTATGTTTCTGATCATTGAATGGAGTGCATTTGACACTAATAATCTGATGGCAAGCCAAAAAGAACAACTGGATCTGGTTAAAAACAAATGATGATGATGATGATGATGATAAGCCTTTATTTGTCACTACACTGTAACATGCAGCGAAATTGGACCTCTTCGACCATAACAAAAACAATTCAAGTTAACAGAAGTTGTCTTTGACCAGCCGTTTTTTTCAGGGCCCTGCCCAGGTGCTATGTTAGGGCAGCTCTCTCTCATACAAAACAGTCATTGCGGACTGAGGAGGAGCTGTAAAGTGGATAGATTGCCCTCACAGCCTCTGTCTCTCTTTATTGGCTGCGGTAATTGACATATCCTTGTCATTTATAATCATCTGTGCGTCGCTCGAAAGTTAATTGCTTCCCCCTCTGCATTTGCATGAGGCTCACCTCTGAAGGGCATAGCCGCCCATTAATATTGTGTCATGATGAATTATCACAAATAAAGCCCAACATATTGATTAATGATGGCTGCCGGCCGCTCCCGCTCTCTCTCCGTCTGAAAAAACATTGGGCCAGCTCTTTAGAGAGAAAAAGAGAAAGGATAGTGGCTAGTGCTGGTGGTTTGGTGGAATCAGGGGTAAAGGTCAGGGTCAGGGTCATTGAGGGGCTCCTGTAGGATAACGGGGCCATAAGGGTCATGGGATATGGGAGAGATCCACTTTAAATGAAGAGGTTTCTATTATAATGTCTATTACTTAATGGCGACTGTGACACATACAGCGTATTGTGTTGCATATAATTAGTGTAATTCAGCTAAGATCATTGTAGACTAGCCCTGACTGAAGACATCACACTGATCCTCATTATGTGGATATTGTGTAGTGATGAGCTGTTGCTGTGTGATGTTGGGTAATAAATGGGTTGGGGACTTTTTCTATTTTAATATCCACTTTTGTATGGTTATTTTTAAGGGATTTGAGGGGAATGTTTGAGTAGCCTGAGCAAAATGGCTTACTTTCAGATGCTCATTTTAGTTGGAATTATTGAATTACTTATTTTGAAGCCTAGTAGTTTTTAGGAAAGGAATATCAAGTGGCCTTACAGTGAGAAGGTCCTGGTTTCGAAACCCAACCGGGACGGTCAGAGTCCTCCCTGATTTGACTGGCAACCAGTTCTGGGTGCTCTCCACTTTTCATTCTATGGCCACTGGATAACTCCAGCACCCTAGTTTGAATAAGCGGCTCAGATGGTGGATGGATGGATAGTTAGGCTTGGCTGTGTCTGTTAAGCTTAATGTACGATGCAGTATCATCTGCTTAGGTCCTACATCACGCACTCAGTCAACAACTTGCTTAATATTAGAAAAATACATTTTTCATTTCTTTATTCCAAACAAAACTGGCTTGATTCAGAAACTCATTCGAATATTGAAATCATTTTAATTATCCACATATTTGAATTAACACACCCCATCTGTACAGTAGTATATGAAATTATGTGGATTTGGACAGACTGAGGATGGCCTTGGCCACAACTGTGCTTTTCTTCACTTATCACCCCTCAACCAGCGTGATCCTATAACTAAGAGCAGTTAAGCAGCACCCAGCCTCAGAGCTCGGCTCACAGACACACTGCCTGAGCAGCACTTCATTAAATCCCAGCTGAGCGCTGGGGCCCTGGGAGAGGAGCTCGCTGCAGACTCAAATAATCATAAATCTGCTGATGACTGAGGCCAGTGGCAGCCATAAAGACAGCCCCTTAGTGGGTGTAGGCCAACACCATTGCCTCTGCAACAATGTTTTGGCTCTAGGTTAATGTTAATAACGCCTACCAGTGAAAAGTCATGCATGGGCTTAATGAAATGTCATCTAGAGCTGATAAGATATTCCTTAAAGTCTGTGGATGAAATGATCAGAAAGTAGCTGTTTTTCTGCAGTGAATGTGGTGGTTGAATCAGAAGTGGTTCTGAGTGTTCCATCAAAAACGCACTGTGGTTGATCCTTTTACTATGGTTAAAAAAGGTTAAAACATCCTCAGTTCTGTGTGGATTAAAAAAAAACAGTGTATGTGCATGCAGGCGATTGTGTGTATGTGTGTGTGTGATGTACTCGTGTATTTTACATATGTGTGAAAAGCCGTGTGTGTGTGTGTGTGTTTGTGTGTATGTGTTTGTGCATGTATTCGTGCGTATGTGTATGTGTGTGTGTGTGTTTGTGTGTGTTTGTGTGTGTGTTAGTGTCGTTCCTGTGATGAATGCAGCTCATTATTCAGTGCTGGCCTGCTGGACATAAGCAGAACCAAGGAAATGCAGAGCTGTCCACCCAGGAAGTTGAGAGACATGGAGTTCCTCTCATTAACGGTGTCCCACCAGGGTCATAACGCATGGCCTAAAATGCACAATGAGTCTGTGGAGGAGAGGTGTATTCTAATGAAGCAAACATCCCCAAAGTCATTTCAGATATTGGTATGGGCCAGAGAGAGGGGAAGGGCCAGGGGAATAGCTAACAGGAGCTCATTTCCTCTACTGAAATATTCCAGGTTATGCGTTAAGGAGCCTCCACTTCGTTAAGAGTGTAAAAGAGACGCTAATTTTGCAGGACATGAAAAACAGCAGGTTTTGACAAGAATTCCTAAGTGGAGAGTGAGCCCTAACCATGTGACTTCAGCAAACTCTGTTATGGATGCACATCAGTCAGGAGGTCCGATATTAAAATAAGAACGAACACTGCTGGGGAAAATCAGTCCTACCCACCATATATAAGTGAGGGACCACAGAGGTAGTTGGTGCATCTGTTAATAATGAAATTCACTTGGCACATGTGTTAATAATGTCTTTAATAAGCAGTTTTTAAAAACTAAAAATGCTGTGTTGCCTTCAGTGATTTGCTGTTTAAGGATGGCAATAGATGTCTTAGCTTGAGAGTAAAATAGACAGATGGACAGAATTTGCCTGTGACTCATCAAACCTTTGCTTTCTTCTCCTCACCATTCATCCTAAGGTCACTTTTCCCTGGGAATATTGGTTAACTGATCAATTTCTGTCATTTTTATTCCTTTTCAATCACTTGGTTCGTTCTTGGATCATTTGGAGCATGTGCTTCTGGATCATGTGCTTCTGCGTTTATTAGAAACAATTTGAAATCAGGATATCTCGCGAGAGTCGTGTTGTCTTGTTTTCTTCTGCCTGTAGAGACGGGTCCCTATCCTGCTTATTCCATCCAAAATCTTCCTCTCCCTCCACTCTTTCCCTTCCTCCTCTGATCCCTCCATCCTTGCTCAGTCACTTTCTCGCAAGCCTGTGAACGAGGGCCCGAGCCCTGCCCTCATTCATCACTCTGTGTTTGATCCCTCCGTTTTTGGGTAGGAAAAAGAAGAGCAGCACTTTTTGCAGCCCTCTCTCCCTGGGCTCTTAACCGGTAGGCCTGTGCTGGATGCAGCCAGCGGAATTAATTGCACCCTGTTACTGGCGATCAGCAAGTTTGCGCGATGCACATGCTGTTCCGCCATATGGCTGCCCACTAGGTGAAGAGTTTGATTAATGTTTCGGAGCCCCCAATTTTTCTCTCTTTCGGCTAATAGCTGATCCCCAGCCATCGGAAAGCCCTGCTCCTCGCCTCTCCTTTTGTTCATCTCTCTTCAGCTCACTTCTGCCTTCTGCATTGCACATGCCAAGCAATGTAATAAATAGCATGACTTTTTATATCACAGTTCTTTACCTTTATAGATTCTTTTAGACCTGACAAAAGTCTTTGTTGTCTTTATTTGAAAGAAAAATACATTTTAGAAAACTTGAACTAAAATCTGTCTCTGTAAGTGGCAGTTCTTAATTGCCGGTGCATTTTCATATGTGTTGTATGAAAGAGTGGTCATTTTCAGTAACTTCTCTTTTCAAAGCTTTCCTAATCAAAGTGATATATTTTGTTCTTCCATTTTTTGAGTCTTGGATTTATAATATTAACTAATTGACAATATTATGTTGCAATATATTTATAGTCACTGCATAAAATTATTTATTTTGAATTGAATAATGCTGATGAATGATAGTGATGGTTATTTGTTTTGTTGTGCTGGAGTTCATGATGGAAATGTGATCATAAATAAGTTGTTTGCTGAAATAGTGCCACATGTGTTCAAATAATAAAAAAAAAAACCCAAAAAAAACCAAAAAGATGAAATACTTATCTACAATTGTAATCACAAAAAACTGTAGATGCTCTCACTAGGCAGCCAAGCGGACATTAGCCACCATGCAATTGAAATAGCTTTGTTTTGTAGGCAAAGTATTGAAGGTATTTTGTCTTTTTAAAGTGATGTGCATTGGTGATTACTTGATGGTTCACTAGAAAGCACTGAGGGCAGCTGAAGGATTTGAAAGTCATCAGACGATTATGTATTGATTTTATATTTTTTCTTTTTTTCAGGGAAATTTAAGTTATGATGACTTTTAGTCATTTTGATCTGTGCCAGTTCTGCATACATACACCATATGTGTGAACTGTCAGTAGTGTGGCTTTTCTCTCACTCTCACACATACGCACGCACACACACACACACACACACACACACACACACACACACACACACACACTCTCACACAGTGTCTACTTCTCTCTCTTTCTCTCCTGCTCTGTGTTCCCCTCTCCCTCTCTGTATATCTGTGTGTCTGTGTTTGCAGAGTTCTGACTCTGTCTGAGTTTCTCTCATTAAGTGCAGCAGCTCGTCTCCACTAGAATGTGGCCCAGTAGGGCTTTTTTTGAGAATGCGAGTGTGTGAATGGCCTCTCCTCCAGCGCCCTGCGCTCTTCGGAAGCTTCCGCCCAGCACGGTAAATCTCCCTGATTGCGCCGTGTACCCCTACACTGATGGGGGTGTTACCAAGGTGGTCAACTCTCCAAAGAGCCACTCTGAATTGCAAATGGTGGCCATAACTCAAACGTAATGCAGAGCTTAGCATGGATGGCCAGTCATTCCTCTCCATTTGGACCATATGGAACAGTCACCCAAGATGCGGGATAGCAGGGGTTCGAGAGCAAGGAGGTTGTTATTGTGTCTGCACAAAGTTAGCTATTTATTTTATTTTGAGGAGAGTGAGGGATTACAACACAAAAGGGAGGGAGAAAGAGAGAGATTAGGCCTTTCTATAATAAATGGAGAAACAGAGACCAAGAAAGTGTTTTTATGTGAGAACTACACAAGTCTTCAGAAAAGTTGTGCTACACAAGTTGTCAAGGTTTAACACTCATCTTGATGAAGCTGAAGGCCTCTGGAGGTGTAGGTGTTTTTGTCGAACATAAGGGACAAATTATTGCTCTACTGTTTGTTTTTGGGCTGGCTGAAACTTTGAGTAGTTTAGTTGGGAACAGTGCGCTGTCCTTGCCGCTCACTGCCACTAAATGAAGAGAAAGAAGGAGAGAGGGAGGGGTACGAGTGCAGTAATTGCACCGTGTATGCTGAATAGTTTTGTGAATGCAAATTTCAATCCCTCCTATTATTTTAATAATCTGCATTTTACTGCTTTTGCATGGATCATTTGTTTGCAAACCAGGTTATTTCGAGAAGGAGGCTCGAGGGTAATTTCATGCTTTAAAGCATTTATACCTATAACTTAATGAGGAAAATGTGTGTTGTTTCACATAATATGCAGTGAGAAATTGGACTTTCTGTTCCTAAACTAAAAGTGTTTTTTCTCCCGTTTCCTCACAGTCTTGTTGTGTAAAATGTCTTCAGTGTCTTATGTTTTTATGTCAGTGTCTCCAGGATTTGAAATGGTGCTTCTTGTTATAGTTTTAGTTTTACACGAGGATTGGATTTCTCTTCTCTGTCTTCTCCTCTCCTGTCTTCTCTTTTCTCCTCTCCTCTTCTCTTTTCTCCTCTCCTCTCCTCTCTTTTCTCCTCTCCTTTTCTGTTTTCTCCTCTCCTCGCTTCTCTTTTCTCCTCTCCTCTTCTCTTTTCTCCTCTCCTTTCCTCTCCTCTCCTCTTTTTTCAGTCGAAGCACGGTTTGGCCAACGAGTCAGACCAGCCACCCAGTCAAACTCGATTTGCACCAGAGATTATTTAATTTGTTCAGAGATAGAAGGCGAGCGTTGATGATTTTCAGGGCGTGCGTGTGATTACGCAGTGAGCCTCTGCAGACTGATCTTAATGCACTTACTGCTGCGCTGGAGATGAACGAGACGAGATGTCCGTGTCGCTGTGTCCGTCCATGTCTCTCCTTTTTCCCTCTCACCAGAGCCTGTCGGAGGACTCCTCCGCTGCCAAATCACATTAGACTGCATGAATTAAAGCAATAACACAATTTGTTTACAACGCATCATTTATTTCCTGTCAAGCAGCGTTCCACCGGTAGGCTACGGTTCCCTGACCTCTGACCTTGTCACGGTTCGCACGCTAAATTTATTACATTGTTCCATGAACTCTGTGATTGTTTTTTTTTTTTTTTTTTGGGAGTGATGGTATTAAACATGCATGATAAGAATGCAGAGCTTTCACACATGCTTTGGCATGGCTTTGCAAACGGAGTTCCAGCCTCAGGCCCCATTTTTCTTAATAGCTTTTTATTTTTGTTTGATTGCATTTTAATTCTGTTCACTCTTGATGATGTGGACCACATCTCAAACAAGGAAAGCTACAGTAATTAACAGCCAACCTGTATTTTTACTCTGCTGTCTGCATTTTCTAATCCTCTCTATTCTTTTATCATTTATTAGGTTTTTTTTTTTTTTACTCCTTAACTACTCTTTATCACTACTGCTTGTGTGATAAAAGATAGAATGTGTATATATATTATTCTGTAATTAAATCTAAACAAATAATTTAGCGAAAAAAGTAACGAATACTTTATACATATTCAATCATATGCCATATTTTAATTTGGTGCATAACTTCATATTCTCTGAAACTGAGCCGATAATTGAAATAAGCAGTTTAATTTTAGTGTAATTAATTTCAGAAGACATTGCAAAGGTTTATAGACATTGTTTATTTAACCTGTTTTCATATAAGAAAATCAACAAAACATTTGTATTATTTAAGTGGAGTGTACAAACCTTTGCACATGACTACAGATTGCTTTTTGCTTATATTTTGGAAATAGAGAGAAACTTTCTGTTGGGTAAATCAGAAAATACGATGAAATACAAATCTAAATACAGAAGTTTAGTTAGTATTACCATAAACTGTAAGATCACAAGCTTCTTTTCTCTTTTATTCAATTACAGTGTTTCCCATTTTTCAGCATTATTCCATGTTTTTAATAGCAGAATTAAGTTCATGCTTAATTAAAATCTGTAAAAGAAAGCAAAAGGTGCTGCTTTGTCATGTCTTTTATCCCTGTGGATATTGAGATGCATGGAATTTTTTTTTTTTTCAAAGAAGTTTTGTACAAAAACATGGAGTGAAATGATATAGAAGTTGATTTGGAACAATGCAGTTATAAAGACAGAAGCATGTAAAAAGGGAACTCATTATTTTGTGTCTCTCGGAGCAGTCATTTTGCTGACATTAACAGTATGAAGTTTTTCTCAAGCACAATACGATTTACCTTGTACAGACTTCATTTAGATCTAACATAGGCGATGGAAATGTCCTTAAGTCTTCTTCCTCTGTCCACTAAATTACATGCTGAGAGGGAGTGAGAAAAAAACTTGCAGAATCGCAAAATACAGCCTGTGTAAATATGTAATTGGTAGAGCTTATTTCTGCCTATGAAATATTGGGGAGCAATAGGTATTGCATTAATGTGTGGTTGTTAGGATATGGGGAAACATGGCAGATGTGTTGGTAAATTTCTGCACGGTGAGCAGATCTGTGCGAGGGCTGAGCAAAATTGGGAGTAAATCTCTCAATATCTCCAGCGATAAAGATACATTATTTCAATCTACATCACTTTCTGATGCAAATCTAATTTCCCCCTGTAGTGCTAGAAGGTGGGGGAGAGAGGGAGATTGAGAGAGAGAGAAACAGAGAGAGAGTGTTAGAGGGAAGAGAGGGATATAGGGGGGCAGAAAGAGAGAAAGAAAGAGAGAAAGAGAGAAGGATGGAGAGTGGTGCCCGTGAGAGTGTGTGTCTGTGTGTGAGGAGCCTTTTCCACTTCAGTTGTTCAGAATTAACAGAGAAAGAACATGGTGTGTTTGTCTCATTTCACCTTTTTCCTCTTAACCTTAATGTGAATGGATGTTTTATATTTATATATTTAAATATGTAAATAT
>JBBIGA010000126.1:11908037-11929895 GCA_037576975.1 Alestes dentex
GTGCATTTGAATATTCTGAACGAAGTGCATGAACAAATTGCATTCAGAACAAGTGCTTTAAAAACTGTTGAAAGATAGAACAACATTCTCTGTAGGCCTATAACAAAGTGCATCAAAACAAAGACTGACATATATTAACTGTAATCACTGGAAAACTTTCTTGCCTTTTCAAAAACGCAGACAGAAAGTGACCATTCTGTCATACATGAACACACCACAGCACGAAATTTAACCTCAGCATTTAACCCATTCACCAAGTGAAGCAGTGGGCAGCCAGGAGCACAGCGCCACAGTGTGTGGGGACGGTACCTTGCTCGGGGTACCTCAGAGGGTCCTAGCGGTCTTGGGAATTGAACCCACGACTTCCTGATCGCAGGGCGAACCACTAGGCTGCCCTTTGAGTGGGTGTGCTCATAGGGTCTTGCCTCTTCTGTGCTTCATACTCTGCATGGCGATCGGGATGTTTTGGTTTTATATGATAAATTAATCCCGGCGTTGAGCAAGTCTTTGTGGATGCACCCCCTCTAGAAATTTCAGCATTGCGCGCTTTACAAACGGCTTTCCGCGTGTCCTTCTTAGAAATATCGAAATGCGGCCACACAGCAGACATGCTGACTCTAATCCAGTCTGGCGCGTACAGGCTGCGGTTGTGTCATCCTTGCGTCATCACTGTTTCGGTCGCGTAAAAAAAAAATTCCGAAAATTCCAATTTTTTTTGCCATTTTCAGCCGAAAATTTCCGGTGGCCGAATATTTGGTGCATCCCTAATAAATATTATAGCAGCAGAGTCAGAGCTTTCTCACATTCTCAAACGTTTTGACGGTGTCTGTTAGTAAGCTTTTATTTATCAGTTCTATTCAAATTAAGGTTTATAAAATCCTAATGCTAATGGATCGTTCTGGATGCATCTTACAGGTTTGTGTTGCTTTATCCATGATGATATTTTGTTCTGGAGATTACCAACAGCAAGAAGAATGGTATGGAAAATAAAAAGTAAGGCCTGTAAAATAATGTGAAATAATAGTTTTATTCTAATGTTAGAGGTGCATGTTCAATACTACCTAAAATTTTAATTTACCTTACCAATAAGTCATTAGAGCCTCAAAACAAGCCTATATTATTGGTCTGTCAGTTGGACCCTAAAAGCAAAACGCGCAAACACTCACACGCTCTCGTCTTAACTATATTTTTGCACGATCACTATTTTAGTGTAAATAGCGATCATGCATCAGGGTATTTTTTTTGCCCTGTATACAGCTAGATCTCTTCAAATCATAGTGTTTCTGACATGAGTTAATGTATCTTCTGTGCTTGACACATGGTTGATAACCAACTTGCTCTTTCTGCTTATATAATAATATCTCATAATATCTCGTCATCCCTCGGCCCAAGACTGTTGCCCCACAGGCTAAAGCTAATTTCTAAATAAGACCAATTAGGTGAAGTGACTTTGCCCCACTGGAAAGTTTGTCTAACAGACACATATAGAATAAGACCGCACATTCACACTGTAAGAATGATTTGGTAAAATATCATATTTACGTAAATGTTTCTCAGATTTTATCTTTTATAGATGCATGTATTGAACTGAACTGCTTTGCCTTAGTTTTTAAGAACTGCTGACAATATTTCTCCTTATTTCCAAATTGTTCTTTAAAGAAATGACAAAACATCAAAATAAGAGAAATGGCACAGTGTTTACTTGAATAATTCAGAGAAAACAAATCGCTTGTTCACTCTTAAACAAAATGGCAATAATTACCTTTGATGTATTTCTAGTAGTATTTTGCCATCCAACTGGTCACATTGCAAGAGGAGAGTGTTGATTACAGCAGTGGTTTTATGTTCTTTTCCCCATTAAATAGGATTTGATTCCGGTGATCACTTATCAGTACCCCATAAAGCAAAATGAGGTGCTTGTGTAGGAATTTAACAGACACTGGCTGTCATACTCATAGAGATGCTGATTTAAAAATAAATTGCAGTGGTTCTTCTGGAGCTGTATATTTGGAGGTCTTTCGCTCCGCACAGAAACTACAAGCAAACTTTCTCATGCTGTGTGACCCATTATTATTTTTAAAAAAGGATAAAAAATATAACACACAACTAAAAACAATTTTTGTCTATACATGTGTCCATAACTTGTTTCAGACACATGTATAACTGCTTGATACTAATTAAAGAGATGTGAGCTTCCATTACCTGTAAGCTGTCTTTGCTTAACTACATCTAATGTAAGTGTTAAATTGTGTCAATTTCAGTTTTTCGCCAGAATATTCCTTTCATGTATGTGAGGCCTGAGGCTTTTGATAAAGTGTTTGGACAGTACAGGCACTCTTCAAGATACAGATCAGCCCAGAATACTCTCCCAGGTCTAAGTTCTAGACCAGTATCCCCTTAATAGACATAATTCTACAGTCCCAGGCTCCAGTCATGAACCATCAGATTATGCACTGTTAAGCAATTATACAGAGAAATTGTTGGATGATTATTTTGTATCTCACCACATCTAAAAGAAGATTGGAGCCTGCTTGTAGGAGCAGACATGATTGTTTTGAGGTCCTCTGGCGCTGTGCTGTTACAGGGCGGTCTAGAGCCCTAATTGCAGAGCAGTTGATTAGTGCTCGTTACTGGCTGACAGACAGCTGGTTGATATGGAAGAAACGCTGAGCTGGTGCGTTCTGTGTTAAACCGCTGCCATACTGTACGTGACGTGATTAAAATGCCCAGTGTCTCTTAAGCCCACTGTAATATGAGCAGAGTTCAGACGCCCATTCATCAACCAACTCCCTCATCACAGTTGCTAGTGGAGACAGTACCAAACCTGCTAACCTTGCACACAGCTGCTTGCGGAAAAAAAAAATAAACAAAAAGGAAGAGAAAAAAATTAAGCTGCAGTATTTACCCATGTACAGCGTTTCTCCACAGTGAATAGTGGACTGAAGTCTGGCATTTCAAGAGGAAGAAATGGTGTATTTAGAGCAAGAAATGATGTAAACTGTGTGTGGCATTTCTCTAAGGCTGCTTTCTTTACCTCAGGGGACCTGTGATTGACCTGTGACCAGTGAATCTATGATTATATCTTTTGGAGTGATTTATACACCTTTCTTCTTATTGATCACGTTACCGAGCGATCAAAGGTAAACTTAAAAGCCGGCACTGAGCACCACCATAATGGCAGATTTGGCTTTTTTCATCCATTATTTATCCCACAAGCCTATTCTATATGCCATTACGGACTTCATAAGAGCACAGGACTCTGCAAGGCCTCGCTGCACACTTAGTGTAAATACTGAATGGATTCAATACGATGAGTGTGGGGAATCATAAAAGTGCCATAAAAAGCATATGGAGATGCTATCCAGCCTCAGACTGTCCAACTCTTCCTGGAGGAAATGCACCTCTGATTTATTGTTGAGAATAGAGAGTTGATTTAAATGCAGCCGTGTCAGTATATCAGTGGCTAAAGCCTCAGGGCCATATAGTACCTAGAGAAATGCACAGGTGAGAAGAGTGGCTGGAGAGCTGTAGGTGGTACTCCACTGCTGTGTGGATTTCTAGGTGATTTTGATGGATGATAGAGATACTATTTGTTTAAATATTGCTCTTGTTTGTTCCCTCTCCCTCTCTCTCTCACTTTCTGTTTAGCACAAAGCTCGTGTTGAGGCCATGCCACTGGACCTAGCCTCGTTGAGAAGTGTCAGAGAGTTTGCAGAAGCCTTCAAAGCAAGGAAACTGTGAGTAAATCTGTCCCATTTTTATAATTCTGAACGTACAAAAGGTACAAATATGTCTTAACAGGGAAGAAGCTACTATTTGTTCCAACAATCTTAACATCACCCGAGAGTGTTAAGGGTAATGCTATTTGTTCTGAAGCCCTCTTTCATCCTTTTGTCATCTGTGCACCATCGTCTGGCCAATTTTCAAATTAAAAGCTTTAGTGTAACCCTCCCTCCCCAAACAAGCCATGCACTCTAAAATGGAGAACAGTCTCAGGACCTGGCCAGACTTTTCTTGGAGAGCCATTAGCTCCATTTGAGCAGTGGTCTGAGTCCAGTGCTGGAGTCTGACCCTTCCGAAACCCCTTCCTCTCCTTCCCCCACTCCATTACCGAGCTATCAAATCAGCACAGGGCCAAAAGGTCCAGCCTCTCTCATCATAAGCCTCCCCTCCCCTCTCCCTGGTCAATAAATAAGTATCTCAACCTTACTACATAATTCCATCAATCTCATCTCCACAGACTTTGAAGTCCTTCACAGTCTCCCAGTTAAATCAATTACTGGCAGGGCTTTCATGAAGTTACATTACGTGGCGGAAGGCGAAGGAACAGTGACATTGGCTCTCAAAGGCAGGCAGGGTAAAGAAGAAGACAAATACCATTGATGCCTGCATCTTATCTTTTGAGCTAAAAGTGATGGAGCAGGAAGGTTTTCTATGATCTCTCCACAGGCTTGATCTGTGTATAAACACTGAAACAGTGGCATGTTTCTGTCTGTAAGCAGTCATTAGTTGCATGATGGCAGCCTGTAGTGTTCAGTAATTAGACTGATGGGGTGTAATTATGATTTAATTGTGATTATTCCCTAGTGTGTCAGATGGTCCATTGTGTCTGTTTTTGGAGCACTTGTCAGCTCAGGTGCTCCAAGTAAAGTGCTTTGTTTTGTTTTGGCAGAGAAAAGGCATGTTCGTTATGCCCACAAAGTATGGTCAAAAAAAAAAAAAACAACAACAAAAAAAAAACTATATATATATATATAGTTTTTAAAAATATATTTATTTTTAATAAAATACAAGACAGCAAAATTATTATTTTATACAAAAACAAATATTGGAACCCAAAACGTAGAACCTAAGAGCCAAACATTTTCTGAAAGCCTTGGGACTAAAGCTGTAGCATAACTACACAGCACTAGTTTTTTAGTGCTATTTATCACCGCCTTAACTGAGAGTTTACAGTGCCAAGTGCATAAATGCATGAAAATACAACGTTCAACAATTATGCCTGGAAACGTGTGTTAAACCACAACAAACATTCAAAATAGAACGTAGAATAAAAAGTTCTTTTTACTATTTGATATTGAAACAAACAAGAAAAAAGTCAAGAGTCTGCACAGGATGTAACATGAAAGTAAATGTCACTCATTTCATAACTCTTTATATAATTAAAGATGTAATTATATTTGAAAGCATAGCACACTGCGGTTTTAGCCTTGCAGCATGTTTGGATCATAATTTCGGGATTTGTAAAGAATGGAAGAGTGCAGAACTGCAGTCTGTGGTACTCTGGGTCATGATGTTTTTAAACTAAGGCTAATAATGTTTCTGAAACTGCTGGTCCAGTCTTCTCCTGGCGGAGCCATTTATTAGCTGAGAGAGATGCCATCCCAGTGTGTTTCCAGAGGCTTGTGGGCATTGGTGTCGCTGCCCTGGCAGGTTCTCCTGTCATGTATAGCTACTGTACTTTCCTTACCATCCTCCCTCAGGTTAGCAGAGGTTGTGCAGTGGTAGAGGTGACTGGGTGGAGTGTGCTGGGCATCTGCTGCTGCTGTTGCTGGTGGTGGTGGTTCTCTCTGGGCTCTCAGGGGGCTCTAGGGCTCATCTGGCCGCAGGCGGGCCCTCAGGCAGGACACTGCAGCCTGCAGCAGCAGCTTGGTCAGCAGCCAAAGCCCTGGAGGTGACCGCCACCCTCTCCCCCAGCCGCTCCACCTCTACCCCCTCTTCTGTTTGCCTGCTGCTGCATGAGTCCTAATAAGGCCTTATTGGTCATCTTTCCTGATTAACATGCTCTCAGAACACTGCTGTGGAAAATTACCCAGGGAGAAAGAGAGAAAAGGTATAGGAGGATACTTTGAAAGCAGAATTGGTAGTGTAAGACAATGAGGAACCAACATATTTGGATGCCTTTACCTTTATTGTGCCTGTGTATTAATCTGTGCTTTTTATAGAAGGATATACCTGTTAGTAAATCGTGTTTGTTTATGGTTGAATGTGTGCATGTCATAGTAAAGGGTGTGTAAAGTGCAGTGTTAGGAGTGTGTGTGTGTGTGTGTGTGTGTGTGTATATATGCATGTGCATTTGTGTCTTTATACATTTTAGGACAAACATGTATTGAATTTTTTGGAAAATTAGAGAAAAAAATCTTATTATGAGAAAAGTGCTATTAAGTACATATGTGATCATCCTGGTCTGATGAAAGATTTTATATCTCAAAAATAGTAACGTAATGAGAGTTTTAAAACGAACAGCAAAATTTTATTCCGAGTTGCTTTGGAGCCATTCTACCTCTAAAACCTATTTGGCTTTTCCAAATGCTAAAATAGAATTAAATGTTAACATTAGAAATAGAGTTGCTAGGTTTTGTTACAACAGGACACATGAGGGGTGTGTGTAAAACAGTCTGCCTGTTCTCCACTCCCCTCCTCTGTCATGGCTGAGTGAACGAAGTGACAGCCCAGCCACTTGCAAATCTCTTTCTCCTCTCTCTGCCTCAGCCTTCCATTCACATCAGACTTGCACTGCTTTTAATAGAAGCTGATAGCATTTAATAAGAGAGAAAGATTAACCCATTAGCCTGAAGCCATTTGGGACCCAAATCATTTATTTGGCCCAGTGACCCACAGTGAGTGTGGAGATGGGGTTCAAATGTGGACGTACAGGTCCGGAGGACTGTCCTGTGCTGTGGCCTGGCCAGTAGCCCAGCAGAAGCTGCTTTACCCCCTTTGTGTCTGCTCCACACGGAGTTGCTGCTGGTCTACCTGAATCTGCAGGTGGTAGAATTTCTTTTGATCTTCTACATTTTCAGTTTTTCAGCGGGTAGAGCTTCTTGTATTTTCAAGTTGCCATAGTCAAAATATCCCTTCTTCTACTTACAAACACAAATGGAGAACCTGCACTTTTGAGAAGAATTATATGCTTATGCCTATGAATTATTTAACAATCACTGTGAAACGAATATGAAAATGATATTGTACAGGCTCTTATAGTCTTTTAAAATACAGTTAGTAAAATAAAATGGCTCTTATAGTCACACCTGAACACACCACAGCACACCACACAGTGTGAACAATGTGGTAATCTTTCTCTGCATTTAACCCATTCACCAAGTGAAGCAGAGAGCAGCCAGTGACGCAGTGCCCGGGGAGCAGTGTGCGGGGACTGGATCTTGCTCAAGGGTACCTCAGTGGTGCCACCGGCAGTCCTGGGTTTAAACCCACAGCCCTCTGGTCACAGAGACAACTCTCTAAGCACCAGCTTTTATAAAGTTAAACAATTTAATTGTGAGCATAATACTACTTTTCACTCTCTTCTGTATCTCTGTCTGCTGATTTTCTTCCTCTGTCTTTGCTCTCTCATTCATACAGCTCACTAACTAGTTCTTGTGTCCCACGCCAACATCTAAACACATACACACTCATGAACCCCCAAGCGTGATCCGTTCTCAGGGACGGAGTGAAGGAGCAGCCCCTTTCTCTCCTGCCAAGGTTGTATTTCTTCATTAGTTATTCCCAGAGTGGGGAGTGTGTGTGTGTGTGTGTGTGTGTGTGTGTGTGTGTGTGTGTGTGTGTGTGTGTGTGTGTGTGTGTCCCAGAGGAGGAGGAGTAGATTAATTCGCATCAGAATAGAGAGCTGCTGAGGTGTGAATGGCAGCAGGCAGCTGGTGAAGGTGCGTCACGCCCCCTTGTTTGTGCTCCAAGCACTTACACGTACACATACATACATGCACAGTCTAAGTCACTGCCATGGGAAATGTAATGCAATCAGTGCTTCTTACATTTTAGTGCACTTCTCTCTCCTCTCATTCTTTGTTCTCTTTTCATCATGTTCCACATGGTTCAGATGCACACCTCTCTGTGCATATCCCTTCAGGTATAGTTGTGTGTAATTAAGTTAAGCATAGAGCCAATGCTGTACTTGCAAAGCTAATTGCATGTGACGTCTTGTTCTCTCAACTGCCCTCCGTTTGCGGTCGCAAACTGTGCCCCATCTCACTTGCCACATGTGCATTAGGAACGCCTCTAATGTAACATTATTGAGTTGATGGGCTTTGGATATCAACTGTCAAGTCAGGGACTCATTCTAATTTAGCCCATTTTGTAAAACGACCTGTGTGTTTGTATGCGTGTGCGCATAATTGTGTGTGTGCGTGGCTTGAAGCTGCGTTCTGTTACACCAGCTCTCTGTGCGGCCCATAAACACAGCCCCTTAATGGGCTGGCCGGAGTGGTGGGAGAAAAAGTAATCACTCTTTTACGCAGAGAGATTATTCCCGGGTCAAAGGCCACACCCTGTGGGTTCTTTTAAAGTAAATATGGAGCATTATTCCTCCCTGCTTGCCCGTTACCGCCCCCGCTAGCCCGGCATGTAAATTGCACATCTGCGGTAGACCCCCTCGATCGCATTAATAAGTTTAAAGGGAGTTTTTACATTATGTGGGCTTGCCTATTAAAGCCATTTGTTAGCTTTTTGCTTATGAGGACAGGCCTGGCAGGGAGCTGTATTACGAGAGTGAGGCTGCTGTAACGGCGTGTTGTTAAATCACAGGCCACACACCGGGAGGATTAGCCTGAGTTTATGGGGCAAACAGCAATACATGGCCCCCTCTCCTGCCCAGGCTCATTCAATCAGCCACGTCAAATATGAAACCAGTTGTAGGGGCGCCGTGCTGGACGAAGAGTCCTCATACCTGCCCTCTGAAACATCCTCTGACCTGCTTTTTACTAAAAATCCCCCTGTGGTGACATCATGACAGGGCCTTTTGTTTTCCTCATCTTTACCTTGTAAAGAAGATGGTGTCAACAAAAATGCTGCTTTTACACAGGTGGCTTGAATGTTATAAATTTTCACTTACAAGTAATGGAAGCTTATATGCACCAAGTAGCATTGTGCAAACTGCATGCATAAATCATCACACCCCTTCTGTAAGCCACACAGATTTTAAAAAAGGTTTAATACAATTAGACGGTATCTCTTAGTCTTTTGTCTTTGTCACCTAATCTTTGTGCATTTTTATAGATGACAGTACTTTGTACAGTGTCATAAAAGCCCCAAAAGAATGTATTTGTATTTGCACTGCCAGTAGGATTGTGAGTGATATTAGTGTGTTGTCTCTTCTTGGCGGAGTGTTTGTGTGAGATGATGGGATTCTCCCGTGTGTGTGTGCTACCCATGGGATGAGTATTCTGCAGTTCATTGATGATCGCAGACATGTTCCTCTTCCATTACATGCCTTTAGACCAGAGCGTGAAAGTCATAAAGTTTAATGCAATTCACTCTCAGGTACAATCACTCCCTCTTCTTGGTGTCACGCTTCATTAAGTGTCATGGAGAACCTGTACGTGTGTGTTTCAGACAGAGGTCGAGAGTGGTTGTGTTTTCTGTGTGGTGGCCTCTAGAGAGCCGTGTTCTATACCTAGAGAAATAAGAAATAGACAGAGAAAGAAAGAAATTCTTTGCAGGGATAGAAAGAAAAGGAACAGCGAAAAAAAAAAAAAAAAACAATCGTTGCAATTTTCCTGCTTACCCCAAGTGTGGGAAATCAGCCAAGACATGTTTAGTAATATCTACCTAACAAGCAGTGGAATATTATGAGCACCAAACTGCAAAATTGTCTGAAAAACCAGACACTAATATTTATAAGCCCTGTAGTGGACAGTTTGAGCTGCCAGACAGTGTACAGTGTGCAGTGTACTTTTGTCAGTTTTTGTAGAGAGTAGACATCAGAAAGACTGATTGGCTACATTTGGGTTGCATGGAAAATTGTGTACATTTGATCTAAAGGACTATTTCTTCAGTGCCGTTACAGCCATGACAGTACACTCCCTTGTTGAAGGTCCTCTGATCTGTCCTCTAATGCTGAATTTTATGACTTCTTTTAGCCTTAGTGGGGACATCTTGTCGACAGTTCTTCTTACAGTGTCTTACATTCACAACTAGAACTGAACACGTGTCATAGAAACTGAAATGGTTTTAGAAAGTAGTGTGAGAAAGGTTCATACCAGGCTTATTCCATATGTTTTGAAGGTCACCCGTGGCCAGGGCGTTTGCATGGCCTCGCTTGGCATACTGAAACGAGCGCACACTTTCCACGCTCCCCTGCTCTCACACTGATGCAGACTGCAACTTTTCCTCCCTGAACCTGGAGGGAAACACGCCATGCACTCCTTTTTTTTAATGTCATAGGGAAGGCTCATTATAGTAGGGGCATAACAATTCCTCCGTTAATTTTCCAGCAACCAGTTTTTAATTAATAGTGCAGGCAGTCTTAAACACAGAGTACACAAATTGCCTGTGGCCCTCATAATTAATTCTAATGGAAGAAATTAAAAATTGGTGGGGTGGATTCAGATTGTTCTGTGGCGCCGCCATGGGTTCTAGATCAGTGGAGCGACTCTGTCAAAGGCAAGAATCTTCTAGGGGTTTGGGTTTTACAATACTCTCTCTCAGGAATGAGGGACATTTCCCTTATCTGTGTGGAATGACCTTGTTGGACTTATGAGCTCTAGTCATGAAGAATATTGCAGTTTTTCTGTCATTGAATTCACATGTGGAAAAACGGAATCTGCACAATTATCTGTGTGGGAAATACAATTGTGACTTATGGGTGATGTATGTGTACATTTTAGCTTTTGATTCTATTTATATATGAACAATCCTTTGAATTCATGTAAGAATGTATGAGACAAAGACATGTTCTGAAATGCTTCTGTCGCTTTAAGTACCCCTCAGTAGGCTGATCTAGCTGATCTTACAGAGTGGCTGCAGTTCAAGCTGGATCACAGCCCGGATGTCAGCTGACACCATTAGCAGTTTTCTCACACCCACAACCTTTTGTCCTGCATCTTTCACCTTTCTCCCATATTGTATTTTTTTTGTTTTTTCTCTCTCTGTTTTCCCAATATAGTAAACCCCTGCTTATCGGGGTTACGTTCCAAGAGCACCCATGTATAGTGAAAAACTGTGAATATGTGATGTGGTAAAAAAAAAAGGCCTAAAATTCCTGTTTTTATAATGTAAACACTAAATATTCCCCCAAATATTTCATTTTAAACTCAGCTTAATACTTCACTCTTAAAGAAAATGTAAAGGTAAACCTGTATTCGTACTGAAATGTGAAGGTAAACCCGTATTCGTACAGTTTACACTGAACTCCCGCAGTGCTAGAATGTAAATACCGATGTTACCCCTGTATAGACTGTACTGTAATTCATACACACATGATTTCTTTGGTATGCACTGTTGTTTTCTTTGGTATAAGCAGGTAAATACAGTAATACATTTATTTAATTTAGTGTAATAAAAATACAGGGCTTTAAGAAGAACAAAATGAAAAACACGAGAACACTCACAGAAATACTCGAGATAGCTCCACACAAGATGCGTCACAGGGCAGCAGCCAATCAGCAGCAAAGAGAAATAAATAGCGTTCTCGGATTGGCTACTTTCAAACCTCCACCATCCCAAGATGCACTTTCTTTGTGTTCTCTGGACAGTACCAAAAATGTATAGTTATATTTTATATGGAAATTTGGCTGAATTTACGTTAATATTTATGTTACAAAATTAGTATATTTTTCTTAATATTTTAGCGCTAAAATGCATTAAAAATTATATACTGCCACAAAAAAGCTGTGACGTCCGGGCCTTGTCCGCCACGCCTCCTTGTCCTCGTGCTGGTTGTTAATGTTTGGGCATGGCACTGAGCAGCGGAGGGTCATTCTGTTTAGGTGTCTGATTGCCTTGCTAAACAACCCAACACGAGGACGAGGGGCGTGTCAGACGAGGCCTGGACATCACAAAAGGAAGAAAAAAAAATGCGGAGGACATCTGCGGTTTCCGCGTTAGTGCAGGGCTTCCGCAAACAATTATTAGTTCGGTTCTCAGAAAAAATCCACGGGAGACTGAAGTCGCGACTGCTGAACCGCGTATAAGCAGGGGTTTAATGAAATGCATTTTCATATTACTAAGATAACGTTTAAAGGTGCTGTTTTTGGTGCTGATTTTTTTGCTTGTCATTCTGTGGTGTGAAGTTGTGTCAGTGTGAAAGTTGCGTGTGGAGTTAATTTAAATCTTTGAGTTTTTGTGTTTCCAGACCCCTGCACATCCTGGTGTGTAACGCTGCAGTGTGTACGCAACCATGGCGTCTAACAGAGGATGGGCTTGAATCCACTTTCCAGATCTGCCACCTGGGCCACTTCTACCTGGTGCAGCTGCTGCAGGACGTGCTTCGGCGGTCAGCTCCTGCACGCGTGGTGGTGGTGTCCTCCGAATCACACAGGTCAGCACAGCTACAGCTTCTCCTGCTCCGTCTGCAGAGCACCACCCAGGCCTTCCACACAGACCTCCTGCTGCTGCGTGTTCGGTCCGGGCTTACAGTGTTACACTGTACGGTGTTAAAATCACTTATAATATTAGTAAGATGTATTATTTTCATCAGTGAGAACAGATTATATTATTAACGAGATTTCACCGTGGATTGTAGTTGTTTTGTTTGGCATTTTAGGTATTTTAGGAATAACAATAACTTATCAGATGATAAATGATATTTAAGTGTATAATTTATTGTTGAGTATGTAATTTATCTGCCTCAAATTGTTTTTCACCACTCTTATAAATACAAAGCATTTTAGATATTAAGTTTGGGTATTAGTTTTCCATTCTCTTGCAAAGAATGTAAAATTTCTAACAGCTTTTCATAAATTCTTAGAAACTGCAGAACTGCACAGTACTAGCATCATATCACAATAATGGAATAGTAGTGGATGTAAGTTTATTTGTAATTTACCACTGTTGTCATGGACATTTTGCCTTTTGGATTCAAACGAAATATGTTTATTTACTAACCTTAGGTCGTCAAGAAAGGGCAAAAATAATTGTAAACTTTTTTCCACAGTTTCAAAGTTTGGACACATATTACGTTATGTTTTTCTAGCAAAGCCTTGTCACATGTAGCTTTCTCACCCATGCAGCCCTGGTGAAGTAGGATATGAGCCATTGATCTTGGCCTGAGATTTGATGAAGGTTGATTAAATTGGAGCAGAATGGTCATGATTGATTTGACCTGCTGAAATGCTTCAGTGCTCAGGCAGTAGTATGAAGGCGTCTGCGGTGGGCTATGCAGTGGCACATGGGGCTACAGAGGTGTTCCCCACCGCTCATTTTTGGAGGAGCAGGGAGGGGAGCGGGAGAATCAGGCATATGAAAATGAAGAGCTGATAGAGGTGGGAAAATGCTGGAATATGTTATGATATCTTATGGCACAAATTAATGCTAACAATAAAATAATCAATTCAGTTAATAAAGATGTTGATTTGCACTAATGAAGCAGATCAGATTTGCTCCCCCATGGTAATGACCAAGAAACAAGGTAAAGAATTTCCATTTTCCAGAGCCTGTTTAAAAAAGAACGAAAGTGGACGTAAATGGGGGATTATTCTGTTTATTACGGGAAAATGAATCCCCCCTCGCACGTCTCCCATTCCGTCTCACCTAGTCCAGAATCTTTCCTATCAATAGTTCATCCCCTCACCCCTCAGAGAAAGACTAGCACTGATTGAGGGGACAAAGAAACACACACACACACACACACACACACACACATACTCTTACTATGCTGTCATTTGGCCTCACAGTTTAAAAGTAAACTTTTATCCCAATTACAGGCGGTTACCCCTTCTTCTGCTTTTCTTGTTATTCATCTCTTCCTTCTCTCCTCTGCTCACTTTAAGCCACTAGCTATAATAGGTGAGTTCAAAGACTTGACCTCTAACTTGCTGAGAGATTATATTTTGTGAAGCTTTGGCACCAAGTAAGACCTTGACCAGGTCAGGCAGGTGAAGGAAGTAGAGAAAGGAAGATGAGGGACCGTGGAAATTGAGCTTTGGCAAAATAAAATGGTTTCACTTAAAAATGTTATCTCCCCTGTTACACCAAGGCTTACAGGGCTCAGTGACATTACAGACAGGTCCTGAACATTTCCACACCAGGCCCAGTTCTAACAGGAGGAGATTGATAGTATGATAGAGAAAACTAATCCCTCACTCTCTTGCCTCCTACTAGACACACTATAACACTACTACACTATAGTTACTACATGCTAGTTTTTTGTTTTGAGATACTGGCAATTTATTTCCTATGAAATAACACTTTTCAACCTAAGTAATTACCTTTACAGTTTATCAGATATTAGAGTTTATATTTGTTTGCAGTTTTGTTTAGGTATACCTGCCATTGCATGTACTTTGTTGATTTACACCTAAGTGTCTATAGACCATTTGTTGCTGCACAGTTTTTACTCCATACTGTTCTTCAGTGGCACAGCACTGGCTGTCCAGTATAGCAGTCTGTGACCTGAATCAAATCATAGCAGTCCATGTTACTGTGTGTGTTGGTAGAAGTGCATTAAGTACAGTGGTGTTGCTGTTTTCAAACACTTGCTGAGTTTCAAAAACTGCTGAGTTGAAAATAACACGCTTGCTATAAGTATCCAGAAACTAGAGTCATTCTCTAAACTGAAGGGTTAGATAATGCATAACATAAAGGATGTGCCAACTGCACACCTCCAAGGTGCCCAACCAAAGTAGGTATGTCTTATTTAGAGGCCAGTAAGTGTAAAAATCCCTGCAATGCTGCATTTGATACAGATACCCCAAATGGAACACACACTAACATGCCACGGTTAGTGACAGCGCTGGGCTGAAAATTGTCCACCACCCAAAGAACATCTGCTCAGCACTGGTACTATGAAAGTCCCACTCCCTTGAGATATGGGGTACGGGTTGCTGATCATGCAGCAAGAGATCATTTTTTTCCCTAGTGACTCTACAGTGTGTATCTAATATGGTAGGTGTGCTTGTAAAAATTGCACGAATGCAAGTGTAGCAGATAAACTGGAAACATTGTATTCAAAAGCAATTAGTGATCGAATTCCCATGTATGAAATGTAAAATGGAGAATGAGAGATGCACATATGATCCTTGGGTGAGCAGTGTTTTACTTGGATAAATTGTACTGTGTTTGGGGTTTAAAGCAGTGGGTAGGGTTAGACTAGGACAAAACCAGCCTGCAGATTTATCTGAGATGTAACAAAAGCAAATACACCAGTGTGATTGGATGTAAATGAAAATGTGATTGGCTATAATGAAGATGTAAATGTTGTGTATTGGTGAGGGAGATGGTCGGGCGCTCCCTGGGATGAAGAATTTCTTGCAAAACAGTGTGTCTTGAGACTTTAAGGACTCACATGCACACATACACTTCGTTGTGTTGTCAAACATCTGGCGTTTAACAGCTCAGTTGGAGCCAATTAAAGAACATCATGTCACAGCTTTGATTTGCATTAAGTGAAGGTGGGGTGTAACAGGGCTGGAAGCACATGCCTTTGCTGCAGCTCTTTATTTACACACTGTTCTCAAGTCCTGACCACTGCTTTAATGAGCATTTTCAGCAGAGGGAAACCCCCTGCTATTGTCAATCCCTTTGGCTTTAAGATCTATGATAAAATTACCACTCTGTGTTAAGCAGCATGCTGTAAACTTGGAGCTTGATAGAGACAAATGTCTGGCCTTGGATTGTACTTGGGCTAATTTTTATGTGCGGCCTGAAAATAGCGGTCTGTTAACGCTACTGCTGCCTCTTACTGTGTAGAACAAATACAGAGTAAATTAACAATATTTAACCTGAAGAATTATTGCCCTTTTGTGTTTCCTGTGTTGGATCTGAGTTTGGGTTAGCAAAGTATCACTGAAAAAAACACTCCTTAACTGTGGTAAAATGACTGTAATACTCAGCTGATGAGTACCTGTCTGTAGTGGCTACTTTACAAAAGCTCAGTTCCACTATTTTAAACAAGTGAAACAGGGCATCAAAAAGCAGCTTGAAAGTAGACCCCCTACTGCCAGTGGTTATCTAAGCAGTCTAATGGTATCCAAGTAGAATTCATGTTCTGCCTGCATAATTTGTTGGCTACTCTGAATCAGTAGCTTAAATGATTTGTCACTTTGTCATTAGCCACCTACCCACAGTACTCTGCTTTAGCAAACGGTAATGCTATTTGACTTGTTTTCCAAATGATTTGCTTTAGTCACCAGCACTTACCACCGTGGTGATGTCGGGTGCCAATTTTCTCACTTTGAAATTGGAGTCAATGGCCAATTAAGTTGTTTTTTATAAGTAGGGAAACTGTGGATTCTAGATGATACACTTGCTTTTATCGAAGACATTTACAAATGCGTGGGGTTTCAACTAGTTATGTTGATCATTATTGACACGTAGTCAGTGTGCAGGCTTGAATCTTTCTGCCTTGTCTGTGCTGCTCTAGGTTCACAGACCTGGTGGACTCATGTGGTAAAGTGGACCTGGCTCTGCTCTCACCGCCCCAGAAAGAGTACTGGTCCATGCTGGCCTACAACAGGGCCAAACTCTGCAACATCTTGTTCTCCAATGAACTGCACCGCCGCCTTTCTCCCCATGGAGTCACGTCCAATGCAGTGCATCCTGGAAACATGATGTACACGTCCATCCATCGCAGCTGGTGGCTCATGACTTTCCTCTTTACTCTGGCACGTCCGTTCACCAAGTCCATGGTAAGCACAAGCTGAGTTTCAACATTTCTGCTATGATAGCATCGCTGCTTTACCTCCTCTGTCTGACAAGGGGTATTAGTGGTTTGTCGTTATGTATCATAAAGGGTAATGTGGGCATTTGACTGATGCTCTTAACCAGAGTGACTTACAATCATTAGTTACAGGGACAGTCCCCCTGGAGCAACCGAGGGTTAAGTGTCTTGCTCAAGAGCACACTAATAGTAAGTGGGGGTTCAAATCTGCAACTTTGTAGTCGTCAGGTTCACAGGCGAGTGTTTTACTCACTAGGCTACAACCACCCCCATCATATATGGGCAGCATGTTATTTTTGTGTTCCCCCTATTTTTTAAGCCTGGTGGTAGACCCTTCGAACAACTGGTGTGGGGCCAGAATAGTATCATTGTTCAGAATTATATAAAAATATATAGTATTATATATAGTGAATACACTATACATTTAAAATAGTTCAGTATGTGAACAGTTTACTAAACATTTATTTTCAAGAAGTGCAATTGTGTTTGACTTGGAGTCATTTAATTTACCTCAGGAGAATTCATGAGCTTTACAGATCATACTGGGCCAAAGACGAATCTACATGTATTTCTACAGAAATGTATTAGGATCAAGTAACCGTTCCATAAACCAAATCTAAATGCTGTTTGGACCATAGATAAACATAGATAGATAGATGCCGTGGTAAATGTTGCTCTCAGAAATGGTGATGCATCACATTGGAAAGAGAAAATTGACACAAACCATATTTAAACAAACACATGTATGGCAATGATATCACTTCTCAAGATTAAATTGGCCATTACTTGCTTATTACTCAAATGATTTGCACCAAATTTGTTTTGTTAAATATATCACACATTTCTGCAAGTATATTTACATTTGCAAGTATTTACACATGAAGGGGTAAAATATAAAAAAGAATATACTGATATCTAGGTTGCATGGAATTACTTTCATATCTTTTTCATAAATGAGAATGAATCCTAGTACAGCTTTTCGGTCAAAAACTTTTTATCTGCACCATTGAAGATTGATACTACTGAGCTTAACACATGCTCTGGTAGGATCAATGGTGTCACAAACCAGTAAACACATGTGTAAATGACTTGTGAGTTTAATGGACATAAAATTGTATGCCAGGAAAAAGCCACGAAACACAATGAAATGACCTAATGTAATGTGATTTCAATATTCCAGAACTGACTAATGTATGGCTGAAGTTAAATTGCACACATGCTCAACAACACTGTGTATATAAACATTACTATGTAAAACTATATTTTAATGCCACATCAGATTAATGTGCTATGTTCTTTCTGTTATTGAATCCTGCCCAACCTCCTGATTGATGTCCTTTAAATAGTATAATTTAGTATAACCATCTTTATTAATGGGGGCACCGTTGATGCTCTTATGTGTCGCTCAGGGTGGGAATCGAACCCCACTCTCCTACTTGAAAGGCAGCAATGTTGCCCACTGCACTCAGCTGTCCTCTGCTTCATACTACCATATCACACTGTTATGTCCGCGCTTGGATATGTATAGGATGTGTATCGTTTTCGTGGATATTTTTGTGTGATATTTTTCTGTTCTTAAGGTAGTAGGATTATCTGTTCACTCTTGGTCTTCAAAGAAAATGCTACCCAGAATTCTTTTATTCATTTGTTTGGTGTGCTGTGAGCAGAAAAACACAGTTTGAACTGCCACATACCTTCCATGGTATACTTATAGTACGTTTCTTATATAGCAGTAAGTGTGATCTCATGGGTGTATCTTTGGACCTTCTCAGTGCACAGGCATGCCTGCATCTGTGTGTGTCTTTGTATGCCCGTGTGTGCGTGTGCAGCTGTCAGGCTTAAATAGCCTAGTATGGCATAAATCAGACGAGCAGCTCTTCCTGCACACCACACTCAGCCATTTTAGCCAGAAGCTGGAAGTCACACACACTTACAGAGACAAACTATAAAACTCAACATCCTCATAAATCATAAGCCATATCTGCTGCTCATACGCCTGTGGCCCTTTCTTCTTGTCATGGTTTGCTTTAGGCCACACATTGCATTTGATGTATGCTTTGTTTTAAATATGACGACTTTTGTGCATTACAGTCCTCTCCCCCTTTTTCATCAGTTTTTGTGTGCGTATCAGAAGGAAAGTTTGATAAAGTGTTCAGCTGTATTCCGACAAAGCTCATCTGAGCTGATTATATTTTAAAGAGATCTAATGGATGATGTGAATTTGAGATGACTTTCTGCATATCACTCAGCATAATTCAGAAGCAGCGTGCCAATACCTGACTTTTCATTCATATTTGATATAGAAGGTATTAGGTTGGAGGTGCATAAGCATTGTAATTGTTAGATAATGTGTACATTAGCTTTTCATTCTAGCTGTACAGAAAACTTTTCCTAATTCATGTACAGTACTTAGCAAAAGTCTTGAGCCACCCCCATCACTTCATATTTTGCTTCCAAAGATCCAGACTTACTAGGATTTTTTATGTAGTCTTGAGGAACACTTCTTCAGACTTCAAAGGACTTTCAAGGGCTTCAAAGGACTTTTCATTTTCAGAGGAATGTTTGTTTGTTAAGCCACACTGTGACCCAAGTATGAATCATTCAAGCAGGGCAAAGCGATGTTACTTAAGGCCTGAACCAATAAAGAAACTGGTACAGATGATCAGGCGGTGATCAGTATACTGGTGGTGTTGAATGCTGAGTTGGTTGGAACACCTTTACTTAGGCACCTTGTATCTTTAGGCACTTTGCAGACGCATAAAACATTTATTGCCATTTCTTTAATTTAATCTAGACTTTTACACAATACTGTATAAATGTGTATAAAGTGTATAAAGGCACACTGGGATTTATTTACAATCTATAACTCTAGAAAACAAAAGCATCATTAGTAATTAGCATCATTTGCTGACAGTGCTGTTCATTTCTCTGTGATTATGGTCCAGTCCCTAAAGCTGAACATTTGCTCTTTGCTTAGTCCTCTTAGAGATAAGCCATTTAAGGTATCTCTCTCTCTCTCTCTCTCTCTCTCTCTCTCACTCTCTCTCTCTCACTCTTGCCTTGCTCTCTCTCTCTCGCTCTCTCTCTCTCTCTCTCTAGCCCTGCCCTGACTGTAATAGCACAGAGCTTAATATAAAACCCTGATATTATTTTATTTATTGGTTACGGTGATATGAAGATGGTATCGTTTTAATTGCTTGCAAATGCGTCTTTGATCCTGGGAGACTACTGAAGGTTGCAAACATAAGCATAATGCTGCCAGGAAGAGGCTCAAAACAATATTAGACTCGAGTACAGCACAACACGGATAAAACACGGTCTAAAATGGGCTGTGGAAAATTTATAATTGCACCAGTGTAGAGAACATGTGAACAGTACGCTCCAGTGGTAAGTGCAGTGTTTGCAAAGAAGCCAGACTTTGTGTCCAAAAGCACAGCATTAGAGATGGAATAGTAAAAGAAATATAGCTCAGTTTACTGGATGCTTTCTTTCCCCCCATGCACTTTGAATGTATTTATGTTTTTGAATGCTCAACATGACAAACAGGTCCAGGATGTAGTGTCTGGTGTATTTTATCTGTAAAGTGACTGTAGATGAACATTGGTGCAGAGCGTGCCTGAAAAACTACAGTAAAGCTGTGAAATTATTGCTTCTGAGAAAATCTAGAAATTGAAATATTTGAATATTTCTTTTATTTCATTTACATTTACATTTACATTTATGGCATTTAGCTGACGCTCTTATCTAGAGCGACGTACATGAGTGCTCAAGTAGTCCACATCTGTATCTTAGACCTGTAAAGCTAAACTTAAGTCAATCATCCACAATTCAGCCAAGATACTGCGGTACACCTAAACAACACCTGTCAAATGATACCTAAACAACACCTGTTAAAGAAGGTAAGACATAGGAGGGGATGGGTAAGGGTGTTTTTTTTTTTTTTTGTTTTGTTTTTTTTTTTTTACACAACTTACACTGACATATACACAACACACTTACATTCTCACACACAAAACACACACACTCAACAAACGCACATACACACACAATATACACTCACATACAGTCAACACACTCACACTCAACACTAGGGGTGGGAAATAAAGTCTGTTTTTAGATGCACTGCGATGCAGAAAGTGAAAGATTCTGAATCGATTTAAAAATGTTAAAAACATTTTTTGTTCATGTTAATTACCAATGCAATGTTGAGGAACAAAAAAAAACGGAACTCTAATGTATGGAAGTGCAGCACCCGGACATTCTCCGAGGTGCACATAAAGACACGAGATGGAGGAGCGAGATGTACGACTAGCAGAGATGGGGACTCGAGTCACATTTAAGTCGCACAAACAAAGACTTGTGACTTGACTTTAGACTTGCCCTCAACGACTTGAGACTTGATTTGGACTCGAGCACAATGTCTTGAGACTTGACTTGGTAAAAATGACCAGCACCCTTAACATTAAAATCAGGCGTTTGGAAGTACTTTGGCTTTTATGAAGTTGAAGGGAAAAAGGACCTGGACAAGAGTCACACTATATGCAAGTTGTGTAAAACTAAATTGAAATATTTTGGAAACAGGACAAAGATGAGAAATCACATTGAACATTTTCACCCGGAGGCACAAGAAAAACAGCCAATGGCTGCCACCGCCTACCAGAGGACCATCGAGCAAGCGATGTTGTTCATAAGCATTATTTATGTGTCTAAGCTGTGATTTCAGTACAGCTGATTGTTTTCGTAATAAAAGAAATTGGAAGTAATTTCATTTTGATTCATTACAAATGCTTTGCTTTGAAAGTACCAAGGTGAGGGGGGAGGAAGATGCATAATTGCATCGCAGCCCTCTGAATCGTAATCAAATCGAATCGTGAGGTGCCTGAAGATTCCAACACCTACTTAACACATACATACACACACACACACACACACACACACACACACAATATACACTCACATGCACTCAACACATACACTTACAGTTGGTTTTAAATGGATTTGAAATGGTTTAAGTAGATTTAAACTGGTTTAAGTAGGTTTGTTCTCTCTGGTTGGGTAACAGCAGAAATGCTCCAGTTTAGTTCAGAACCTTGTGTAATATGACCTGGATCATGTGACCTTCATGTTAAAGACCGCCAGGGGTCTTTGTGCATGCAACACACACACACACACACACACACACACACACACACACACACACACACACACACCCCAGGCCCTGGCCTCTGTCTGACCTGTAATCCCAG
>JBBIGA010000126.1:11940911-11961463 GCA_037576975.1 Alestes dentex
ATATAGCATTTATTCATGTAAATTTAACAATGTAACATACAATAAACTTTAGTTTTAATAGGTAAGTGACATTTAATACATAGGTAACATTTTTTATGTTCGCATTTGTGTTTTCAGTTTGCAGTCAGTCATTTCGTTCCGAGGCAGTTGATTCATCATCATGCAGCGCGTGCATCCGGTATTGACCAGTGTGCTTGTGTAACCTCCACTAATCAATTATCTGCACTATTAATGTCCGATATAATCCATTACTTTACTGTTGACCTGCTTTAGTTCATTCATGACCTTCGGAGCAGATAATAGGGGGAGCAAGACCTGTCCCAAGTGATGAATTTGAAAAGAGCAGAGCAGGGGTTTATTTTCACTGTCAGTCCCCACAGCCCCTCAGCGTTTTTACAATTGTAATGGGGCTGTGCTCTAAGTGCTTGGGGACTAAGTGGTTATTTATAAAAATCTTAGATTCAATGCATATTCGGAACCTGTCAGTGCCAGGGGTCAAGGAGCTAAAGGGCACTCTGGCTAAAATAATGCTTTCCCAGGCAGGGTAATAACACTAATCTGACGAGGGTACGAGACGGACATCTGTTTAGCCAAAACCAGATGTTTTTGCATGTGCATTTGCGCTGAGAATAATAATATATCTCATATCAGAAACTGGAGTTTCAACCTCAGCATAAAATACCTAAGCAAAAGGACCCCGGTATAGTATAGTTTTATGTATGTATATCTATGTTGTTTATGTATACATCTTAATATATTTATGTATTTATATGTTATGTCTGCACATTCTAAAAACTTGCAGCACCATTTCAGTACCCAGTGTTGGTGAGGCCTGAAATATCACATCATTTCTTGTAGCCCAACATAAAGTATAGTCATCTTCATGATGACAAACTGTAGCCGAGTGTTTACATAAGAATACCACGTAATATATGTTCTACACCCAACATAACATACAGTGGGGCCTGTGAGAAGAGTGAAGACATATAACATTAAAATAAGAGCAAATGAGACGTATAATAGTAAAATAACAATGAGACGTTAAAATTTCTTTTTGGGGCAACGCTTGAATTTTGTGTTTCTTCCTATAGTTTGAGCAGTCTAAAGTGAAGTGCATCATTTAAAAGTCATTTTAACTAAAGTCATCATTTTTGAAGTTCATAAAGGAAAAAAAAAAACATTAAATCAGTACTGGGATCAGCAGGTATTGAGGATTTTTTCCATTTGTGCAAGCTGGAGTTTCACCTTCACTTCAGCGTCGGCACACTGCTCTCTGAACGTAAAGGACCAGCCGCTTCATCAAGTCTCTGGCGCTGAGCGAGAGTGTGGGATGTGGAGGTGTCAGGAAGCTGTGCAGTGGGCTCCCTCCGGCTGACTGTGTGGTGAGCACACAGTGTGTGTGCTGTGTGTGCTGGCTGGAATTTCACCCAGCTTTCCTCCCACTAATCGATTCCTCCAGCAGTCAGTCATGAGGGACAGCAAGCTAGCAGCTGGGTGATGCACACACTGCCTGGCTCGCTCTATCCTATTGATGTGCCCCACTTTTACACTTTGTTAAAGATTGATGTGGCACCATTCACCTCACGGGGAACTTTCTCACTGTTCTTTTGACTTCGTATTTCTTTATTCTTTTCGTTTTTGCGCGTATTTTCAGTTCCCGCACAGTCTTTGGTTCTAGTACATAGTTTATGTGTTTAAAAGTCTTGACTGAGGCTGTCTAAGCATCGGCTCTGTCATAAAAAGACAGCGAGTTCGATCCCTAGCGATGCCCCAGCCATCTGGGGCTGAGTATCCAAGAAAGTACAATTGGCCTTTCTCTCTCTGTGAATAGAATAACTCAATACGGGGCTAGACAGCACTGGGTGTCTGTTGGCAGATGTAACAGAATTGGCAATTAGTGTTCTCTTCCAAGCGTGTTGAGCTGTCCGATGATGGGAAAATTTTGCATTTATTCCCCGAATTCTTTTCTTCAGCGTTGGTAGCGTTATCAGATTGAGAGAGTCCTAATGTGGAACAGGACATTGGGAACAAATTGGGGAATAAATGCAAAAGAAAGCCTGATTTTACAGGGCTGGAATTATTAGGACTTTTTAAATAAAATATCAGAAGAATTTTACTCACTTTTGAATGAAGTTCTTTAGAAAGTAGCCTATTTGAGTGTGAGTGTGCATAACAGAGGCCACATCTCTTCTTCTGTCTATAGCATATGCCCGACCCCTCCCTCCAGCTTTACTCTGACAGGATGCAGCTAGATGCCTAGTTTTGATCACTGATAGCGGTTTCTACAAATGAGGTAAAGAAAACATAGATTTGAACAGTGGTGGAGCCAAATGGGGTGTCCACCCTTACTGGCCACCTTGGATGCCAACCTAAAATTTCATATGCCGTCACTGGCGGTTTGACGTTGATTTACATCTCATTGCACTTTGTGTTGAATGAAGCATTTATTTGGACTTCCACCAACTCCTTTTTCAAATCAAGGAAGTGTCTGCATCCCAAACCACAGACTTCAGTATTTCACATGCTACATTAGTGAATGCATTTCTAATAGTTGTGTAGTATTTCACGCACTATTTAGGTGGTAGTATGCAGTTTGGGATGCAGCCAATATTTTCATAGCAGGCATGTGACATAGCTATAGCAGACCTGTGGCAAAATGACTATTTTGAAGTGAGTTCATCAGGTTTAGGTTTCCATGAAAATTGCGTTTAGATGCATATTGTTAGTTCGTCTCTATATAACGGACAGATAATCTGTTAAGAGAGATCAGCGCCTGTCATGTCGTCTCAGGACACAAACGCAGGAGTTAAACAAAACAAACAGGGCTTTAATGGCAAAACAGGAGCTTAAACAGTCACCAAAAAGCAAAGGGCTTGGTTAAGAGAAATACAAGCCGTCTTTCCTTCAGAGCCACGTGGAAGGGACCTGTTCCTGTCCGGGATGATCCTTAGTCTCGCTGACACGGTCCCGATACTTGGTTTTGCTCCACTCCAGAGCCGTGAGGGGTACACATACCAAATACACTGACATGTGGACAGGGGGCCATGGCAGGGTATCCTCAGCTCAGAATTCCAGAGAACTCGACCGCTGGGGGCGTGGCAGAGGCGGCACGGTTGTGACAGTACCCAGTTTAGCCTAACATTTTAACATCTGTGCTCATAAAACATGCATAGGCTATACCGTGTAGTGTTGAATTTTACAATATAAATTGCTAAGCTAATGTGGAGTAACTACTACAGCTGTCAGCGTGCAGCCAATTTTGCCATGTGAAATCTATTAACTCAGATTTCCGTACTTGAATTCAAATGATACATTATTCTAAAGATAACGCAATTTGTTGATAGACCGTTTGCTATTGTTAAGGTGTCGACATTAATTGTTAAGATGTTGACAATTGATTTTGTTGAGTTATTAAAACAGGAATTTGCAATTAGGATTAACTTCACTAGGACACACACTACGACTACGAGGTCAGAGCATCTAGTGACCAAAGCCTCTCTAATGTGTTAGTACAATACTGTGTGTGTGTGTGTGTGTGTGTGTGTGTGTGTGTGTGTGTGTGTGTGTGTGAGAGAGACAGAGAGAGAGAGAGAGATTGATTGAGCTGCTGTTCCAAAGTATAGACACTGGCTATTCAAAGTGTGTTAGGGAATTCTAGTAGAGTAAATCTAGTGGACCACCATCTGTCACTTTGAACTCCGTGAATGAACACTTTACGGAATTTATTCATGCATCTGAGATGCCAGTTTATGATTCTGTTATATCACATGAATGGTTTACGGAGCCTTGAAGCAGCCTTGGTCAACCCCTAGTCACCCCATGTGTAAAAATTAGTTATGCAACTGGATGTGAACAGGGTTGTATCAGATACAGTGTTCCATTTTTGATTGACAATTTGATGTTGTATTGAAAATGATACAGTCTCTCTCCCTCTCTTACCCTCGTTTTCTGTTGCTCACCCTCCCTCCCCACTTGCCTCCTACTTTCCTCCCCTGCTGTGTTCAGCAGAGGCATGGGAACCAGGCGGTTAAGCCAGTGAGTTATTGTTTGTTTTGATATGGCGGTATAGATAGTAATGCCTCCTCCCCGGTTGCACAGTCCTGACGAAGAAGGGGTACAGTACAGTACAGTGGAGCATTGGTGGCTTTGGAACAGCGTGACTGACTCATCCCACTCATCATCTTCCCCTGCAAAACACATAAAAACTCAACCTCTTTGCTGCTTTCTTGGAGAGGGGAGGTAGTGTCAGGGGTCAATTGTTATATCATATTACAGCTGCAGTGTTACATGCTTGTTAATTTGCACACAAGCAGCGTGTGTTTTGCTATAAAAGTCAGCCATGTTGTCTTGTAGTAGCCATGAGAACGGCCGCAGGGTGGGCTCTCTGGAGAAGTCTTGAGTATCGCTCCTGTCTCCTTACCCCAGGGGGCTTGCCCGGTATGCAGCCCCCAACTGCTGTGTCTTCCGTACTGTGGGATTTTTGGCCATTTCGGCTTTTATTTATCTTTTAATGTGCTTCTGTTCTCCTACGCAGAACAAATCCCAAGACAAAGAAAAGTGGCCCTAACTCTAAGCCCCCCCCCCCTGTAAGTTACAGTAAGAAAACCATTAGTAACTGAGGAGGTGCTTGCATCTCATTACCATACGTCATTGAACAATTGGAGAATGTCATTGCATCATTCATGGATTGTAGAGCTTACATAATAGAATTAATTTTAGATGCATTTGTGTCTGGTTAATATAACACTATGCTGATGTTTTTACACAACAGACACAGACACTGACGTCACAAACGTCCATTGTAAAAATCACTACACAAATAGACATGACAATCATTTCTTTATTGAAAGGAATTGAACTCTACATTTAGATATTTTGACAAGTTGCTTGCTACAACTTAACCTTTTTTTTTAATTGGTTGTCGCTAAAGCATGTTCAACCTCTGAGACAATTTTAAGATATATGTTATGCGTCTTGAGTATAAGGATTGTGTCTGACTAGAGCTGATTTACATAAAAATGCAAGTGTGAATGTACCCATGTTGCATTTTGAGGGTCAAGGTTACTTTATTGTCATCAGCCACTATGGACACATACATAGTGTGATGAGACAACGTTGCCCCAGTGCAACACATAGCAACATACAACATTCAACAGAGTGCAAGTTACAGAAAGACACAACCCAGACAACACAATTAATAGACACCACAATAATGCAACAGCAATGTAATGTAACAGCACAGTGTGGGCACTATGTAAACCTTCCAGAGTGGCTAGTATTGCACCACAAGTATGATTACTGCACAGGATGCCGTTAGCAACATTGAAGAAGTGCAAGGGATGACAAACAATACAGTAAATAGACAGTATAGCAGATGTAATGTGGCTCTTGATGCTGGTGTAGATGAAACACCATCTAGGATCTTGGCACAGATGTGTCAGCAACTACCATGAAAAGAAGAGCATGACATCTCAGGGTTTACCACAAGGGAGAGGTGCCGACTCGAGTCCTGCGAGTGAGAATTTGGTGGCTTGACAAAATTTGAAAAAAAAGAAAAAAAAAACCAAACAAACAAACTTGCAACTCGACTTTGAGTGGAACTCCAATGACTTGGACTTTGACTCGGCCCTGAGTTTTAGGAAAAGACTTGCAGAAACTGCAACAAATTAATATCTGATATAGATTCCTAGTAGCAACTTCTTCAGTAACTGGTTACACTTTGCCTAAGGACAAATGAGATAAATGTGAGTGTTCAACTTTGTGACTATCAATAAGCACTTGCTCAGCACACAAACTCTTACTGTGGTGATTTAACAGGTTAAATACCTTTTATTCATCATAGTAGGGAGAAAAAAATGAGCTCTAACGATTTCTGCATTTAAATTGATTACAGCATTCTTCATAAGTTTCCTCTCTGATCTTTGACTGGCATGATTTTTTGGTTTCTATTGTGTGTTGTATAAATGTAGTTCAAAGTAGTGACCGTCTTGTCAAAGTTGTGTGGCATTTGATAACACAGTAAAATTGCTGTAATGATTTAATTCAATGCATTCAAATTAAAGATCAGACCCTGGTTAGGATAAGCAGCTCAGTGAGTTAATGAGTGAATAAACGCTCAATTTGTATTGGTTGCCAGGATCCCAGGAACCTTTCACATTGCTTTTTATTTCATGTGCACTTGCACCTAATTTAATAAGCTGTGGTGGGCTGGCGCCCCGCCAGGGGTGAGTCCCTGCCTCGTGCTCATTGACCCCAGGATAGGCTCCGGGTACCCCCAACCCTACTGAGGAACAAGCGGTTACAGAGAAAGAATGAGATGTGAGAACTCTTTGTAAATGCCATTGTGTCCGTCAGGATTAGTAGTTATTTTGAAAGGTTAAGAAGTACATTTAACATTAACCCTTAGAACTCGAGTGTATTAGTAAAATCTGATTTCAACAAATAAAAACGGTGTAAATTAGTCTAAAACTGGTGTTTGTTCTCCTACACACTCGCCGTTTGCTGCTCTTTCATTAGGCACACCGCCGCTCGGCCGCTCTCCGGACCCCCTCCCTCTGTGGGTTTTCCCCCTCCCACTTGTGGGCGGAAACTATCCTGAAAGTTCTCCAGGGTTCAAAGATCTTGTGTTTTTTTTTTTCCATTTGCTAAGTTTTAAATAAAAGAAATTAGGGCATTTTTGTTCTTGATGGACATTTGTGTGTGATGCCATTTTTAAAACTCCAGTAGCAATTATTATTGTTTCATTTTTGATTAAATTATAATAACTTTGATTCTGTGTGACATAGGAACACCAAACAAAGCTCAGGATGATGTCTGACATCTTGAGCTTCAAGGAGCTGTTTTACTGTATGACCACAATTTACCATTTGGGCCTGCGCAATTTGATATACTCCAACCCTTGCGTTTATTACTACAATGCAGTTTAAAAGGGCAACATCACATATCCATTATTACCGGTGTTGAAATGGAATTAGATTGATTGAAATGTACATGTTGACTCAGGACTCTGCCTGTATTGACAATGCCTTCACACTTGCAACGTGTTCCCATCTCTGCTGCACAATCATCTTTACGAATGGAAAAGGCAGTCTGCTGAAAAGTGCATAAAAAGTTCTTATAGAGAGATGAGATGAGAACCTTTACCTGTACCAGAATGATGAGCAGGTGAGTGACAAATAAGAGTGGAGAAATGAAGGAATTGCTTGTGATGATCCACCTCCACTGAGAAGTACGGTACCTCGGGCCCATTCGGTTCATGTACGGTTTAACTGAATGGCACCCATTCAAATATTCTGCAGCCAGTCATGCCTTTTAGTATCTTAAAAAAATGCCAGTAAAGACCAGAGCTCTGCAATCAATAAAGCTAAAAGCATCAGCAGAACAAAATAATGAGGGATTGAACAGTGTGTTCTTTAAGTTCATCCAAAGGTAGATTCTTTGGATTTCATGCGTCTGCACTCCTCTTTTTTCGGACTCTGTCTGTGGCAGCGTTTGTGTCTGAGAGTCTGCCCACAGTCCTCAGCTGAAGAAACACTCTCTCTCACACTGACGTCACGTCTCTGCTTTGGTACTGTAACGTCCTCGGGGGGGTCAGAGGTCACTATTCCGGGGCTGTCTGGGGGATTCTCAGCATAGCCCGTAAGTCTTTTCCACATGATCCGCCCCCTTGGCATCCTCCCAAGCAGCAGAAACACGATCCCAGGACCCCGTATTCATCAAAATCTCCCTCCAGTTCTTCCTATGATGCCTAAGTACACAAATCTATCAAAATTATCTTTTACTTGACCCATCAATGCTCTGGCCACATATTTATATCGATCCATCTGTCTGTCTGTCTATCTATCTATCTGTGTATCTATGTATCTATCAGTCAGTCTGTCTATCTGTCTGTCTGTCTATGATGCCAGAAGTGTGAATTTAAGTGTAAAAATCTATCACATTTAGCCTTTAATTCGTGCTCTGCACACAAATGTATATCTATTCATCCGCCTCTCTGCCTATCTATCTATCTGTCTGTCTGTCTGTCTGTCTGTCTATTTATCTATTAGAGGATTAATCTATCTATCTGTTAAGGGTCAAGCACATTTATCCTTGCTCAGAATCTACAGTTTGAAAAGGCTGTTGTACCTGTGTAGCCTGTGTGTGCTGTGTACACACGTGTGTTCTGTCACTGAACATGGAGCAGTGCAATCTCTTACAAAAAAAAAGTGCAATGGGAGCTGAACAATGGGAGCTATTGTTCGATAGCTCCCCATCACTACTGTCTGTGGGTCTTTACTATGTGCTTGAGTGTCTAACCTGTCCGGAGTATGTTAAGTCTTTTAAAATGAATGTTTTAGTAGCCA
Organism: Alestes dentex; assembly: GCA_037576975.1. Classification (NCBI taxonomy): domain Eukaryota; kingdom Metazoa; phylum Chordata; class Actinopteri; order Characiformes; family Alestidae; genus Alestes; species Alestes dentex. Next base: position 11,949,257 of record JBBIGA010000126.1, read on the forward strand.
TTAAAGTTGCATCTGAAGCCTTGCTCATCATGCCCTAAAAGCATCACAGGTTCATCAAGAGTAGCACCTCGAGCTTCCCTTCTGGAATCATTTACATCCTTTGATTACCAAAGGAACCTGCACTATGTGTAAAGGTAGGGGGCATCAAGAGAGGGGAAAGTTTAGTAATCTTGCCATTTTAAAGCTGTGACTGTTAACTTTCTAGAAACATTAACTTGTCAAGGCTCAGGAAACTGACAAAATGAAAAAAATACTGACCTTACATGACGTCAGTCAGGAGGATCTGGGCTGATCAATAAACCGCCTCCTTTTTCTCACCCATTTATTCACTGAAATGATGTTCAACATAATCACATGATGGGTTGTCAATATTCTGACTGACTGTTTGGCTGAGTGAACAAGTTATAGGAGGAGTTACATTATGGGGCTTTAGCTGGGCTACAAAATTGCTTGTTTTATATCGCGATCACACTTTGAATGAGTGCAATTTTCAAATCATAACAGCAGCAATTATTTATAATTATGATGGGAATTGTTGCATAAATTATTTATGAAATTGCTAAGAAAATTAGAAAGAAATAAAAACTTGTGAGCTAGAGCAACCAGAGTTTGTGAAGCTAGACCAACACCCATGTGCAGGGCAACACATCCACAACTACCTAAAATAAAGCCAGAACAAGTGGATAAGTTGACAAAATAATAGGCTTGGACGTTGCTTAAAGTAAAGTAAAGTGCCCACCTTATTGTCACACAGGGTAAACAATGTAACATTTAATACTTGTAAATACTAAACAATCTTTAATAATGTTATTTTCTGCTTTTTCAATTCTTTTTTTTACATTTATCTACTTTTCTATACGTTTATGTAAAGTTGGGGGGAACACGAGCCTAAGAATTTCATTACAGGTAATGATGCTTGAAACTTGAAACAAGTGAAGCAGGGGGCTGCCACCAATGAGGGGCGCCTGGGGAGCAGTGTGTGGGAGCGGTATGTTGCTCAAGGGTACCTCAGTGATGACACTAGTAGAGCTGGGGTTCGAACCCACAACCTTCTGATTGCAGGGACTCCCTAACCACTCGGCCACCAGCTCTTTATTAGAATGTATAGAAAATAATCTCAAGTGCAGTCACAATATTAGAAACTACATCTTTTCTACAAATTGCCCAGATTAAGTTAAACTAGACTTCCTGAAAGATTCCGATAATTAAAATTGTATACCATAAAACTGTAAAACCCTTCAAAATTATATACCCTAAAATTGTGAAACGTTCACAATGCTAGCTACAAAATAACACATTTGAGTGTGTCTACAGTATGTTAATCAGACTGTAAATTTGTTTTGTGCATCATGCTTTTTTTCTCTTTGTTAAATAAAATGCAATTGTCAAACATTCCATATCCAGTGTTAATGAACACAAAATGAAGGCAATAATAAACACCATGATTCAGTTCAAATTGCATGGACAATAGGAAACATTGCTATAGGCATTGTGCTGAAAAGACAACGAAAAAAAAAAAAATCAAACTATCATTACATTTTATCAGCAAAATCTAGAGTTAGATCAAAACTTGTAACCTCAGCACCCATAAATGATGCATCTGCTTTCTGCTAAGCCACACAGGTTTATCGCTCTGGCCTTATCTGAATGTCTTTTTAAAGCCCTACACGAGCTGCACCTCGCGCCGACTCTTACTGTCGACCACTGTGACCAGCCAATTCAGATAAGTCAAGTACAGCTGAACTACCATGCTCAGCGGTGGACTGCCTACTGCTTTTCCACACCACAGTTTATCCTTCAAAGGGCCCTTATCCTACACTTTTTCTTAGATTCTGTATTTTTTACACATGCAACATAAAAACGTCATAGTTCGGTTGTCCGTTATCCATCCTTTCCTTTTTCCCTTATGTTTAAACAGCCCGTTTTGGTACTTTTTGATGCCTTTTTTTGATGCTTGTATAAATGATCTTCTGTTTCTGTATTGTGCCTCATTCAAAAAGCAGAGCACTTCTTATCATTCCAGTGTTAATGGGTGGGAGTAAACTTCTGCGGGATGAATAATTGGATATATGGTAATAAGTTAAAATTTCATGGCATACAGAAACAATTAAGTCAAAATGTGCTTTTTAGCATAGTTTCCAAAGATGGACTGGGTGAACTGAATGGTACGATTTGAAGGGTACGATATCTGCATGCTCCATGAACTCTTTGTTGAGTACAGTGAAGAAATTTTCAGTTTTTCATTGCATGTGCTCTTCAAAACAAGCCCAAACTAAATCATGTACAATTAAATTCCAAGTTTAACGTCAAAATTATTTGTCATGTTGATAAAAGGTCATTTTATGAAATAATTGCTTACACTAGTGTAGACTAAAATTTCATAAACGAGGCAGCAGAAGGTGTTTTTGGTTATATTTAATGTTTAGGCAGTATGGCAGTGTTTCTTAAGGATAACTATGATGCAGTTAATATGTATTACGCCATGATATCTCTAAATTATTTATTGTGGAATTGTCTTCTTCACAATTTGCTCTATAAATACGAGACAGTCAGGGTGTTCATTTTATTCTAAACTCTCTCTGTTATTACAGAATCCTCTAAGGCTGATTCTGGACCGTTTTCAATTTCTTCATTTGTTTTACAGCTTCTGGTATATGGCGTATGGCTACTGTGGCCTGTATAATGAGTCTATAGCGATTTGTTAAAGGACTTAAATGCAGGATGATTCTGTGTTGTATAACATTGTTGATCTTGTAATGAGGGAATATACGTGCTAGAGGCTGAGTCACGTCGGCCGTGGTGCTCACAGACGAAACGCTCTCTCCATTCTGCATCAGCGCACTCGTGGAGCTTGGCATCTCCCAATATACACTGCAGTATACACAGCGGTCTCGGTGGGATTATCATGTCATGAGCGCAGCACAAGTGTAAATAGTTGGAGCTAAGCAGGGTTAAAGTCAAATCCCGCTCTGCTTCTTCAGCACTTAGCCAGCACAGCACTCTCGCCTGTCAAACACCGGGCTTTCTCTTCCCTGTGCCAGTTCATCAACCCCAACTAATGGTTTTAACTCTTAGAAGCCTGAGGTTGTCATTATTTTTCTACACTGTTTAAATGGAATTATGCTTAATTACAAAATGAGTTATATATGAATTACATTTACGTTTTCTATTTACAGGCTTGGGTCTGGACTTCCATCTCTGCTGGTGGCCTAGTGGTTAGGGAATTGCCCCTGCAATCAGATGTTTGTGGGTTCGAATCCCAAGTGCTAGTGACCCCACTGAGGTACTCTTGAGCAAGGGACCGTCCCCACACATTGCTCCCCGGGTGCCCCTCATTGGTGGCAGCCCCCTGCTTCACTTGGTAAATGCACAGAAAGAATTTCACACTCTGTGCTGTGGTGTGTTTAGGTTTGACTATAAGGGACCACTTTACTTTTACTTCTTTGTTTCAATGCCAAGAAATGGCAAATACGAGATGGAAATTCTTGTCTCAGAGGACCAAATTTATTCCAGTTCCATGCTTATGATTTAATTTCAGTACTCCAGTAATTCAGTATGTTACATTTCAGTAATAAATGATTGTCTGAAAGGTCATATAATGAATAAATCTATGGGCCGCTGGTAGCCTGTTGATTCCATCTCGTATTTGCCATTTCTTGGCATTGAAAGAAAGAAGTGCCCATGCAATCGAAAGGTTGTGGGTTCGAATCCCAGAACTGTCAGTGGCACCACAGAGGTACCCTTGAGTAAGGTACCATCCCCACACACTGCTCCCTGGATGCTGCGTCAGTGGCTGCCCAATGCTTCACTTACTGAATGGGTTAAACGCAGAGAAAGAATTTCACACGGTTCACACTGTGTGCTTAGGGGCCATATATAAAGGCCACCGTAAATGTGGTGCTGAATCTGATTGGTTCCATGAGCTACAGCTGGAAAGTGATTATAGTATGACATTACACGGTGCTTTATGAATGCACATGATATCTGTGACTCATTCTTTGAATGGTTAATGTGCTGGGCGTATGGGAGGGCATGTGCGGCAGTGGCACTCTGAAGTCAGGGGTCATCTCCCGCTCCCTGTGCTCTCTCGCTCTCTCAGAGATGCCCTCTCCTCTCGCTGGGCAGAGTTTGATATTCCACTGGGCAGTGAGCTGAGGTCCACTGCTGCGTTCTGAATGTCAGTGTCCTCTAAATGACCACCAGCCGAGCACTCTAGCCACCGGCACTTTCTGGAGTAGAAAATCCGCTTGGTACCTCTTTTAAATGCCAGCGAGTGCATGGATGGGGAGAGTTAGGTGGGCAGAGAGCAGTTGGCTGGGAATGAGTGAGAGATTGATAGATAGAGGGAACAAGCACAAACACTGTGCCATGTCCTAAGGGAGGAGTTCTTCCATCTGCATTAGTTCACTCTCGCTCTCTCACCGACTGTGTCTGTCTGTCTGTCTGTCTGTCTCTCTCTCGCTCGCTCTCTATTTTTCTCCTTCTCTATCTGTCTATCTATCTATCTATCTATCTATCTATCTATCTATCTATGTCTGTCTGTCTGTTTATCTTTCTATCTCACTCTATTGCTCTTTATTTCTCTCTCCTTCTCTCTTTCTCTCTCTCTTTCTCTCTCTCCCTCTTCCCCTCTTTCTCTATCACTCTCTCTCTCTGTCTCTCTCACTATTTCTTTGTCTCGCTTTCTCCCTCTCTCCCTCTCTGTCTCTCTTACTTTCTCCCTCCCTCTCTCTCTCTCTCTCTCTCTCTCTCTCTCTCTCTCTCACTTTCTCTCTCACACACATTCTCTTTCTCTCTCTTCCTCTTTGTCTTACTTTTTCTCTCTCTTTCTCTCTCTCCCACATGCGCACACACACATACACACACGCACGGAATCCAGGAACCATGCCAAGAAGACTGCAAGAATCTCCAGAGAGAGAGCGATAGAAAGACAGAGAGAGAGACAGAAAGAGAGAGAGAGAGAGTATGTGCACTGACAAAAATATTGTAGGTACAGCAAGACATGCAGAAGGAGTAATTATTAATTTACTTCGTAATAGAAATAATATTGTGACACAACAATTTATGCAGCCGTTTTTCCATCTGATTCTCAAATTTTTTTTTTAAAACCTTTTTTCTCTTGCTGAATTTGTGATGTTTTACATACAGTTTTTGATATAATGTGCTTGATGTCTTTTAAAGGGAACATTGGACTATGTACAGGAATACTTTTCATGAAGAAAGTGATTGCATTGGCCAGTAGGGGGCATCATGGCTCAACTGAAGCGCTGTCATGAAAGTACGTTGACTGATAATGAACTGAGAGTGAACGGTAAAATATTACCTTCTTCCCCCTTTGTACCAGGTTAACTTAAGGGCAGTCATTTTCAGTTGTGGGGAGATCTAATACATCAAAAGAACAACAAAAAAAAAACAATTACAGTTTACAAGAAATGTACACAAGTGTTCTTAAAAAGGTTTTGGATCTAAGAGGCAATCTCTTGTGCTAAACTTCTTTCATTCATGACATGTAATGTGCCTGTAAATCACGTTCATTGCTGCCTCAGCTCCAGGATCTGAATATGTTTTCTCCTGCACCTTCTGAAGGCCACAGTATAGCTGGCTCTGTGTTCTGTAAACAGAGTTTCCTGAAATTACGCATAATTTTAGATTGAGGTGTCTGCAGATGTCCTGCATAATTGCAGTAATGTGGGAGCAACTATTCATTACAGATCTAACCATGTATTTTATTTATGTAGGAGAGATTCTTTTATTAAAAGATCGTCAGTCCTCCTTGACCTATCAGCTTTTATACAGCTTGTATAGCAGAACAACACCTGGCGCAGTGAATACAGCAGTACAGTGAAAGTAGCTTTAGACTCTAAAAAAGTGGAAAATATACATAATAGGGTCCCTTTCTTTTCTGCTCTCTCTCTCTCTCTCTCTCTCTCTCTCTCTCATATTCACGCAGACACTTTTGCCAAATTGATTTTGCACATTGACTGGTAATTTTGCACTAGATATAAAGGGAGCTCTATTTTTCTATCACAGTGAGAATGAATTTGCCCAGCAGGTATTTGGAGACACTATTGTTCAGGAATTAATTGGAGCGTATGTTTTCTTTTGAATCTGACTTTGCCTGGGATATCTCTTTCCTTTTTTTTTTTTCTTCATTATGTTCTCCTGCCCTCCTGCCACACACTCAAGTTGTGAGAGTACATATTGTTTTTTTAAAATAAAAATTCAAGCAGAGGTTTAAAGTTTGTCAAATGATGACATAGCTTTCTTCAAAGCCTGATGTAGATGGTTAAGCATTCGTCTCTGAACGTAATGTGATTTCACATTCTTTGAATGTTTGTAATAAAATTCTGACTTTTCCAAAGTTGTTTTTTTTTTTTTTTGGCCAGAAATGCTACCTAAGAATGGTTAAGGGATCTATTAAGCCATGATATGTTTATCTTGCAAGATAAACATGCAGCCACTCACTCTGTATTCACAAATAAGAAGCAATTTCTAATTTTCACACAATGGAAGCATATCGGATTAAAGCTGCGCCGATTCTCTCATGCTTGGGATTTAGAGCCGTAAAGATTTTAATGGCAGCCAATAGCCATTAACAGTATAGCAGAAAATACACAGATGATTGCCCATAGATCATTAATGACGGGAAATCTATCTCTCCCATCCTGCGTCTCTCAGTCTATCCTTCTCTCTTCTCTTTCACATTCAATCCATTTATGTCAGTTTCTGTGGCGGCGTCTTCACAGTGGGTGCTTCAGCTATTGGAGGCCAGATCACCTGCTCTTTACACACACATAGAAGGGAGCGGCTTTAGAGAGCCCAGGACGCCGGTCACCTTTTTAACACTTGTAATAAGGAAAGAAAAGACAGCAAAACCAAAATGTTTTCATTCTACCCCAGATATACTCCATCAGACAAAATCAACTCAGTCTTTAATTTTACATTTGAACTTCAAGGTTAATATAGCTAAGAAGTCACAAACATTTGTATGACATACTGACTGCCACTTGGAGAGAGGGGGCATAACATAACTCATTTTAATTTTTGACTACACAAGGCAAACAACATTTGAGCAAGACTGAGCAACATGCAAGATATAAATCTCTGGTGCAAATGAAATAATGAACTTTGTTTCAAGCAGCTAAAAAAATTCAGCCACATTTCAGTGAACAGTTCTGCAGAAAGTGATGGCTAGATGTACCAATCACTAAAAATATGTGAAAACGGTTAACTCAGAACAATCTAATGTTGTTCAACTAACAGGTTCATCAAAGGTTCATATATGCTTACTGTTTTGTATATATATGGTTTGAAAAAGGTTTAATTGAGACAGCACATTGGAAATAATGGAGTCCATACTTATAACAAAAAAACAGTGTTCAGGGTGATCTTCAGAAATGTCAGTCTGATTTCTGTCAAGATTCTCAGATGATGATGCTGTGGCAACCAAAGAAGATGTATAGAAGCAGGTAGCTACTTAAAAAAAAGCCTTTACATTTTATGTCACGCTAAACGTGTGCTGTGATGTTCTACTGGTTTTAGCAAGAAGAAATACATTTTATAGAAAACAATAAGAGGCTGTCTATGCAAGTGCAGTTTAAAAAAGGATTAAGCATCAGTTAGCAATCATTCCAGTTGCATTTGGAAAAAGGGAAAAAACTTCAAGTTAAATTTTTCTTTAGGGGAAGTACTGTGTCAACATGTGGTTGTTTGATTCTTCATATATGTGGAAGTTCTTTCCCTGTTCTTATGTTGTATTTGAAAAAGTTGAGCTAATTTGTTTTTTCTATTGTTTTTTTTTGTTTGTTTTTTTTTTACAAAGTGTTATTTGACCACCGTTCTGGATCTTGCCTGATTATTATTCCTTCAGGTGGATTATGAAGGCTAGAGAGCTTCTGATCCACATACCACTATTGTTCAGGTCATTTTTACTTCTCTTTGTATGCTTCCCATGCGAATACCTTACACACACCCACACACACAAACACACATGTATGTGCACATGAGACTCCTCCTCCCGTATCCCTTGTTATTCTAGTTTAGTACAGCAATCAAGCAGAGCTTGCCAATAAAGTTTATTGTACAGCGCTAAGTGTCAATATCTCCAGCACCCCTGGTCCAGGGTGGCAGTAATTAAAATGCCACAGAGAGCGGGGGACAGGCATGAAAATTTGATGGCAAATTGATTTCTGGTTCATCTTGAAATTTGTCCTCAGCTGGACTCGATACTCGTGGCTCGCTTGCGATGGCTTTTGTCAAGAGAGACTGTCAACGATAGGGCACAAGGACTGTGGACTGCATGATAAACACCATGCTGGAAAATACACTTGCGCGCACACACACACACACACACACACACACACACACACACACACACACACACACACACACACACACACTCTCTCTCTCTCTCTCTACTGCACCTCTCTCCACAAAGATCAGCATTATTGTCTTGTTATCTTCTGATCATACCACATAATTCACCCACTTTCTCAGAGAATCCATAAAATTTTATTCACTTCAGTTACTAATTGAACAGAAACTGAAGTTCTATACAAGCCAGTTTTTCTGATTTTGGAAGCATGTATAGCATGGCATGTTCCTTGGTGTCATGTCTGTGTCTGTGTTTTGGGTTGAATTTGTGTGTTTATGGCTTTGGAGGTGCATGATGTTGAAATGGTGCTGAAAAAAAAAAAGGCTACCTAATTCCCCGACACATTTCCAATCTCTTTTTACGTCTTTGCCTTTCACTAATTCCTAATTACAGCTGCAGCAGTGCTGTCTGTGGTAGTAACTGAGCGAAAAGCAGAAAGCCTGAACAAAACCATCAACGCACTGTATCGACTCTGTCTTGCTTTAACAAAGACAGAGAGAATAAAAAAACTTTTATTAAAAAAACCTAAAATACAACATATGAAAAAGGCAGCAGAATCAGAGGTTTTACTAATTAGAGTGGAATTCTTCTGCTCTTGGTGACTGTACTGTAGTGTAAGAGTTTTATATATGCAGTGGTCTATTGTGTCCAGTTTGTCCTGAGAAAAAGTGTCTGAAACTTTCGTTTGTAAGGAACACAACATTCTTTTACACTAATCGTTTCATTTTCACATACTTCTCTGTGTGAGTGTGTGTGTGTCCTTCAAGAAATGTGGGATCCCCACCATTTCTTTCTCAGCCCCTCCCCGTCTTGTAGGAGAGCAATATTCTCCTCATGTTTCTCTTATTTATATAAGCGTGTTAATAATAAAAGTGCTTTTTTTAGGTAGCAGCGAAAGGAAATGAAAACATTCTGCGGCAGAGAGGCGTTCTGCCTCCACGCGGGTGGCCCGCGCGCCTCAATTTGCCGTAAAACACAAAACAATTTGAAATTACAATGGGGAGAGATTAAGATGAGATTAAATGGTAGGGCGAGGCGCTTGATGGCAGAGGGAGATAGTGCATATTCATTATGACAGGATTGGGACGCAGGGGGAGGAGGAGCGGGACGGGCGCGGCGGCGGAAAGCAGATGGCATTGTAATTTAACGGGGATGTTTCCCAACCACGAGAACAAGGCAGCACGTCACGAGTGAAGGATGCCTAGCGTTTTAAAAGAAATCAATTGCAAGCAGGACAGAGTCGTGGTGCATACAGTAATTGAATATTACTGGTGAGTTGAATGTAAAAAGCCCCCGTCTGTATGTTTCCGTTTAAAAGTTTAGAATCACCATTCAAAAGTTTGGAATCAATGTTTGAAAAAAAAACCCAACATTTTGCAAATGTGTATTTCTGTGATTTATAATAAGCTATAAAAGAACAATATATTATTTATCAAAATGGATGTGTAGGTATGTTGAAAAAATGATGAAAAAAATGAATATCCAAAATGAATTTTTAAAAGTGTTTATCAAATGACAAAAAGTGAGAGTAAACAGATAATCCTGCTAAATGTCTCATCATTAATACATTCTTGTTGTCCTAAATTATTTGATTTTTGAACGAATCATTTAAACAAACATGATAGGGTGTAGTTTAGAATATTTAAGTCTACACTGAATACATTTTTGTTGTGTATCAATAAAGTAAAGTTGTTAATATGACAGTGATTCCAAGCATGGTAGTATACATGTGGCACTGCCATCTGGAGAAGATTAAAGGGCAGTTACCTGACCAGAGGTGGAGAAAATGGGGATAAGAAGCCTACATGGGAAAGGACATTTTGTGTGTGTGTGTGTGTGTGTGTGTGTGTGTGTGTGTCTGAGCCTGTATTCATCACAAGCTGTCCTGAGTACATGTGGATTCACAAGAAAATGTTCTCCACAAATGCAACATTTTTAGGAAAGGTAAAATAACAGTGAGACTGGCTTTGGCTACTGAGGTTAATGTTAAGGTTGGGGCTAGGTTTAGTGGAAGTCCCTGCAAATATAATAATACGGTGTTTGTGTGTGTGTGTGCGCGCGTGTGCGTGCGTGTGTGTGTGTGTGTGTGTGTGTGTGTGTGTGCGTGCGTGCGTGTGGGTGTGCGCATGCATGTGTGCATATGTGTGTGTGCACAGTCTTGCATGTGTGCATGTGACACAGACTAGACTTCGTCTGAGCTGCGTGACAATCAATAATTACAACTTTTAATCGATGAGATTTTAAATAAGCATTGATCAGGCTTACAAGGTTACACAGGTCTATTGCTTTATATAAAGCCAAGTTACACCATGAAGGTCTGAAATGAAGTATCCACATCTCAGCGAGATTTTGTGATGTTTGCTATGGACAATGTGGCATCGATACCTGATGATTATTATCCTGTCACTTCACAGCATTTTTCCCTAAACCAAAAAGGTTCTTCTCTCTGTATTCAGCACAGTGCTGCTGTTGACTCCCGGGCCTTTCTTTTTGTACTGTGCCTTTGTAATTTATACCCAAATGTTTAATAAACTGTTCAAAACTCTTACAGATCCTCACGCAAGTGCCCATCCATTGACTTACATCCCCTGTGTGTGTGTGTGTGTGTGAGTGTGTGTGCGCGCACACGTTTGTGCGTGTGTGTGTGTGTGAAATAAAGAGAGCTAGAGAGAAATGTTGCGGAACGCTGTAGACTGTAGATTAGTCTCTGTCTGATTTACTGTTGGTCCCATGCACAAGCCTCAGAGTCCCTCTCTGCATCTGTCTCCATTTCCTAATGGTGTTTCAACAGCCACAGCATAAGAGCCACTTTTTCATTTTAATGGCAGCACAAACACCCATGCCCCGCAATAGCTCCTGCTGCGGTCAAAGCCACAGACATGGCCAAAACAACACTTTAAAAACAGACAATTATGTTGGACCATGAGAAATATGTGAGCAAGACAACTTAAAGTGCAGATAAAACAGTAACGAAAAAAGGTTTACAACAACCAGTGTTATGTACATTTCAACATGTGGAGTAATATATATTTGTTCATCAGGGAGATTTGTTTTATGAGATTTTACACCTCGTATTGAATATTACATCAGAAACTGTACTCCTCCATGTTCTGATCATACTGTAACTTGCTCTGTGAAACCAAGGGATCATTTTTCATGATTTGCAAAAATGCTGTTTTCATGAATAACAATAATAAGGAATCACTCTCCTAATTGGAGATAAAGTGTAAGTTTCAATTCGAGCCATGTGCTGCCCATTGGTCTTTGTCTGAGGGGAGTCCGGTAGAGTGACTCAGAGGGGCGGTTTTGGTCAGCAGGGGTCACTCTCTCTCTTTTAAGGAATAATGTGTTGACTTAGTTGGTTGACCTTTAGCTGCACAGTAATGCTCTCCTCCAAGCGTGTTGAAACACTTGGCATCGTAAACCTTGTTTACTTTGGAAAAGACATTCACAGCATGCATCATTCCAGACTTCCAAAGAGTGAGACACAAATTCACAAATCATGTGAATTGAAATATTTTTGTCAGGGGAAAAAATGCATTAATTTATAAATATTTTCTTTTCTCAGTTTTAGTATAATTTAATTGTAGAGTGTAGCTTGTTTAAAGGGGAAGATTGAGTGAAACTGCAGTACAGCTTACAATTTTCTGGTACATATTATAAACATATATTTTGCATACACGTCTTTTGTTTATCCTGTTAACACAACTCTGCTCACAGGTTTAACTTAGCTATTTCTTCAGTGCCTTGCCTCCTTTTCTCTCTCTCTCTCTCTCTCTCTCTCTCTCTCTCTCTCTCTCTCTCTTTCTCTCTCTCTCTCTCTCTCTCTCTCT
>JBBIGA010000126.1:11980174-11990174 GCA_037576975.1 Alestes dentex
TCTCTCTCTCTTTCTCTCTCTCTCTTTCTCTCTCTCTCTTTCTCTCTCTCTCTCTCTCTCTCTCTCTCTAGAATGCTGTTTCAGCAGTAGGGGTTTGCGTTTGGAGCTGCAAGGTCCTCTCTTCATTCTCAAGGTGTCCCCTCACCGGGCCCCTTTTTCAGCCCTTTTTAATGGATTGGCCTGATATACCTTCCAAATGGAGGACTTTGAGCGTTAATTCACAGGCTGATAAAGATCCTTTTAGCTCCTCTTTTAGAGCTCCTCTCGCAGATAGGAAGTACACAAGCGAAGGTTAGATTGGGCTCCAGTCCTCGCTCTGCCAAGACTTGGGCAGGAGAAAATAGGGAAGAAGGTGAAAAAGAATCAATTTAATTGCTTTTCATGCATTTGAGGTGCAGCACAGTGACTATGCGCTGCTGAATAGAGGAGAGAATTTTTTCTTCCTACAAAAGCATGAGTGTGTGTTAGAGAAGAGAAAATGGAAGACTATTGAAAGAGCTCTGTTAGGACAGAAGGTTATCTGCTGTTGCTCCAGAGTGACAGGTATAGCTGTCAAAGCTGCCATCACCCCTGGCCTACTGACCACACACACACACACACACACACACACACACACACACACACACACACACACACACACACACACACACACACACACGTAAAACGAAGCAATTTCAGTACAGTGTAGTCTGTCAGTGTTCTGACACACACACATACACACAAACAGAGAAAAAAGGAAGTATGTGGGCTTTGTCTAATGCACTGAGTGAGTTCAGTATTAAACTTGGAGCGTTGAAAACCAAACAGCTTTTTTTCCCCAGCGCTTTATTCAGCTCTTGTACCTCCACCATAAAACCAGAAATCAATTTACTGTGTAGAGAAAGTCGACGCAGGGATGTTTGTGACAAAGGGAGAGCGGCCGAGAGAGGAGGAGAGATTTGCATAGCTTATTACTTCTCTTCAACATGTATACAATGTTCATAGTTTACAGAGGATTTCTTCACTCTCTCCCTCTCTCTCTCTCTCTCTCTCTCTCTTTCTCTCTCTCTCTCTCTCTCTCCTGTCTCTATTCAGGGGCTGTGTGTTTGATTTCTATTGAAAACCAGCCCCGTCCTTCCTTCCAGTGTTTATTCTATACATATGCAAATGACAAACAAATTCTATTGTGCCAACGAGCACCGGCTGTGTGTTTTTAGTTTAGCGCATAGAATTTCCCCTTATCGCAATTTTATTGACTGATAGGGAGAAATCCTGAAGTTTCTGAGCATTGGTTCCTCTGTTTGCTGCTTTATTGCTACGGTTCACTGCTTTTAGTTTATTTTGTAGATTAAAATGGCAAAGGTTAATTTTGAAGAAATTCTGTGTTGATATATGTAAGCAAGCGTTTCATATTCAGACTTTGTAGAATATATTTCAGGCCTTTTAAACTGATTTTTGTATTTGAAAAAAAAAAAAAAGCCTGAAATATGTGTGTGTGGCTGTTTGCCTCATTCCCGGGACTGTACGTCAAACTGTCCGTCACTTTTAATTTGTTTGAGACGGTAGTCATTTTGGTTGCCTTTAATCTGCTTGTTGTGATTTACTTATTTCGGAATGTCATGATAAAACGGTAAATACTTTTTTTTTTTTTTTTTAAATCAGAAAGCACTAGTTCAGCAACATCACATTTTGCCATATGTTTTGTATCTTAAAGCAGGTGCCTCTCTGCATGCGCTCCTCTGACTCCTCACTTTTGTCCCGTGGCTAGTCAGGCTGCAGGTTTGATCCGCACTCACCCCGACACTGCCCTGCTTGCCCACTCGAGCGTGCCGCCATTATTCTACCTGCGTGTGTACACTTTAGCATTTAAAAAAAAGTGCTCGCACATCTTTTGTGGCAGACACAAATGATGCAACATTTGACTTTGCGAGTGCTTACGAAAGTACTTTCCTTTGAGTTGGCGCTTAATTCTGCACATCTGCAGTCTCCTCCCTCACAAAGCACACACACCTGCACAGCCGCACAAAACCACATGCCGCTTTTACTCAGCTTATTCGCTGCTTTTTTCTTTCCCTTGACAGATTTTCTTAACCAAATGTAAAAAAAAAAAAAGTCCTAAAACAGTTCCGAGATTATACATGGCTGCAGCGAAGGTGTCTGGCTTTCTTGTTCGTTTGCTTGTTTGTATGTTGCTTTGTAGAAAATGATGTACAAGATATATATTTTTTTTTCACGACATTAATGGAGCAGAGTACTGATATAATCATCAAATGAGCTCTCTTGCACTCTCTCACTCTGTCGTGCTCTTTCTCTCTCTCGCTCTCACACACACACAGACACACACACACTTGCTGAAAAATTCTCTACTTATCAAAAAAGCGAGCGCTTTGACGTTAGTGGTAATTTAAGATCATGTTTGATGCATATTTAAACAGGCCGGGACGTTTCCATTTCTGCTATATGTCTGACTCCATCCCTCTGATTTAATCATGTGTCTAATAACACTGAATATTTAAGTAAACATAATGTCTTACATCCCCAGTTTATCCTTTTAAAGTGGCCCAGTGTGAGGCTCCTGCTCTGTTCTTCACTATGCCTATTCTTACAGATAAATGTAGCAAATGAGATATGATTTACTTTTACTGGCATTATTTCCCCATCATTTAATTATAATACTGAACCACTTTTGCTGTCATATAGGATAGAAAGAGCACAGCTGTACACATACTTCTAGTTCCGAGTGCGAGAGAAAGTGAAACTGCTGTACGTTTTATAAGCTGTAAGACAGTGAATGTGGTTGCACAGTATGGCAGGGAATTTATAACAGAAAATGGTACTTAGTATTTTGAAGTCTGTTTAAAATAGTTCATTAATTTTTGTTAATGCTTGTTATTTATATGATTATGTGAAGAGTAGATCCTGTAATCTAGGTTTTACAAGATACATAATTTGACTCTGCACTTTTCAGTAAAACATATCTAAAAATGTAATTGAAATTGAGGCCTCTGTTAATTGTCAGTGTGGTTTCTTATCGCATTATTGTGATAATATTAACTGCATAATGATATTATGTATATACATTGTTATTAACAAAAACATTGTTATAATAATAATTCATAATAATAATAATTATTATTATTATTATTATCATATCATCATCATCATCATCATCATTATTATTATTATTATTATTATTATTAATAGTAGTAGTATTTTCATAGTAGTAGTAATATTAGCAGTACTAAATCAATAGTACCAGTAACAGTTTAAACAAAGTTGTAGCACAAAGTAAATTAGTTAATTAGGTGGACAGCCCACAGTCAGCACGACTGTCACTTTCTAATGAAAATATAACTAAATTATAATTTTAGTGTAGTATTGCCAGAAATATTATTCTCTTAATACATATTTTTTTCCTTTGAAAACCAAATTTACTGATCTTTAAAACCAACTTTAATTTCTCTGTCATCATTTATTTTTAAATATATTTTCTTATACAACTTAATATACTCTCCTATTACATAAATAAATCAACTGACCCTCAAAATGATCCAGAGCTATAAATCCTGTGAATGCACATATTCAGAACAATTTCAGAATTAATTAGACCACAACCATTCAGTAAATGTGATAATGTATGATTTAATCATTAGAACAGAAGACAAAACAAAGTGGGGGTGGGGGACTTCTTCCTCAAGACACCATGTATATTTTTTTTCTCTCATATACACACATACTTGCGCATGAACACACAGGCACACACTTTCTTTCTCTCTCTCTCTTACACTCTCTCTCTCTCTCTCTCTCTCTCTCTCTCTCACACACACACACACACACACACACACACACACACACACACACACACACACACAATGCTCTCTCTCCTGTCTGTTTTGCTAAACCCGTGCTCTTTGTGGTGCACAGTAAATAAAAGATGAATATTTATGGTGGTGGCGTGTTGCCTGGCTGCAGACTTGCACAGGTTTCAGTGGAATTGATTTTTTTTACAAACTGTGTTTTGGATTTAATTCAATGCCTGCAAACATTTGCATAGAAATAATCTGTACAGAGGTAGATTTGGAGCGAAGGAGAGGAGCAGAGAGGAGAGAAAAAAGAAGAGAAGAGGCCAGAGGAGGAAAGAGGAGAAAAGAGTGGGGGGAAAAAAGGAGAGGAAAGTAGTGGGGAAGAGAGGAAAAGACATAAGAGGGGAGCATGTGCTTATACAGAAAACGCTTGCTTTTAAGGACATTCTGGCTTAGTATTATAATTTTACAGGGATGTTCAGGCCATATTTTAATGTTATTTGTCATCACTGGCAGTATTCTGTAGTGCGGCATCTGTGCCCTCAGCGTCATCAGTTTGACAGAATTCAGAAATATTGTTTTTATGTTTTTATTCATAATTTTCTTGCGATAATTCCCAGCATACATTACAAAAATACATCCTACAACCATGGGAATATTATCCCTGTGATATTACCCAAATTTGACAGCTAGCCTAGCCAATAAAAACAACCGATCTGTCATTTGCTGACTCTACCAACTCTTACCACTTAATTGTAAATCAGAAACGAACAAGTGGTTTGTTCTTTATTCAGCACCAAATGGACCAGAGAGCCAAACTGAGGTAAGGTATCAAGGCGGCCTGGTTAACTCTCTGTTGCCTTCTTCCTCTGATGATTCATTTTTGCTGTATGAGTACTCAGTTCTGCCTACTGTAATCTCGACATATACTTACTTATAGTCACATATTAAGAGATCCTAGCAGTAACTATAGCTAACTGGATTCTCTCTGCATTAAACACCTAAAGAAGTAAAAAAAAATCAATAATCAGTCCACCCCAAAGCAGTTTTAGTCTTTCAAAAGCTCCTGCCACCTTCGAGATACATCATTAGAAGGAAGAGTGACCTATCCGAAGGAGTAGTGATGCTTAAATGCTAATGAAACTTAATGATGTCTTCATTTCGGCCAGAGTGTCTCTTTAAGGTTTTTTTTCTCAGCGTGTCTTTTTTTTTTTTTTTTGCTCTACCAAGCCCTCACTCACTTTCTTGCTCTTGTTTCCCCTCAACCCTTATTCTCAGTTTGCCACACATTGCTTCGAGTTGCATAGATCCTCATTCGCATGGAGATTTTGGTTGACTGCAACACATTGAGCCAGACTGCTCCTCTGTCTGCCTGTCTGAAGGTGCACCCACACTCATCATTTCCACACTCGAATCTGTCCTCTCTCTGATCATGTATTGAAACTATTACATTAGAGGAGCATCTGTCTCTGCTTCTGTCTATGCAACAGTCCGTCAATACGCTGGAGCAGAGCACAAAGCCATTCACACTCATTCCGTCACACGCTCACACAGCCCATCGACATTCAAGCACATTATGATCAATGGGATAAACAACAGACGCAGCTTTGTCAATTTTTAGATACATCTGTATTGTAAATGGAAGTAATACAGATATGAATTAATTACCATTGTAGATGCGGATTCACATGCAGGCGCTGCTCTCATGTTATTTAAATACCTAACATAACAACCAGCATGGGTTTTTATAAGGTTTAATAATGTACATAGCTTTAAAGTATTCCAAAGGCAACTTGAAACAGTATAATGAACCTTTATCAGACATACGCCAGATTTTCAAGAAGGAAACGTACTATTTATTTAGCTCTGTGTATTTCAAACTGTTCTTTTAAAGCAGGTGTCCAATAATGTTAACATATCCAACACTATTAATCCCAATAATAACACTTAACCATAGAACTAAAACTAAAAATTGCACTATTCTGACACTGGTATACAGTTATACACAGCAGATGTGGCCAAGCAGTATTGTAATTTAATAAAAAGTTAAGCATCTGCAGTGGACCATTCAACCAGGCGTTATTTTCCTATTTTCTTTTTTCCGCACACACCCACCCTTGAGGATTTATTTCCTTGTGTTGTTCTTGCTGATATAGCTTTATTTGTCCCTTAATTGCAAACTAATCTGTTGTTTGTAGTGCGTTAATCTATAACCTTGCGTTCGGCTAAATAAGGAACTCAGTTGCAAAGCAGTGTCAGGGTAGGGCAGGGTCAGGGTAAGGCAGTGTCAGGGTAAGGCAGTGTCAGGGTAGGGCAGGGTCAGGGTAAGGGAGTGTCAGGGTAGGGCAGGGTCAGGGTAAGGGAGTGTCAGGGTAAGGCAGGGTCAGGGTAAGGGAGTGTCAGGGTAGGGCAGGGTCAGGGTAAGGCAGTGTCAGGGTAAGGCAGTGTCAGGGTAAGGGAGTGTCAGGGTAGGGCAGGGTCAGGGTAAGGCAGTGTCAGGGTAAATCCACAGTTAACAGCCAGTGCTGAGGACTCTCTTGGAATGACATCATCAGAACGAGACAGAGAGGCCCACAAAAGTGCTGTACGAGTTGTTGAGTATAGGCGGGGAGGGAATTTTATTCTAGGTCAAATAGCCCATCTGCCCACTGTGTCCTGTGTGTGGCTCCATTGGCGGAGCAGTTCCAGTCTGCAATTTGCAGCAGGATGGCGCTGCGCTGGCTGTCTGACTTTTCCAAATGGCTCCTCTCACCGCCATTGACTCTAATGAAATCGGACTATTAGGGCCACTTGACACCATGCTAATGGTGGTGACTTTCTTTATGGAGCGCTGATAGACACCACAGGATCACACTGCCTTACGTCACACTGGAGACCTTCTCCAGTGTGCACAGATTCGCACACACACTCTCTCCCAACCTGTAAGTCACACTTTCTCTTTGTCTCGCTTTCAGTCACGCTGCCTCATGCTCTGTCCCGCTGTCTCTCTTTCTCTTTTTCACATTTTTCTGTGCTTTGATTGGCAGGTGAGCTCCTGTTATTGACATGCTGGATCTGAGTTTGAAATTTCAGGCATCCTGTGAATGTGTGTGAATGCATCTCAAGATTAAATGGAGCATTTATTTGCTGAATGACAATGGCAATGTGTAAAAAAAATGCCAGTTGTGCACATGGTACATGCAGGTGCAACCCTAATCTTGACCTTAACCCTAACTCTAAACCTCAAAAATTTGAAGACGCCTGTCTTTTCAAAGTGATTTAGTACATTATTTAGTCAAATATGACTCACAATGCTACACAGAAAACACCTTCAGATTTGATCTTTGTGATGTCATCAATGAGACATTTAAGCTGTTTGAACCACCTTTGCTGCAAAAGAGTGTCTTTTGCTTTTTACAGTCACATAGAAAAAAATGGAAAAATCATAATGAAACAACACTACACTCAATTCCAAGGTGACACAAAGCCCCAGCCATGCAGCGTTTTTTGTAGGTAAGGTCATTCGACCTTTGTCCAATTGACTTCTCTGTTGTTTTTTGAACATTAATTCGCTAAGGCCGTCATAAGGGACGAGCGTGAGCATGGAGAGATGAAAGGTTGGTAATGACGAGCATATGTCAGCTAATTGTGAATAGGAGGAGGCAGACCGGGCCTTCACTTCTCCTTCCCCTCCACACAGACTTCAGAGGCCCTGACGCCCAGCTACAATTAAACCCTGCTCCGATTCAGCTTCAATTAAAACCGCAATTAACGGTTTGACTTTCACGGCCAGCCCACTGTAGCGGGAGCTCTCGTCAAAGTCATGTTGTTCTTTTAATTGCTCGCGTGATTTCATGGCCTCCTGCCCTTCCTGCTTTGTAAATCTCCGTCTCCATAACTCCTGCGCCATATATGAATGGCGGAACAGATTGAATTAAAACAATGAAGGTCTAATAAGATAAAGCACAATCAAAATAGATTAACCTTTCCACGCCAAGACCCTTCACTCTTTCCTCTCCTCTGGCGCCATGGTGTACGTGGCCTCTCCAAAACTTTAATCTTCATTACCTCCTTTGATTTCTTCTTTGTTCAGCTAAAGGAAATGCATAATTTACACCCTTTGAAGTTACTCGAATGATACTGACAACTTGTTACCTTTAATCTCAGGACCCCCGGAACATTAAATATTTAGCCAGTACTGAACAAAGGATGGGCAAGACCATAACATAAGCTTTTTACCTTTTTTGAACGTCATATGCTCTACATGAAACTAGTGAGAACCAATTAACTTCAGAGAGAGGGTCTGTTTTTTGTGTGGCTGGATCTCACACTTGTTTTTTCCCCCACGTTCCTATCATGTCATTACCCTTGAACAAGAGGCGGAAAAGTAAAGTGCTCGCGCTAGCAAAAAGCAGCAAAGTATCTGTTTGACTTAAAGGCTAAGTGGCTAAGCATCTCCCCGTCGCGGAGGTAATTCAGAGGTAAATTTGCTCAAGTTATTCACTTCCTCATCCTGCTTTAGGTTTTCAAATGAGCCGCGGGTTGGAAACGTTATGTCTGGATTATGTTAAACCCAGTGCCTGTGTGTGCATGTGTTTGTATGTGTGTGTGTGTGTGTGTGTGTGTGTGTGTGTGTGTGGATGTGTGCGTGTGTATATGTGTGTGTGTGTGTGTGTGTGTGTGTGTGAGAGTGTGTATATGTGTGTGTCTGTGTGTCTGTGTGTGTGTGTATGTGTGTGTGTGTGTGTGTGTGTGTGTGTGTGTGTGTGTGTGTAGAGGGGATGTCATGGTATTGACGTGCTAGCTCACTTTGGGGAATAGGAGCTGTAGCCTTGATCCTTGTTTTTGATTATGATGGCTTCCCTCTTGCTGGAGTGTGTGATGGGAATGCTCAATAGTGGTGTGGGCTTTGGTGCGGCCAGAGTCCAGTCCCCCCCCACTTATAAGAGCTACTAGCTAAGTGTCTGTCCACTCTAATACCACACCAAACAATGTCCTCACACTTTGTCCCAGTTCTCCTCTGTTCATTAGCCAGCCCAAAGCCACTCACACCGCCACAGTAAGGATGTACATTTCCTTAAAATTCAAATTATTCAGCACATGATGAGATTTTCGCTTAAATGTCATTAAATTGTTTTTAATTATTATTTTTTTAATTATTACTAAATACACAAACTGAAGTAACTTTTCGC
Organism: Alestes dentex; assembly: GCA_037576975.1. Classification (NCBI taxonomy): domain Eukaryota; kingdom Metazoa; phylum Chordata; class Actinopteri; order Characiformes; family Alestidae; genus Alestes; species Alestes dentex. The sequence goes on from JBBIGA010000126.1 coordinate 11,989,128, forward strand.
ATATTTTTTAAGTTAAACACACAACAAAAGCCAAAATACATTGTTATATATTTTTGTAACTGATTTTTGAAGATTATAATAATCACTTACAACTGATACTAACATTCCACAGTCAATGCATTTGAATCGCCAGCAGTGAAGCTGATCTACCTTGGTGTACTCCTACTTCCTACCCTTCCCAAGGGCCCTTTAGAGGGTGTTATAATGCCAATTGGAACACACTCCCTGACAAACTAGATGTGATGATACAACAGCATGATCTGGTCTATTTTTGTCAGTGTGGCCGCAGTGTGAAAGGACCATGAATAATTAAAGACATCCTCTTTCCATCACTTCTAAAATAGACTATAATAACACACACACACACATACATGTGAACAATTAACACAGAGAGTGGGAAAATGGTTTAGCTCTTATGGATAAAAATACACTAGATACACATTCTTAATGCTTTTTAACAAAGGCTCAGAAGTTCTGCGGTCTGTGGGATTTCAGATAAGTGAACATGACTATAGATTTCCATTTTCTAGAAAATGTTTCCCTGGTATCAATAACAGGGCTGAACATTTTTTAATTTCACATCATTTTCATTTCATTAGTTATATTTATTTGAGTCTTGATTTATTATCCCATGCTGTTTAAATGTAATGGTGTGATTACATAAGTACATAGTTAGATATCTAGTTAGACTTTACAAAAACACGTCAAAATACAATGGATGTTATTTTGCACAAGACAAAACCCAAAAAGACTCAAATTCAAATTATAACTTTTGAATTTGTCAGTGATCAACTTTGAATTGTCTGGAGCGTCACTTTTGTTCAGCTCAAGCCCTGACCATGCTCTGTGGTTCTAGCCAGGATCTTCTAAAGAGGCAATGGTTGCCATAGACAATATAGATTATAGGTAACATCTCAATAGCTCAGGAACACACACGCAATCACCAACATGAATGAGTTCCATTTACAGAAAACCAAAACACCTGTTGGCTGGCTCACATAGATATTTTATTCCTCGTGTTCTCTCTGTTTGTCTGCGTGGTTCCAT
>JBBIGA010000126.1:12010280-12022345 GCA_037576975.1 Alestes dentex
CTGGGTGAACTAATTATTTATGTTAAATGTGGGGGGGTCCAAACGAATAATTATGAAATGTGAGGGGGACAAGTCCCACTCTGATTGAATGGCGATGACGCCCATGACACTATGGAGAATAAGCATTATATTTGCTATTTGATGTATCTGTATTGTTTATAGTGTTAAACCGGTCCAGCACGTCATACACCACCCCTTCTGCCCTCTAGTTCTGTTTTCATTAGTAAATTGTGCCACGACTGAAAACAGTAATAATTTTTCTTCATTCAAATTTTATTCTAAATATTGTTAAAACTGTCTTCAGTGTTATTTTGTTGAAGATTTTATGTGTATATCGACCTATTAACCCTGAATTGTCTGTCAAATCGATCCATGAGATGACTGTATTGACACGCATGACTATATTTTTTTTGTTTTAGATTTTATTTATCCATGATCCGATGTCACCTGTTGTTGGCCCTGCATAGTAACTCACTCTGTCTAGTCAGGTTTTAAGATGAGCCAGTTTAGGTCCGTTTCTGACTATATTTTGTTATTTTCAAGTCAGTTTCAGACTGTCAAAACTGCTGTAGTTCAAATTTAGTTGGACTTGGATGTAAAATGCAATGCTGTATGTCTGGATGAGATTCAGACAACAAAAGAAAGAAAGTTATAAATCCCACATTGCAGTACAAAGATGGTGTAATGGCGGTGAGAAAATCAGCAAACTGGCAAAAGATTTCTTCGCTCACATCAAAGACTTTATTTTCTTCTTAAGAAGGAGAAGAACGTTCGTACCAGGGTGGTCCCAGGTTGAAGATTCTCCCAACTAGTCCTGGACTTCTTATAGTAGCAAAAAGACCATTCACCTTATCAAAAATGGGCGGAGACCATGGCGCCTCCCCGCGTCAAGGCGCTGTACGAGCCCCCCTATGAGCTTCTAACCCATCTGAAGAGGTTCCAGGCGGAACCTATGTCATGGCTTTTCACAGTGAGGCTCCATGACAACGGCCCTGAACAAGTGCTTTCTGGTCTGAACAGAACACTTTATCTGAAACTCTTTAGCTCAAAAACATAGGGTTTGCACAAATAACAACCTTGATTTAATCATGCCACTGTGCCCTAAGCGGCTCAGGCCTGGCTTCACAACCTTAATTGTTAGTCAGCAGAATCACATTAATATGGTAGTTAGAGAAAGAATCATTCAAATGTAAGAATCACAAACTGAATATACTGATTTGCCTCAGAATGTAAGTGAATATATTGATCTCCTTTAAGTATATGTTTAATTTCCCTTACATTGGCATCACAAAAAATGCCACTGTTGATAATGTACGTTTTATCAAGGACAAGGTAGTCATTGGTATGGGCACCTCTGTGTTTTAATTTTATTTTGTATATTTTTTTAATTACTTTTCTTGATGATTCTCTTCTTCATGGGCTGTATGTAGTATATAAGCCAGAACAAAGGTGAAATATTAGATTGCAGTATGTGAAATTATCACATATTCCCTATTATGGCCTAGAGGTTAGGGCGTTGGCCCAGAAGGTTGTGGGTTCGAATCCCAACTGCTTGTGTCACCACTGAGGTACCCTTAAGCAAGGTACCGTCCCCACACGCTGCTTCCCAGACGCCCCTTGTTTGCGGCAGCCCACGGCTTCACTTGGTGAATGGGTTAAATGCAGAGAAAGAATTTCACTGTGCTGGGGTGTGTTCACATATGACAATAAGGGTTAATAAATTCAATAAATTAAATACAATTAAATTATTATACCTAGAAGAAGGCTATTATTAACACGTGCCCCTCTAAAAATAAAAATATGGGGTCCCCTGTTTTTCTCATTATATTCTGCCTCAGGGTCTGAGAAAACCAAGGTAACTCCGCACCCCTTACCACCCCTGTTCACATCTGTCTGCTTTGATTACAAAGAAAGTTATACCTAATAGTTACACTAAATGCTGTGGAAACTAGGTTTGACTGAAAAACGTTAACAGTGCAGTGCATTAAAAGCCTATATTCTTTGTGGAGTTTGTGTACATATGTGTGTGTGTGTGTTTATATGTATTCACACTCTGAGGACAGAAGAGGCCCATGGTTCAGTGCCTGCCTTTCAATGGGCTCCCCCCATTAACAAGGTGTGCTAACCTTGCAACAACATGGTGACATCCTCATTTTTCACCTGCTCCCACCTTGCTCCTCTTTTCCCCTACTTCACTCCACCTCCATTCTTAGGCCTATATCCCAGCTCCACTCGAAGGGGAAGCTGTGAGTGTTTGAGCTGCTTGAACTGAAGAAAAAATTCGATTATGATCCTTTAGGAAATTATTTCACTCATTTTGATTTGAAGTTTCTTCCCTCAGGCCATCAGACTCCTCAGTCAGTACTGAAACATAAACTGTACACACACGCACACACACACACAGACACACATCTCTGACCTGAAGTTTTCCTTTCTCCTAACACAATTGATATACACACTGAGCTACTCTGCCTTAAACAACAGCTTACACCCTAGCTCCCACTGTAAATACCCCTTTTTTATAATATACTGCACATTCTCTGTCATGCTGCTTCGATATTTGCACAATTATTATTGATTGCTGTGTACCTCTATTCTGCATTTTTGCACACTTAATAACTTCACTGTTAGAATACAGTATCTATCATAATACTGCATCCAATACTGTCATAATACTTGATTTTGTCACCTGCACTAAATGTGTTGTCCTGATGTTTTGTTGCTCTTGTGCTTTTCTTGCACTCTCTTTCTCTTTGCACTCTTGTGTGTTTTGTCCTGTTTGTGCTTGTGGTGTTTCTGTTTCTGTGTGTATATGTTAACATATATATATATATATATATAATGTGTGTGTATATATATATATGTGTATATATATATGTATATATATATATGCACACACACACACACACACACACACATACATCTCACTGAGGTGGACAATAAGATACAGTGCATGTTTTCCATGTTCATTCAGAATGTGCATATGATTCATCAGCGTGCTCCATCATAATTCCTCATGTCCTTCAGGGCATGCAGGGGTTGCTCCAAAACACACACACACACACACACACACACACACACACACACACTTTGCATTACATTAACAGAACCCTAATGAGAGGGAAGTGTGTATGTATGGGTGTGTGTGTGTGTGTGTGTGTGTGTGTGTGTACTGTTCACTGAATAATTCTATCTGATATATTCCCCCTGATATTATTTAGGGATCATGCTTTAATTTGCTGGACACATATTTTAATTACTGTTTAGAGTGTCCTTGCATGGAGAGGCCAACCTCACTTTGGCAAACAGATTTGTTTCCTTCATTAAAAAGGGAACATTGAAACAAAGGAAAATTGAACATCAAAGCCTGATTTTTCTTTCTATAATGCAAACAAATCATTTAAATGTGTACATTAATAAGCTGTATATTTCCTTTATTCTTCTGTAGTGTTTGTAGTGCCTAAGGTATTACGTTCATACTATGTAGTTTTTTTGTTCTTTTTTTTTTTTAATCAAGTTTTAGCTGACAATTCATAAGCTTTGTCATGAATCTTGATGTGCTTGTAGCCTGAAAGAGATTTGTACCCTTGGTGGGTATCTGTTTGAGCTAGCGCCCTCTGAACTTTGGTATGCACAAAGCACTTAGGACGATAGCTTTTAGGACCTAGTGAAAGATATCACTGTAAAGATCTGACACTTCAGTAGCCAGTATCTTACAACGTAAAAGGTTCAACTTTTGGTAACATTCCACATTCCACAATTGAAACTTACTCATAATGGGATGAAATAGCATATAAATGCTCTTCACCCAGTTTCAAACATATCAGTCATAAGATGTTACTACAATAAGCTATAACATCTTTTCCTCTGTTCCTCTGACGTGGTTTGGTCTTTCTTCAAAATTCATTTTGTTTTTAAATCCCTACATAATATTTACAGAATTCAAATGGTTCTCTTTCACCTGCAGTCAAATCAGTCATACATTCTGCTTGGATCCCACTGATTGCAGTGGTCATATTAAGTATGGTTTCTATGGTTTAATTGGTTTAATTTAATTGTTTAACTGTGATGAAACTTTGATTAAACTCTGTGTAACCATAATGAAACTTTCCAAAAGGAATATTTGTGCTTTTTCTAAAAGGGACATTTCTTTGTGACGTATCATACATTTTTACTCTGTCTTTCTTTCCACCTCGCTCTCATTAAGAATCTGATGAAAGTTTTTATTAACTAAATACCAACTAATTCCCAAACTGAAATCATCATCATAATAATAAAACTTGTGCAAGACTTTTTCAGTTTCAGCGGTTTGGCATTTTCTGCCATTAAGTCAGTGTATTGGCAGTTTATGACTAGAGGGAGTGCAGTCATCAGTGTATTCTCTGGAGAGGCACAGAAGTGGAGAACTGAAGATAAACACATGGATGCAGTCTCAACACATTCGCTGACAACAGACCTGTTCACCTGTTTACTGACTTTCTATGTCTGGCCTTTACCACCTCACATTTATTAGAGCAGACTGAAATATTTGGCATGCGTGCCATTGGATTCTTTCTGGTTGCTAATGACAGTAAAATATTCGTAAAATATTTGCCGCCGAGCAGTTATAAAATTTCCACAGGGGACTCACTCTTCAGAGGCGATCCGTTACATCTAAAACTTCAAGGACACCCGTTAATTTAAAGATCTGTTATAAATGATTAATTCAATATTTATGAATATTTTAAATCTCCTAATAAATTATCATGTATGCCATTAAGTTCTACATTTATCCGCAGATGTGAGGTGGGGAAGCAGGCTACATGCAGATTCCTCGTATTCTGCATCACATGATGATCCTGCATGGCTAGTATTTTGACGTATGATTTATCCTACAATGAAACAGTTTTATGCTATCCATTATGCAATCTATAAAAAGGTGTGGATTTTTTGAGAACCTGGATCTGATGCGCCACTGCCGGCATACAAAGTGGCCACTCTTCATAAATCCCATTATGACCCTGCTGTTGGTAGCACTCCTCTCCCTTTCTGCCCACCATGAGACCTCCAAGCACTAACACCTAACAAAGAAATGTGATCTGCTACAGAGTCCAGTCTGCAGAGGGACAACAGCATGCTTGGCACATACTAATACTGTCTTTGATCAGGCACGATGTAGCCTGTGTACTTCAAGGTTGAAAGTATTTTTTCTTTTCTTGTGGCTACTTGTTTTCTTTTCTTTTTTTTAATGTTTACTTGCAATCTTCTACCATTAAAACTGTCCAAATGCTACAGGGCTCAGAGCCTCGGGCTACACTGAGCATAGATACATAGGAGACTCATACTATGTTCAAAAACACATCACACCACTTCATTAACTCAGGTCTGGCCTACCAAAGCCATACAAGCGCTCCAGTGAAGGGGAAAAAAGCACAGCTAAATAATACATGAAAGGATCATGTTAGAGTTAGCATGCGAATATTAGCGTAGCATATTTTCCTCCTTTGTCAAATTTTATCAAAGACAGAGAGGAGGGCCTGATTGCGACGCTTCTGACCAAGCAGTTAAGGAGGAGGAGGAGGAGGAGATAAGAAAGGAGGAACAGCGTGGTTCTTCATATTTAATTTCAATTGCACAGAGTGTAAATTAGGGTCTACATGCTGCCTACAGTGTTCATCCCACTGCAAGTCGAAAGCTGCTTTAAAGTCTTTATCATACATCAGCTTGAAATTGTCCCATGACCTTTTCTCTGTTATCATGCAGCTTTATCATCCTGTCTGCAAGCTATAGCTTAGATTTGTATTTCTGTGAGGAATATGTAATATTCATTAAACTGTTTGTACTGGGAAATTGTTGCTTTAATCTTGCCTCGTATTATGGCAGGGTCACACTGTACACTTTTTGTAATGATAGTACTATCTCAAATTTCAAAAACTTCTCGATATTGAAATATTCTCCATGAGAACTGAATTAGTGGTTTTAGTACCATACAACAAAATACTTTTTTTCTGACATCTGATATGTTAGAGTAGATATAAAGAATCCATAACCTATGCATACTTCGGACAACACTAACATCAGCCAGCATGTTACCCTCTTTTCCCCCAGCCATGAACAGTTCCAAACTCCAACAGGCCTTTTAGGCAAAACATTAGGCCGTAATTTGTGTTTGGAGGTTGTACAGCCATATTTTTTATTAAAAAAAAAAAAAAACAAAAAAAAAAAAAAAACACCAAAGATTCTAGCATAATGTTGTCATTTTCTTGCATTGAAGATATATTGCCAGAAAATCTCATAATCTGATCTTCAGCTTAACTGAATTCACACCATCTGTTACAGAAATTAGTTAAAATTGCTTTTTCAGCATCTTGTGTAGTGTGACATGCATTAAACGAAGTTGCACAGTCTACAGTGTGATTCAGTGATGTGTGATACTGAGTGAAGAGAACGATGTTGGTAGAAGATAATAATACTTAGTGGATATATTGACAGGATGATTTGGAATATCTACCCTAGGGGAACCTTAAATGTGGAGAGGTTTCAATCATCTCCTGTGGGCTTGGTAGAAATATGGAGAACAGAGACACAGGGCCTCTGGCATGGTTTTCCTCTGAAGGGCCTTAAAGAGGCTGAAAAGAGGATGTAATATATCTCAAAACAATGGATTCAGTTTAAGAGCCATATTGATTGAAAGCTATCACCCTCATCACCGGCCTCATTATCCATACCATAGATTGGCCAGACCCTCACCGTATTGCTCTAAGTGATGGTCCATGTAGGGCCACTAAGTCCCACACTCTCCAGCTTAACCTCCTGCTCTCTCACACTGTTTTAATAATGCTTTAAGGTGCTGCATAGGCTTTTAAAGGAAATGAGATGGGTCTGGCGAGGAGGCCTATAACAGGGGAAGAGCCCATTGAAACGCCAAAGAAACGGCCCTGCTAACGCCCAGGCTCCCTCCAAGCCGCTCAATACCATCTGCAACCTTTTAACTCACTCAAATTAAGTTTAGGCGTCCTTCAGAATGCCTGACTCTATTCATCTCCCATTTAGGGCCCATTGAAAAGCGCGCCACTGCCCGTGCATGTACTGCTGTAAGCAATACAATATCTATTAGATTACAGTGGCAGCCCTTTGCCTTAGCGGCTAGCGAGGTGGGCCACCGCTCAATGATATTGTGGCTCTTTCATTGAAGCCTCAGACAGGAGGTGAAAGAGCCGGATGGGGCCTTTGAGTTCTCTGTTACGTGAGAGGCTTTTAATATGAAGTATTCATAATCTGATTTGTTAAAGAGAGTTCCTCTAGATAATGCAATGCATCAGAGGGAGGGCTCTGGTGATGTTACAGATATTTATTAAAAGGCTGTAAAGGTCTTAGCTTTGTCACTGCATAGTATTCCAGCACTCTAGCCAGGAGACAAAAGGGCACGATATCATGCTTATCTTTCCCTTAGGTTTTAAAAACAAACTCTAATGAAGCAAACCCCCACACAAGAAGCTTCTAAATAAGTATATCTCATCGGGCTTTAGAAACCATGCGGAGGAAAACCAAGTGAGGGTTCTGTGTCATGGCCACCGCCTGTGGCCTATCCTCTTCATAAGCAGCCTTCAGCGTGCCCGTAGAAAAACAGCTTGACATGCCACGGGTGATGGGTGATTTGCAAAGAGGACAAGTGCATTAGAATAAAACCTCAGCGGTGATCCTTCAAGCTGTCAGCCGTACATATTTCATTATTTTCATAAATCAAGGTGCTGAGATGGCTCACTCTGGCGCGCCCGCAGACTGATGGCTTCCACTCATAACCGCCGGCGGCAGGAGGCAAACTGCCCTGTGATCCAGTCACCGCTAAGTGTTAAAGATGATCTCCAGCCCCCGAGCTCTTCTTTTTTCACTCTCCCTCCATCTCTGCTTCCTTTCACTGAAGGACATTCTTTAGAGGTCCATCCCTCCATCCCTACATTAAATAAATAGAAAGATAGGTTTGATGGAGCAGAAGGGATGTATGACAAGATTTGACCCTTTTTCTAACATCTCCCAGCTCCTTCCTTCTCTCTCATTTTGATTCATTCATCTTTTCTTTCACCTTGGTGGAGGCAGATGGGTCTCTAGATATGGTATCTTTTGAATGGATATGCTGATCAAGCGTGCCACTTTTGCACAGAGGAGATTTCTTCTGCAATGTTGGCGCTCTATAATGGCCTCTTTCATGTTCAACCCATAACCCCCCATGCTCCGGTGATATGAAGGTGATATGTTTATGGGTCATCAGGTATGCCCGACTGCTTTTAGTTGTTGTATATTAATCAATAGCAATATGATTAGGCCACAAGCTGCTTGTATGCATTATTAAAGGCCAGGAGCATTGGATGGGTATATGTTTGGCTTTCAAATTAAATTTAGTGTCAATAATTAATGCATGGGATTAATGTGTGAGGACCTTGCTCCGATGGTGCAGGAGAGCCTGATTCAGTATTGACCAGCCGTGTGTGTGTGTGTGTGTGTGTGTGTGTGTGTGTGTGTGTGTGTGTGTGTGTGTGTGTGTGTGTGTGTGTGTGTGATTGCTTTAGCCTTGGGTGGTCACTTACTCATTCCCTAGAGACTCTGCGAAGGGGACATATCTGCACTGGCCAGAGTTTAACATTAATTTCACCTCTCATAGTTAGATATGTCATAAGGCCTCTAATTGAATCAATCTTTCAACATGAAGGTCAGCATACAAAATTCTGAGATTCAGTTTTGATGAGGATTCTGGTGGGTGTGAAAAGGTGCTTCGGCTCAGGATCTTGTAGTGTCTTAGTTGGTCAAAAGTGATTAAGATCTGACTGTATGTCTTCAGGTTTTGTATGATGCTGGGGGTTGTGCTCCACTGAGGATGCAGGGATATGATCTTAGAGGTTTGGGATTTGATTCTCATCAAAAAGGAGAGCACAGCCTACATTTAAACCTGGAGAAATCTTCTCTTTACTTTGGCAAAGTCAAGCTAGGAGTGTGAAGAAGTTAACTATTTGTGGATCTGGTGACCCCAGTAGTCCTCTAGCCATCTTCAAGGTTGTGTGTGTGTATGTGTGTATGTGTGTATGTGTGTGTGTGTGTGTGTGTGTGTGTGTGTGTCTGTCTGTGTCCGTGTGTGTGTGTGTGTGTGTGTGTGTGTGTGTGTTTTCATGAAGGAGAGACCTAATCTTACCTGCTATCATTTCCTGAATGACCTCAGCTTTCAGCTTGTGATGGATTATATTCTACACACAGACATTAATTTTCTGGAACAAGAGGGCAAGCAAAAAAAAAACTTTGCTCGCCATAAGACTATGGTGCAAGGGTAATTTCATGAAACAACAACATTGTGAGGTTAAGGAAGCAACCTAGCTTCACTTTTTTTTATAGGGATGTGACAGGAATATTTTTTTTTTGTAATGATTTCATTGACCAAAATGATAATGATTAGTTTTGTCACTGTAGTAAAATATACTCTGTGTTTAGTACAAATGCGTAGTAAAATAATTTCACTGCAGGCATTATATTTTTTATTGAACTTCTAGTATTTCTTTCCAGCACCAAAAATGAAAAAAATCAACCACAATTTAAGTAAATGTGAACATAGCGACTGCACTTCTACGATTTGTTATTCAGACACATTTTGAAACGAGACTGTTGCGAAGACTTCTTAACTCCACCATGACTTTTAAAAAAATGACAATCTTGCATGGTAATTACATCCTTGAAAAAAAAGAGGTTCTAAGGGGTTTGTTCGTGAAAGCAAATCTTACATGCATGGAATCATGTATAGAACCATGCCAGTTCAAAGAGCCAATCTCATGCTTGAATTGTCCTTTGCCCAATCAAATAGTTTTTTCCCTGCTAGGAAAAACCTCTCGTAAATGGCTCTTCAAATAATCTGCTTTATAATGGTTCTATATCGCAACTCTAAGAACCCTTTAGAGTTATTTAGGATAGTTTTTACTAAGAGAGTAGATATATTAGGGGTGAGATTTGTACCATGATGTTATTAAAAACCTGTAACTGTCTTGTTCCTAGTTCTGCATCACTGTCCTAGCAATGTGATGCTGTTTTTAGTGTCTGCATACTTCATGTGGAAAAGGAAGAAATGTAAATCCATAGTGCCACAGCATCCATTTAAAAGACACAGACCTCACCCCCTTTCCTTATCGCTGGTGCTGATATTCCCAGCATAGAATTCTACCCTGCTCTCGTTTCTTATTGCGGAAATAATATAATTATCCTCAGTCCTACTCCTCCATTCTGTTCATCTGGAATGGTTAGGTAAGCTTTCTCAGGTGCTAACACCCCCCCCCACACCACCACCACCACCACCACCACGCACACGCACACACACTTTGGGAGTATTATCATAAATACAGCACATTAACACTTGTTCCTCCCTGTCAGTGTATGAATTAAGACTGCAGGTGCCCCGTGGAGCTTTAGCCCCCACACTAATTAAGCAGCGGTAATTAGGCCTGGGCTGCTCTCTCCTGTGCCTACTCAGCTCTAAAGAACAGAACAGGCGAGACTCAGGTGCAACCTCAGTGCTGTGCAGTACCTGTGAGAGAGATTGTGCTCTATTATTGACTGTGCAGGCTTGACGATTGAAAAATCACTCAGCCCCAGCATGTGTGGATGGCTCTCTAGGAAAGAAATGAGCTGTAAGCGAAGAGGAAGTTGGATTGCGGTTGAAAAGGTGGCAGAGCTGAGGTGAATCAGGGTTATAGCCTGCATTTTCAGTTACATTTAGGCAGGTAGCAGATGCTCTTATCCCAAAAAACTTACCAAAGTGTTTTCATTGTACTTGGAAAAGCCTTTTGCTGGGGCACATTCTTGTTTTTTTTTTTATGCATGACTTTAAACAAGGCTCATTACAGTCGCTAGAATATGTGGTTGAATAAGTTAAACACTTAAAGCAGAGACACCAGTGTCTGCACCACCAGAGGCCTGTATGAAGAGGTTTGTGCTACTGAAGAGATGACTTTTTGAACATGTTCTCAGTATGGGTTTCTAAGAAAGTGGCTCAGCAGTTGGGGCAGTGGTTAGAATGAGGTGGATTCTGATGGCATCTATGAAAGTATCTGGACAAGAGGAACTGAAGTCCCAGATGTTTACATTGGACTGTCATCATCAGCAGAGAAGAAACAACATCAGAAGGAGGGAGGAATGCAGATAGCAGGTAGCTAACTGCAATACACGGAGCAGAAGCCAAACAAGACCACAATGGAGTTAAAAAAAATGGCATAAGGCGTCATGTCTTAGTATTTCTCAGCATGCACATATGAGCAATAGTGGTTTTGTGTGTGTATGTTTCATTAATGGTGTGGCTCACAGTTTATCCTGTGATGTATTTAGGCCTGTCGTCAAATTGACTATAATCAGCCGTAGTGTTCTTGATCTACTAAGACTCCATCAGTCACATGCATTTATCCATCAGTCAAGTGCATTCATTTATTTCTTGAAATATGCATCATTGAACATTAAAACTGTAGGTGTGTAAGCAAATAGAAATGTGTACATTGTAGTATAAAATAGGTTTTTTTTTTGTCAACTAAGAGAATCCTTAGAATGAGACATCCTCTGTCCATTTCCCTTTTCTATGAAGGTGAAGAATGCCCACACTTTCCATAGGAGACCTGCCTCATCTTTTCATCTTCATGTCACATTGTTTTTTTGCCACATACCACTGGTTTTGGCACACAGTGTCAAGCATCATCAAGCACTTCAGCAGTCATACCTAATTGGCTAATATGTGGTTAGGTAGAGCAAGGTAAGGGTTTCACTAGTAAGAAACACATTCTCCAAGACCCCCAGCCAGAGACGGCACATGACACAGCTGGAATTGCAATTGTGTTGTTTGAAAGAACACAAAACTACTCTCAGGAGAGAGCTGGACAGTCTTGTACTGTTGTTCATCATTCCATCCCAGGCGGTTGTGTCTGTGTCCTGACCCTGTCGCTGTAGCAACACATAAACTAACAGTAAGGTGTCTCTAGTGTACTCTCTCTCACTCTCTCTCTCTCTCTTTCTCTCTCTCTCTCTCTCTCTCTCTCTCTCTCTCTCTCTCTCTCTCTCTCTCTCTCTCT
>JBBIGA010000126.1:12029258-12041791 GCA_037576975.1 Alestes dentex
TATCTTTCTCTCTCATACTCTCATTTTCTCTCTTTCTCTGTCGCTCTTGCTGTCGATCTCTCTCTCTCTCTCTCTCTCTCTCTCTCTCTCTCTCTCTATTTCTCTCTCATTCTACTGGATGTGAGAGCGGTTATAGTGGTAGTCTGTACAGTGGTAGAAGAGTAATTATGGTTCAGCGGGGCTGCAGGCAGTGATAAATGGGTGATCAGGAGGTGTAAGGTGTTGCTTCTCTCTCAGTGGAGCTAGTAGCTGGAGCTCCATCAGCTGCAGCCAGCCCAGCAAGGCGGCCTCTATCCCCTCTGTATGTCCTGCCACCATTCAAAACCCACCACCCAAATTATACTGCTAGGGAACGGGTCGTATCCCAGGCAAGAATGGAGGGACAACCCCACCACAGTGATATTCAGTCTTCTTTGTTTGAAGAAGTGAGGGATGTTCCTGCAGCGATTTTCATTATTCTCTCATGTTCTCTCATCTGCCTGTGTATATGTCTCTTGGGGTTAATGCAAAATTTAGCTTTGGTCACCCACTCATCAAAATATTTGACTACATAAATCGACTACAGTATGCGGAGAAGAAACCAATAAGGAAAGAGGAGAGACAAAGAGGGAAATGAGAGCAAGGAGATGAATTAGACAGATGTGAACATGGCCTCTGAGGAATTTATCACAAGGACAAACACTCTCTCTCTCTCTCTCTCTCTCTCTCTCTCTCTCTCTCTCTCTCTCTCTCTCTCTCTCTCTCTCTCTCTCTCTCTCACCCTCTCTCTCTCTCTCTCTCTCTCACCCTCTCTCTCTCTCTCTCTCTCTTTCTGTGGGAAACAGATAGGCTTGCTGACTTTTTTCTTGCACATTGTACTTGCCCTCCAAATGTTTTGCGTTTTTCACGCACTAAATGAAATAATTGATAATAAAATATTCACATAAAACTCTAGCACACAAACACTTTGTTATATAAAGACTTGTCTAATTCCCCCCTTTTTATCTTTTTTTCCCATTGCACCCTGGATCTTTCTTCAACACACAGGTAAGATTAATTATTTTTTCTATCTTTGCAAGCATCATGCAACGATAAGTGAACAAATGTGGCAAAATTACATTAACATACTGACTGGTACCAGTGAAAGTAGTGTAACTTGTTTCCAGATTTCACACGTGTGGTTCATCTTTATGCGCATTTTCTGAGGTGTCCTCAGGCATTCAGTCTATATCCTCAATTCATGTGTCAAAATGTACAGCTTCTCATTTATTTGCTGTGTATGTGGTATCTCCAATCGCTCTTTGCTGATGTTTGGAGTTACGTTGAAGAAAAAACAACTGAATAAATAGATGATTTTAAAGTTTGCTCTACATCACTGCTGGAGCCAGTATAGTTAGTGGTTTAGCCCCAAAGCTGGCAGAGGTAAGCGTGTGTCATGGTTGATAAGGCCTGGTGAAAGAGTTGGAACAGCCGATTAGCCTTCCATCTGAAGCAGTACTGTACGTCTGGCTTGAAGATCTAAATAGGGCCTAAAACGCTGTGTGTGTGTGTGTGTGTGTATGTGCGTGTGTGTGTGCGTGCGTGTGCATTCCTGTGTGTGTGCCTGTGTGTTTGTGTGTGCAGACGTGTGCACGTGTACGTGAGTTACATACTGTTGCTTGTGTTGTAGTACAAAAACATAAAAAGTGTCACATAGACACAAACACACTACAGTCAGAGTGGATGATTGCTTGTATGGGCTGGACTAATGTCTTTAGTACTTCTGTGGAAAAGATATAGGAGACAATGTGCCAGATTTGCTTTTCTCCTGCTGCGAATTGTTTTGTTCAGCTTCTGGTTCCCTGTAGAGTAAAACCAGGAATTATCACATGACATTGTTTAAAGTGTGTGACAATTGTGCAGTGCTGGATGGACGCTCATGTTGATGACGTTATGAACTACATTGTATTATGATTAGGGCTGTCACGGTTACAGTCTTAAAATCGATTGCTTGATGAAAAATGATGATTAATATTTATGTTCACAAACGGATTAGTAATTACTTTGCAATTTGGCTGATAAGCGGAATATCACTATTGTGTGTCATTGAAAGACACACAAATGCATGCATGTAGCATCTTTAGCGTCTCACAAGTGCATGCATGTGTACTTATTGATTTCAATTACATGAAACCAAATTAAATGTGTACTGTTATAAACTGCATGTAAATGATTACTAGATTTATTAATATAATCAGTAATTATATCCCTTATTACAGTTCTAGGTGAAGAAGCATCCTTTTGTTTGTATTTGCTACTTCTCTATTTGTGTGGGTTTTTTTGTACCAAAAACAGTCATAATTCATTTGTTACAAAACCATTTTTTTATTTTTTTTTACTGTAGGCCAGGGGTGTGGAACTCCAGTCCTGGAGGGTTGTGGTCCAGCAGGTTTTGGTGATTTCCCTGCTCAGAAACACCTGGTTCACCTTGCCAGTTAATTGTCAGGTTTAGTGAATGTGTTTGAGGAGGAGAACCATGAAACTGTGCTGGACACCGAACTACCAGGACCGGAGTTTGACACCCCTGCTGTAAGCTAAATGTTAAAGTTAGGTTTGTAAGAATGAAATATGTTAATCAACTCTGTTCTGATTGGCTTCCTTGTATTTCCTGATTGGCTTCTCATTCAAAAAACAGTCCAGAACCGCTGACTGAAATCCTCAGGGAACTCTAGACACTTTTTTTTTGATGTGTGGATCCTCTAGAAGGCTACAACTATATATTTGCTTCTTGACAAGCACAAACAGCACAATGATTGCTTCCCCAGCATCTTCCACACTTACAGGTTTGCCACGAAGTAACAACAGACCAGTCTGTAAAACTGTCATATGTGACATCACAAGCAAGCTGTTTGTCTAGCATAGTTTTCTAACATGGACTGAAGAGTGAATGAAAGATTTTCAAGCTTAAACAATATTTGCATATAAATTCTTATCTTAAGAGGAAAGGAAAAACCTGTTCTCCATGATTTGGTCATGTGGTCAGCTGTGACTTTGGGTGATGTGATTTGAGTGACATGATCAGGACTTGCAGGTGGCGATCTCACGCCTGACTGCAGAAAACCTGCTCATTGGACACTGACACACTCACTACTTTGTCAATTAGCCTGACAGCTGTTTAACCTCTGGGTGCTGTAAAGTGTGCGCATCTGTGTGCATGCTCAAGTGAACCAATCCTAGAGGTCAGAACAGAGTGTGAAGCGTTGCCTGCTCAATGAATTTTTAACCGTCACATTTGTGAGCTAGAGGTAATGATACAAATATGAATATTATTTTTTTTTTCCGTGTTGGAATTGCAACAAAACAAAATCCACTATGTACTGAATACAGTTAAATATATTATAGAAAAAAATGTTTGTCACAAACAAAAGAAGTCACAAAACATACGGTTATATTCTGACATAAACTGGAATGTGTTCCACTGCAAAACACTCCACCTCTTCTAAGAGGCAACCAGAAATATAGGGAAAGAAAGTCCCCTGTGCTACAGCCAAAACTATTTACATTTTATGTATATTTATATGTGTAATTTTTTCAAAGAAAATGGCCTTTCTTATTTATGCTTTAACCAGGTCCTACTGTTTTGTTTGCCCATTTCGTGATGAACAAAATGTAGCAATGAAGTCAATGGAATATGAAACCCGGACATGTCAATACAATATGTTAATTTAGGTTTGAATTAAGCGCTTTAGATAAACCTAAAATGATCAAAATGATCAGCCAAAATGACCAAGTTAAACAGTAAAACAATAAGTTAAAAATATCAAAACAATTATAAGAATTTGTTTACATCAAAACATAATAGTAGACCAAACAAGCTGTGTTATGAAAATGAGCTGTGTTACACCCCCGTAGTAAGCTATTCTATGGATGTGGGGCCTCTGTGAGGTCATTAATGACTTATTAGGCATGATGTCTGGCATCTTTCTAGGAGTGAATGAGTCCTGTCTGCTGCTCTCTCCAAGAGGGCAGTTAAACATGATAGCATTGTGTGGATATGTACTAAACAGTGTGTGCACAATTGCCTGCCTTTTCAGCATATGTACACCAGCAGATGAAGTCATCTAACTCTGGGCAATGGCCCCACTAATGAGCCCAAGAGTGGACCATGCTGGACAGGCGCGCACATGCACACACACAAGGAAACCCCTCCTTTCAGCTACATATGCTCACACACCTGGTCCACATCGTTACCTGTTTACAAATGACCAGCAATTTTCTGCTTGGTTCAGCAGCAACTGTTCCTCCTCCCTTGTGCTATCATTAGGGCGTGAGCGCTCATGTTTGGTTATTATGCTCGTCTCTGGTGTTTTGTCCCTCTTGTTTTGTACACATAATCACGGCCTTTCTCTCCCTCCCTGCCACCTTTTTTGCTAAATTATGCACTGTGGGCCAGATTGCTCCAGCCCAGCATTTGCATGCTTTATTTGGAGAGCTGCAGAGTTGTGTGTGTGGGTGTGCATGTGTGTATTTGTAATCACATGTGATTTAGGTCGAACACAGAGGGAGAATGCCCACACATTTGTTTGTCTCACAGCGTACATTGTTGTATTAACCCGCGCACTGTGTGCTCATTCTTAATCCTCTCTCCGGATGTTCTTCTGGTTAATTGAAAGCTCAGACGCTGTGGCCGTCTCCGACACAGACTCTGCGTGTGTACACACAGCAGCAATTTTCACTGCATCATGGCCATTGCACTCACAGTTTCTCATACATCTCCCAGACGTGACAGCTTTTCTTGGCATGCTGGCTGCAAGGCTGCAAAAGCTAACAGAGCTAACAGGGACAGGGATGTTGGCGTGAGCAGCAGTCCAGTGAGGCCAGGGAAAAGGTACTGAAATATGGACACAGCGGACAGGAGCTATGAGGATAGCGAGAAATAGAGCTGAGAGCGGAACATCTCCATCACTATGTAGGAATGAAAGCTGTCAAGTCCAAGTACAGTTTATGTTCAACACCAAGTTTGTGTTATTAAGGCTGTTTGCACTGATGTGTATGTGTGTGATGAGGGCACTGAGGGAACATTATTACATTATGAACAAGTGGGGCGTATGGTACATTCAAAGTTGTGTTAATATCAAAGTTTGTCAAAAGCTGAGGTAAACCAACAAGCTAACTAGCAAATGCAATAGCAAAGGTGAATACTAAAGTTCCCTTTGAGGACTTCCGCTGTAACCAGAAACCATGAATGGGTAAGAGCAAGAGAGTGAGGACTACAGTCTGAGAGGTGTTGGTGATACGGTACACCGATCAGCCATTGTGGCGTGAAAACAGCTCTGACCCATCAAGGCATGGACTCCACATAACCTCTGAAGGCATGCTGTGGTACTGTATGTTGCATCAAGACATAGCAGCAAATCCTCTTATGGATGAATTGGCCGGGCTGGTTTGTCTAGCACATCCCAAGGATGCTTGATTCGATTGAGATGTTGGGAATTTGTAGCCATCTTGAACTTTTTGTCATGTTCCTCAAACCATTCCTGAATATTCCTGAACCATTCTATGTTGGCCCTGAAAAGTCTACCCCTAGTATATACACGCATTGGTTACATGCAACTGCTGTTGCTTTAACTGGATGTTGTAGATGCAATTGCAAACTGCAAGATTTATGCTGGTCACCCAATGGACAGCCGAAGGACAGTTTGTATATCCTCTTAAAATCTGCAGTAATTGGACGATGTGCTTTCGTCGAGACTTAACCACACACATAACAGAAACTGTCTGGTTGATTTTCACAGTTTCTAAGCATGATAAAAACTGAAATCAATGGCAATCAATGTCGTCTGTAACATAAAAAAACTATTGTTAAATTGCGTAATGTGCTTAGGCAGTAATACCCGATAGCATGAAAAATGTAAGTAGCTTCATCACAAAAACAAGACGTGCTGGACAAAAACGAATTACAGATTTGAAATCAGTAGTCCAAGTGCACACATAAACAGATATTTGCTGAAGTTTAACATCCAGTTTCTGCTGCTTTATTCATTTATGTTCATAATAATGTCTCACTCTCTAGATATCCATTCATTTACCCCTCTTGTATGTAACCCTCCCCTCTCTCATGCTTGCAATGCTTGCAAATTAGACTCAACTTATGCAAATGATATTATCTTCTAATGCCTGAGTATTGGAGAGGAGAGTAAATCAGATTTAATTCTAAACTGTTGAACTCTGCAGTGCCCTGCTGCTGTATTAAACATAGATCCAATTAGCTCATAATGCAAATTCCGACTAATTGCTTTTCCATTTCATTTCATGGGTACAAGCAACACTTTGACATTATTTGCATATCTGCTTAATTCTTTGGGACAAACCTTTAATCTTTTGATTTTTAGTTTATCTGAAAACAGTAAATGAAAACAAAATGGGAGTTTTACTATGATGACATTTTGCAGGGTGTGTGCTGAATATTTTGCATTTACAATTACAGTGGCCGCAGCAGAGCATCATAAATACCAATTTCATTGTTGTGCTCTGTGATGGTTGTGTTGTCTTAATGCGGCTCCTTTCAGTCTTTAACTTTCACTGACTCTCTATACTTTCATATTTCCAACAAGGGAGAGGAGGAAAAAATGGCATGTCAATTTCAGGATAATGGTCCGGCTGTGAGGCTGCAGTGGTGAAGATTTATGCCAGAAATTAGTCAAATGTGATCAAATAGGCCCCCAGTTAATCTTCCCGGCCTGACCACGTCTGCCTTTATCTGCAGGCATAATTAAAGACAACTGTTCGTCTGACAGAGTGCCGAGGCCCCAGCGGAGTGATACTGGGGGGCTTCGCCTGCGCCCCTGTCACTGTGATAAATGTTTATGTGGTGACACGCAGGAAGAGAAGATTGTTTTAAACAGGTACACACTTAAGACCCGCGTGTGATTGGTTGGGGCTGTTTGACTGATTGTATGTATACCATGCTTTGAAAACTGATATTAGCTCATTTGTTAAACTCAACTTCTTCAAATGGGCCCAATCACTCATCCAGTATGGAACACTATGTGTTTTATGTGTGAATAGGCCAGTAAGCCACAAAATCCTGCCACCAGGGTTTACGTATACCTAAACACTCCGCCATTCACAACTCAACACGCACTTCAATAGTGTAGCAACAGTGAGTAGCAGTAGACTTCTGCTAAATTACTGGGGTCTAATTTGAGTGAATGGGATATATTTTGACGATTTTAAGTGGCTATTTATTTAACCTCTTTCATACCGAGAGTGGGAGGAAAATCGCATCCTTTATTCCCCCCCATTTCTTCAGAATGGCCAGCCTTTCACTCGCCTGTATGACAGACTCAGGCAATTATGTTGGCATAAAAATGTGCAAGCTGTTTGGCGTGTGAGAAATGATAATGGTGTGATTTTTAAGTGGTGTATCTCCCAAGAGCATAATGAAAACTCCTTTTTTTAATGCAGATCAGAAAGATGGAGTCAGTGGAGAGCAGGCAGAGGAGTGGCAGCAGAGCAGAAAGGCCTCTTCCCTCAGGCTGCATCTTCTACTGCTGGGTTACAGTCGCAGCTGACACGCTGCTCTAAGAGGCGTTTCGCTTTTAGACTGAAGTTTCATCGTAGTTCATCATGATTTTGTTCATTTGGAACAGAGGCTGGATTTTTGCGAGTTTCAGTACTAGGCTGAAGGGCATCAGCATCACTGTACTGGAGCCTCAAACACTGTCACACGTTTGCTCATAGGTGTTGCATGCGGAATAGGTAAAGAGAAAGTGGAAATATATTTGTGAACATATCACATAGCCATACTGTTACAGTATAATTTTCACCCTGCTCTTGGTGTATCTGCATTCTGTGTCTGTATTAATCTATCTTGAGCCTTTTACGCATGAGGGAAGAGCAATATGTTATATGATATACATCGATGTGCCATAACATATAACCTCCTGCCTAATATTGTGTAGATCCCCCTTGTGCCACCAAAACATTAACAACATATGTTTTAAGTCCTGTGAGTTCTGAGGTGGTGCCTCCATGGCCCAGAGTAGTTTGTTTAGCACATTCCACTGATGCTCAATCAGACTGAATCAGCTTAAATTCTTTGTCATGTACTTCATTCGATTCCTGAATATTTTTTGCATTGTGGCAGGGCATATTATCCTGCTGAAAGAGACCACCATTGCCATAAAGGAGGGTACAAAATTTAGGTCGATGGTATGTTTCAAAACGACATCCACATGAATGCCAGGACCCGAGATTTCCCAATAGAATATTTGCCAGAGCATCACACGTGGGCACACCAGCTCGTGTTGATCAGGAGCTCTGCAGTTCCATATGCAGCAAGCTGCAATGCACTGTGTTCAGAGTCAGCATTAAGCTTTTCGTATGGGTTTGGATTAGAGAAGGTAGACTTTGCCTCCCATGCGAAGTGTCTTTGCCGCTCATGACTCACTGGTTCACCAGTTGTCCTTCCTTGGACCACTTTTTTTCTACTCACTGAATACCGTAAACAACTGCTGTTTTGGAGATGCTCTGACCCAGTCATCCAGCCATCACAATTTGACATCTTGTCAAAGATTCTTACGCTTGCCCATCAACTTCAAGAACTGACTATTCACTTGCTGCCTAATAATCACACTCCTTGACAGTTGCCATTGTAACAAGATAATCAATGTTATTCACTTTCCATCTAAATGGTTTTAATGTTCTGGCTGACTGGTATATATTTTTTTGTTACAAATAAACTCAGAATAGACTTTTCTGAGTGTATTGTGGGTAGTGTGAATGATATGGCGAAAATATAATATCCTGATATATGATATATCAATGTTTTATGTCTGACATCTGAAGCTGAAATTAAGAAAAAGTGCTAGCTGTGCCACATTTAAAAAGTATAAATGATTTCAATCACTGTTGCACACACTACACAAAATAGAATAAAACAGGTGTATCGATGATGATGATGATGATGATGATGATGATGATGTCCTCTCAGTGACTGTGACATGTTCTGAAATTGATCATGATTACAATTAATATGGTCATATTGACCAGCTCTAATTGTGGGTATTGTCAGCAACTGTAGAAGACTGAACAACTGCATGTATTATAAAAAGACAAAAAAAATTGTAATTATAGCTCGTCATTAATTAGTGTATAATTGCATAAACCGCACCAAGTAAATGATTGAGAGCAACCTATTATGTCTTTATATTATCATATTAGTTTATTATCAGATTAGTTTACTTTGCCAGTTATTTGATTTTCTTTTCATGTTTAATTAATGTTGAATTTAAAAATGCACTGCAGATTTTGCTCCATTCTAACTTGTTTGCTAACCCCAGAAACACTAAATATTGATAAAATTATTAGTAACCACACACACGCTGTGTTTGTGTGTGTGTATATATGTGTGTGTGTGTGTGTGTGTGTGTGTGCGCGTGTGTGTGTGTGTGTGTGTGTGAGAGAGAGAGAGTCAGTGAGTAGGTCCGTCATCTCCTTCAAGAGCTCTCTCCTGTGTGGTCCTCCTGAACTACACAGCAGAATTAGCCTGGTTGTGATACTCTGAAATCTCATCAGCTGTATTCTCTTAGGGCCTCTTCACCCAGTCAGGAATTAAGACATTGCTGTACGTGAGCGAGAGAGTGAGTGAGTGTGTGAGTGAGTGTGTGAGTGAGTGTGTGAGTGAGTGTGTGAGTGAGTGTGTGAGAGAGTGTGTGAGAGAGTGTGTGTATTAACAGAAAAGTTGACTAGTCGACTTCAGAGGCAGAAGTCGACGCCCCCTGAGAGAAGTCGACCTCTCTCTTTTATTCTCTGTCCCCCCCAGTGAAGCTCCATGTGTCTGAGTGTTTATTTGGATGCTGATGATGTAAAATAGTGAATCTGAACTAAATCACTTTTCTTTGGGGACTATTTTGCCTCACGACGCCCTGCATGTATCCCTCCACCATGAATGGGTTTAGCTTTAGGGCCAAAATCTTCTCAAAACGACCAGAACCATTTGATGGAGTAAGTTTCTGTGAGGGAGTTTTTTGGGACAGGTCTGGTCTGATCTCACTGATTCTGCCCCTCTGCTCTTGCTGCAGGTAAACATTATGGGGTTTACAGCTGCGAAGGCTGCAAGGGCTTTTTCAAGCGCACAGTGAGGAAGGACCTGAGCTACGTTTGCAGAGACAGCAAAGAGTGCCTCGTGGACAAGCGCCAGCGCAATCGCTGCCAGTACTGCCGCTACCAGAAGTGCCTGGCCATGGGCATGAAGAGAGAGGGTGTGTTCCTGAGGAGCTCTGCATAATATGTCACTTGTTAACCATTAATTGCCGTAATTTTGGCCTTCGCGGTTCTCACACCACTGAAGGGGTTTCGAGAGTTTTGTCACTTGGTCACAGTTACACTGTCTGGTCTTATTCTGCTTTATTCGTGTTCGTGACAGAAATATGAATACGAAGGTAGGAGCTGCACAACACATTGTCTGTTAATCAGCAAGGTGGTATTGGAATCATCAGTACCGAAGTGGCAGAAATCTGCAATATGCAAATGAGTCTCTAACCAATCCCAGTGTTTCTGACATGGTGACCAATCACAGCTCCAGGGGAGTTACTGGGTGTTCTGATGAATCGAGGTCTCATTATTTTAATCTTAAAGGACCCATATGGTACTTTTTCTTCCCCCCCATCACATTGTTGTGGGTGTATAAACGTGCAATTCATATTAATCACAATTCATTCTTACACCATTTTCCAGCTTCTGTTTACCCCTCAGACTTAAACAGACTGTATGTTATTGTGCCTTTACTAGAGATGTATGTGAAGGCTGAAACATGCCTTAGAACTTCAGTATGAAAAGTATAAGCTGAAAATGTGCATTACAGTAATATGTTAATGTTTTCAAGTTCAGTTTATTATTATGCTGCAACCCTACGCACAGTTTGTGGATTTTTTCAGGCGTAAAAATTATTCAATAAGTGTCCAAAATGCCGCAGAAGTGAGTTCTCTGTTGTGTCTCACTCAGCTGTCCAGGACGAGCGTCAGCGGAATAAGGAGCGCGAAGGCGACTATGAGTTTAGTTCGGCTGCGAACGAGGAGATGCCCGTGGAGAAGATCCTGGAAGCCGAAACAGCCATGGATCACAAGACTGAGCTTCACTCTGACGGCAGCTCTGCGACCGGCTCTGTGAGTCTCAGTTTATTGAGTTTATTCCACAAGTTGTAGCTTCTTTTTTTTTTTTTTTTACCTTGTTACTTCATATTCCTAATCACAGATAATTATTCTGAGTACTTCTTTCTTGTTTTTCTTTGTTCTCCTTCTAATATAATGATTTTGCCTTACCATGAACCAATAATATCAGTTTTGCCTCCATCTCCCATGAAGAGAGAACTGACCGATGTTAATGCAGTAGTAAAAGATGATAGAATAGGAGGTTTACACCTGCTCATGTCATATTACCTGTATCTGGAATGTATCAGATTTTGAGGAGATTTTGTTCACATGCGTTTATATTCTTTAATCGGCTGCTGCTCCTCCTTTTTCTTTTCTCTTCTAAAGAAAAGTCTAGTTTTGTAGGGACACAGTCTGTTTACAAGAAGAGTGTGTTTAGAATAATCATTGCTGTCGTGAACCACTTGTGTTGAAACACTGTGTTGTAGCGAATCTGAGAAAAACGACAAGACGAAGTTTAACCAAACTGGAGCTTGTTCAGAGTAGAGACAGTATTAAAATCCCACTCAGAGGTAAAAAATCACATCAGGAGTAGAACTAAATAAGCAGCGATGCTACAATAAGTGGCAGCAGTCCAGACGGTGCTCTCTTCTATAAGTGGAACAGCAGGGGGTGCTGTGACAGACTTTGATTGTATCTTCGAGAGACGAATGTGTTCACACCTAAATGTTTAATGTGAATTAGATTTAAATTTGGTTTAAATGCATCTCGGTTGCGTTCACACCTACATGTTTAATGTGGATCAGATTAAAATTTGGTTTAATGCGTGTTTGTGTTCACACCTATGTGTTTAATTTGGACCAGATTTAAATTTGGTTTTAAAAAATCTCGGTTATGTTCACACCTGCATGTTTGATGTGAATTAGATTTAAATTTGGTTTAAATGCGTCTCGGTTCCGTTCAAGCCTACATGTTTAATATGGACAAGATTTACATTTGGTTTTAAAAAATCTCGGTTGCGTTCCTTCGTGCATGTTTTATGTGGATCAGATTTAAATTGGGTTTTAAAAAATCTCAGTTGCGTTCAATCCTGCATATTTAATGTGGACCAGGTTTAAATTTGGTTTAAATGAATCTCGGTTGCCTTCACTCCTGTGTGTTTAATGTGGACCAGATTTAAATTTGGTTTAAATGTGTCTCGGTTCCGTTCATTCCTGCATGTTTAATGTGGAACGGATTTAAATTTGGTTTAAATGAATCTCGGTTGCGTTCACTCTTGTGTGTTTAATGTGGATCAGATTTAAATTTGGCTTAAATGCGTCTCGGTTACGTTCACACCTGCATATTTAATGTGGACCAGATTTAAATTTGGTTTAAATGTGTCTCGGTTCCGTTCATTCCTGCATGTTTAATGTGGAACGG
>JBBIGA010000126.1:12090015-12102144 GCA_037576975.1 Alestes dentex
CTCTCTCTCTCTCTCACACAAACACACACACACACACACACACACACACACACACACACACACACACACACACACACTCTCCCTATCGTTACTCACTTACCTCCAGCATGACTGAATGTGTCATTTAAGGGTCTGAGCCACACCGAGAGAGCTTTACATCTGGGCTCTATACCTGGGGGGACACGTGTGTGTGTGTGTGTGTGTTACTGAAGCATCTGATCAGCTTCCGGTACACCTGCTAGAGAGGCAGCCAGAAGAGGCTGAGTTTTTCTCCTAACAAACACACACCCTGCTCCTCCACCTGACAGCAGCCAGCACAGGCCCATGGCACTGGAGGAATGGGCAGTGTGTAAAGAGCACAGAGTGTGAGCACAGCTGTATTAACCCAGTGGGCTGGGGGGCTACCACAGGCACGATGGTGAATGGATTAATAGTGATGCAGATTTTTGTTTTGCGCTGAATTCATGATATACGTTTGATACTATTAGTCAGCTGTAGTCTATGTTTATTTAACTTAACATTTTACATAACAGGCAGCTGGCCGCTAACATAACACAGTAAATTCCAAAGCTGACATTATTGAAGCCGTACTTGGATAAACACCTCAAAGCAAATTTAAAAGTTTCTGCATGATACATTGCTGTGTAATATGGCACATGATCATGGTTTAATGACTGTACCTGGCTCTGAGTAAGAGGTCAGTGACTAATACAGCCCAGCACCTATATGGCTTGGTGAACAAAATTCTGTCTGGACGTCAGTTTGCTCATAGCTAGCCCTTACAGAGACCTATTCAGGTGCTTAAGCCTAAAAAAATGAAACTTGTAACAGACATTCAAGTAAAATATTTTTCTGCGTATGTTGCAGGTTTGCAGTGACTCCTTCAGAACTTATCTGAGTATGGTCCCAACGTATGCTGATACCTGACTGACGTAACAGATCCTGACTAGGCATTTATGATCAAGAATTGATTCAATCAGAATTGATTAAATAGGGCAAATGGGAAGCTGAAAAGTAAAACTGAAGGTAAATTGTAAACTGAGGAATAGTGTGTAAGTACTAGCATGTAAAGTATTTTTTAACTATGTGGAGACTTACATTTATAACGAATTTCATTATAAAGTATAATTTAACAAACAGTGCGTTTAGTTCTTAATTAAATTACAATTTAAACCTTTTAAAAACCTTTTTTCTTGTGCCTGTCCCCTGATGCCCAGACAGAGGGGTGGGGTACAGAGTCTCTGGAATGATGTTTCTACAGGCAGTTGTGTGTGTGTGTGTGTGTGTGTGTGTGTGTGTGTGTGTGTGTTTGTGTGTGTGTGTGTGTGTGTGTGTGTGTGTGTGAGCTGACTGCACCAACTCCAGCGCTCACCTTGTGCAGGGTATAAACTGTTCAGTTGTGACTATTTGCTTGTTGATTTTATCGTGCAAACGTGGGCAAAAGCAAATATTGAACATATCGGAGTTCATTAGGAGGGAGTTTAGAACTGCCCGAGCTCAAGAAATTTCCAAAACTGACATGATCATTTCGAGAACACAGTGATATTCAGTACAAAGATCTGAAAACGCATCCAAGTTATATTTTTGCTGCAGCAAAGTAAAGTCAACCAAATAAACTATATTAATGCAGTATATCTCTGTCTTTTAGTTTATTTAATTTTGACAACAGTAAATAAGAATCTGTCTAAAAATAATATAGTGTACTCATGTGGAAATGATCCACATTAGAATCAAATAAACTCAATGCATCACTTTTAGGGTGTGTGACAAAGCACCCCTGGAGTTCAGTGGTTTAGATCTGTAGATTTCAAACAGAAGATAATCTAATTCCACATAATCCCTGAACAAATACAACCGTGCTTAATCTCTGCTTCAATATTTGGCATCAGTTTTTAATTATCACATTAAACACAGACTGCGGTGTGAAGTGATGTTAATCTGCTGCCTCGTTTTGTGTGCATCGCTGTGTACATTGGACTGACATTTTGGCAGAGAGGGGTCAGAGGAACACTCGGGGGTGACCAGACTCTACGTAACGTTTGAAGAGAGGACAGGAGGGGAAAGTTAATTATTTCCTACATGCTGAATCTGTAGCCTAATTTAAACAAAAGTCACGTGGGGTTACATTAGTAGAAAATAACAGCTGCTGTTCTGTAACTTAAGCAGAACAAACATTAAAGTTATTTTCTGCCATACAGTTCTTGTTTTAGAGATATGAGGTTTGTGACAGTGATGCAGTACTTTGGTGCTTGGCCTGATTTGGTCATTTATGGAAACGTTGTCCTCTGACTATAAGCCCAGTGAGATACTGGCTATACCCTCAGCTTCAGCAGCAACAGTCCTCACAAGCAGTAAGAACCTCCTTCGGAACAAAAAAAAAAAAATCCCTGCCTTTGTTGTCTTACAATTACTATTGTGTATTTTATAACATAATGAGTTTCAACAGTGCAGTTAATGGTATTACTGGCAGCAGACCAGGATTGGCTTGTAAATAAGCCTAATGGCACTTTTTAATAAATTACTTCCCATCAACACAACTATATTTTAATCTCTCTTATGAAAAAGTGACAGCACGACAATACCAGAGTTATGATGTTATAGATTAGTCATCATCATTACTCAAATGTCTTGTTTTTTTTCCTTCCTCGCTTGATTTGTGGAATGAAATTGCTTATGCGCCATCTGAAACGAATATTGGCGGGATACCATGGTCTTAAAATGCTGAGCTGTGTGAACCCCCTTTAGTAAGCAAGATATATGTTTATGTGTATAATTCTTATATACACTGATCACGGTGTTTTGAACAGAGAAGATGTACACGACTTTCCCTCCTGCAGTTCTCCTCCCTCTTCCCCTCTGTCTCTCTTCTCCCCTCTCTCTTTTCTTTCTCTCTTATGTTTCTGTCTTCTCGTCTTTCTCTCTCTGTCTCTCTGTCTCTCTCTCTCTCTCTCTCATGTTCTCTCTGACTCCCTCTCTCATCTTCTCTCTGACTTTCTCTCTCATCCCCACCCCCTTCTCTATATTTCCCCTGTCCTAAACACAAATTCTCCCTCTCTCACCCACCCCTCTCCCACAGTAGGGGAAAAGGAGTGTGGGTGGCTTCCTGTGTCTTTTAAACTGGGAGACTATTTGCTATTTTCTTGTTGTTTTAAACACAGTTTTCTCACACAGTCCCTTATACACTCAGCAGAATGTCCAGTTCTAAAAAGAATTTTTCAGATTTTTAATAAACATGCCATGTATTGTTGTAATGGAGTCTGTTCATATTCCAGTGGGTGCAGCTGATCCTGCGTGTGCTGTTCATGTCATGAAATGAATTCCGCTGAAGCGCAGACGAAGTTCTAAGTTCACTTTAACATTAAGAGTGCCAGAAAGTATTATACATGATGTGTTCACTTTTGCCCTTGACTTCTGAATTGTAATGTGTGTGTGACAGGGGTGGGCTCTTTTTTAATGACTTGGCATGCAGTCTAACACTGATATCGACTTCTGTCTAATGGCACTTCAGCAAAATTTCATGGTGTGAAAAGTCTGCATTCTTTGAAAATGTGTTAACGTATGGCTGAACCAAATATAGCTGCATGCAAGCATTTCATAGCAGCAGTTTCAGTTTCATCTCTCCCTCTCTCTCTCTTTCCCTCTCTCTTTTTCTCTCTCTATCTCTCTTTCTCTCTCTCTCTCTCTCTCAGAATAAAAAGGTGACCTGATGGGTTTGATTTCAGTAGATTGATTGGAGCTGAGTGAGTGAAGCAGAGAGGTCAGTCTTCTTTGGACTACACACCGTTTCTATAGACACTGTAAAAGCCATGCACCTGAGTTTATTTCATTCAGATGTGTTACATCATTATTGTATGAATCCGACGTACGACATCTGCAAATTTCCTGGCAAACGTAAATAAAGTGAAAGAGAAAAGTGTGTGATTCATTTTCTTCAAATGATAATTATGTACAATCAAGTGCAAACATTTATACCTCCAGTTAAACGAGCTGTTCCGCTGGCATTCTATGTGAATATAACACATCCAGTGGGAGTAAAAAATTCAGTTTACATTTTTCTATTTGTACAAGTTAACATTCTGAAATAACGTCTTTTACATTAATATCAACTTTTGGGTTAAACACGCAGAAGTGTGTTCTCAGTAGAAAATTTGTGCTTATTTTCAGTTTGACAAACGAATGTCATTTGACCAGGCGTGCCAAAACTTGTACATGACTGTATCTATTATGAACTGTGTAAATGCTTCACTTTTTATTAGAGCTCTCATTAATGTCTAAAATATTCTGTTTATTGCAGTTAAAAAAGCACTTACCAAGGTCTTAACTTAGACGGCATCTCAGAAACTCCAGAGATGTGCAAACTAATGATGACAGAATGTTCTGCTGATGAGTAAAAGTGTTCATCCTTTCACACTCTTTCAGATAAGATTCATCAAATGCACCAGTCTGTTCTAAAGGGCAGCTCAGAGGAGCTCTATTCTTTAGAAAGTGACTCACACACACACACACACACACACACACACACACACACACACACACACCATGCAGCACTCTGTCACTGAGAGCCCACATGGCAAAGTATCCACACACCTCAGTATGGGTGTGTGCATGTGTGAGTGCAGATGTGTGTGTGTGTGTGTGTGTGTGTGTGTGTGTGTGTGTGTGTGTGTGTGTGTGTGTGTGTGTGTGAGCAATGACAAATTACAAGCTGTGGAAGAAACACAGAGCTGATAACAGCTGTGAACTTTAAAGGTGAAATTGTTTAATTGTTGCGAACTTTGAAGGGTTTTGTTGTGAATGTCTTGTTGAATTGATTTGGCCTATTGAAGTCTGCTGAAGACTCTGAGAAGCCACACTTCAGATAGCAACAGTAAACAAACACGTACACAACAAGTTATTTTGTTTCATTTGGAACATTTCTAACACATGGGAATGAAGTGTATGCAAGTGAGTGTATGTGTATGTGTGCAAAAAATCCGGATATCTGGAGGAAATCTGGTATCTCTGCAGTTTAAAAAAAAGGGTACTAAACTGTAATGTGTGTACCTGTAATGAGATTTTATTCAGAGTGACTGTGGAATATTTCTGCCGATTCCTTCCTCATGAAATGTTCAGCAAGTCTAAAAACACACAGTTGCTTTCACAAAAAAAATAAAGAGTTACAAGGCTTTGATGTAACGGTAGAGAAACGCATGTGTGACTGTGCCTCACTCTGTTTGCCTGGTGACGGTCGTCTGTGTCCCTCTGTGCTGTGTGTGTTTGCCTAAGCAGAGTGTGTCCCATGAGCGATTCTCAGCGCCTCGTTGAAGTCTAATTCCTCGGAGTGTGAGACTCTGCAGAGGTTTAGCATACACTGCTGCTACACTTTATCACCAATAACCCCTCACTTTACTCAGTTTGTTTACTGTCCCTGGAGATGTGTGTGTATGTGTGGCTGTGTTTTGCTTCCTCTCTCTCTCTCCCTCTCTCATGCTTGTCCTCTCTCTTTCTTTCTCTCTCTCCCTGTGCATGTGCGAGTGTGATACACACAAGGATAGGGACCACCATCTGAAACTGCACTGGAGAGAAGATGCAGAGCTGAAAGTACTCTGTGTGCTCTTTCAAAAACCAGTTTGAGAGAAATGGTCGTGTCTCTATTTTTCTGGTCTTACATGAACACGCAGCAGCAGAGCAGAATGTTCTCCATCACTAATCTCAGGCCAGTCGACTGTCAGCACTGTTTCTGGTACAAATGAGGAACGTGATCCAGTCCCATCTCATTTTACTGCTGATTAACTACATGAATTACATCATTAATGAAAGCAGGAAAACAAACATGAGTGAAGTGGTTTCACATTGTCACTGTTGGGGTCACTGTGTGTCGGTGTTAACTGGGAATTTGTTAGGAAACAATAGTTGAGGTGTTGACAGTAGGACAAGGCCCGCTAAAGATTCTGTGCCTACTATGTAGGCTCTATGTAATTTTTCTATGTATAATTTCATTATTTCCTTTTAAAAAAGCTCTGAAATAATAATATAGAAAATAGGAAAAATGTCTCAACTATTTTTAGCATAAAAAGCAGCTATTTAAAAAAAAAAAGAATCAAGTCATTTGTTATCAATGATTATTATTATTATAATAAAAATATACAAAAAAAGTTCTTGCATATCACAACATGCAAGTGGTAAACACACACACATATATATATATATATGCTACAGAACAGATGAGAGGATCTGCTGTTTGTGTTTAGATTATGTGAGTTTATGATTTTTCTTGAGGAAACCTGAAGAGGAAGGTGCTGATGAAAGAGGCGTTAATGGCAGACCTAGTTTACCGCTGAGAAATGCATGCATATCTAGAGGCTTAATTACAAGTGCTGGGTATCACTGTGCCATTAATTAAATCATCTTCTGTAATTAGCGTGTGCTTGAAGACCCTGCATAATGCAAGTCATGGGCAGCCGTGTGCCCGTGACCCCAACTGGCCCCTGGTGCTTTTAATTGTGGTGAGGCCCATTAGAATGCAGTGTGTGTGTGTGTGTGTGTGTGTGTGTGTGTGTGTGTGTGTGTGTGTGTGTGTGTGTGTGCACGTGTGTGTGTGTGTGTGTGTGTGTGTGTGTGTAGGGCCCATTAGAATGCAGTCAGTCTGTGGGGTTAGTGTAGGGGGGAGAGATTCATCTACTTAAGCAGGCTTTATAAATGAGGACTAATTCGTCTGATGTAGCGTCACAGTCTCAGCGCTGTCTTTATAACACTGTGTTTACAGGCTTGAACCCGCAGCTCTGTGGGAGACTGGAGTGCAAAACAAAGGCCTGGTGCAGCCACATACTTATCAACAAAATACTGGACACACCATTTTAGCATTAAAAACAGCTATTTCTTCACACCCTGCGTATATTCTGTAAAGCTCAGCATCACGTTTATTAACGTGATCTCCTAGCTATCAAGAGCAGGTTTTGCCAAAACAGTTTTCTTTTCCAAACTATTTTCTTTTCCTAACTATTGTTAGAAGCTCATAATCAAGCTCTTTTTCAACCAAGATGGCTAAAACAGTTGGTGAGGGCTGACATCCCAAAAAGAAGATAAAGTGTGTGTTGTTACAATGGTGGGTTATCAATACAAAACCTTTTATATTTTGGGTTTTTAATATGTCAAATACAAAAATTTATACGTGTGTTTCTGTCAAAGTAAACCTGGTTAGTTTTTAATGTATAGATTATTGCAAACTCAAAAAGAAAACACTTTCATTTGTATTAAAACATAATGTACAGATTGAATTGTAAGTGATTGTTAATCTGGTGTCTCTTGACATTCAACAACCGCCTCTCCATTAGAATCTGTTTCTAGACCCTCTATAATTCCAGCAGAGAAAATAAGCCTAAAGGTAAACAGGTTTAGTGAGTTCTCAGTAGGCACTGATCCAGGAACATTGTGGCCTCTCTCAGACATGTGGTGAGATAAACTAAGCTCTGTCACCTCTTCTTCTTCTTCACATCATCTGACTGGACAGAGCACGAAAGGCATAAACTGATTTCAGATCAGTGCACCGAGCATTAGTCCTTCACTACAGAGTGTAAGGTGCGTGGAGAGCAAAACCCACTCTGATCAGTAGATACAGCCATAATGATGAACCACAACACAGCAGATAGATCGATAGATAGACCAACAGACAGACAGATAGATAGATAGACACACAACCAATAGATCAATCGTTAGATAGGTAGATGGTTGGATAGATAGATAGATAGATAGATAGATAGATAGATAGATAGATAGATAGATAGATAGATAGATAGATAGATAGATGGAAAAAAAAACAGACAGACAGAAAAACAGACAGACAGATAGAAATTAATAAGGTACTCTGCTTTCTCCTTTGTCCTTCTATCTGGATAATAAAAGAAAGAGAGAGAGAGTAAGAAAGAAACTAAGAAAGAAAGAAAGGAAGAAAGAGAGAAAGAAAGAAAGAAACAAAGAATGAAAGAGTGAAAGAAAGAAAGAAAAAGAAAGGATAAATGGAAGAGAAAGAAAAAGAAAGAAAGAAAGAAAGAAGGAAAGAAAGAAAGAAAGAAGAAAGGATATACAGAACAAGTGCTCTCTAACACTCTATTTGACTACGAATACACACATGCAAACGCACACACATTCTCCTGTGTGTGTGTGTGTGTGTGTGTGTGTGTGTGTGTGTGTGTGTGTGTGTGTGTGTGTGTGTGTGTGTGTGTGTGTAAAATCGTGCTGATATCAGCAGTAGGGGAAGTTGGGCTGCACCTGCTGTCTCCAGATCCACGCAGGGGGACAGAAAAGAGAGAACAGGAAAATGAGAGAATGCCTAAACGAGTGAGCGAGCTCTGCACACTGACAGAGAGATGATCATCACTCCGACCTGGGATAACCGATTCCCGTTTTATCATTCCGTGACATTCCGTGACATTTAAAAAGCCATTAACGCTGCTCGCCACTTCTGAGCCCCATCATCATGCAAAGAGACATGGACACAGCCCTGCGTCTGATATAGATAACACAATAATGTGCACGGCTCTGTCAACTGGCTTAACTGATTATACTGAGATCACACACACACACATACACCGAAATGGTCCTGATCTACTGTCCCAAATGAGGGATTTCTGAGTGCACTAATGAAACACACTCGTATCGGCACAGCACTACTGATCTGTTTGAAGGTGAAGAACAATTACAGAACACTTATTTTACACTTTGTGTAAAATGCATCAGTGGAAAGTGCACCCGGAGCCTGAAGGGTTGCTGTGAGGGACAGGCTATTCAAGCTTAACCACAGAGCATTGTGGTTTTTGGTTTAGTCCTACTTTCAACTTTTACCAATCAAGTCCCACACAAAGTATGTCACTTCCTGTTCCGTCTCAAAAATGAAGATAGTATCTAAGTGAGGACACTTTGTCCTGAGAAATGTCTTGTAACCTTACATACCCAGTCTCTCTAAATTAGCACTTTAAAAGTTCAGAAACCATTCCTATGACCTCTTAGTGCTTCATCAAAGATTCATTTGAATTCTGTTATAAGACATTGTTATATTTTGTAATCTTGATAAACCCCTTAAACCCTAATTCCCATTCTCATAAGTTGTGGGTGAGGTGGTAAAAATAAATCACAATTCTCATGACACACGAGAATGCGTGACTAAGTTGGAATAGACTAATTATACCAGTAGTGATGCATCTAAAACAATGCTAAAAAAAAAAAAAAATTCAAAGCACAATGATTTTTATTTGATATTTCACAAACCGGGCTGAAGTAAATCCAGTTTAATAAGATTGATTGTGTTCTCTCTGTAATAAAACATACAAATTTCAGTGATCTAATACTGAACTTTTTCCACATTGTGTCCAGAAAAGTGTATTGTTATGTAATTTATACAATGGCAAACCATGATTATTAGAGTTAGGCCTTCAGCTTGGGCTGTAAATATCCAAGCAAGGATACTAGTAGTGTTTTGGGTTTTTTTGCACCAAGCTATCAGCATTGCACATGATTGTTTTGTGTCTGTAGATTAGACACTAACATCTTAAACTTGTAAAAGACATTAAATGTTTTAATTTAAAGCCTTTAACTGACCTATCAACAAATGTTTTACCGTGAATGTAGAGTGAGTTCTTGCACAGAGTTATCGATGTTTACCATCTGACATATACCCACTAGTTCGGCTGCTACTGCTATTCACAGACAGTAACATATCTAGAACTTCCGTAACCATGTTTTCTGTTGTGAAAATTTATCTCACCTATTGTAAATCAAAACTTGACTGGGTGATTCACCTGTCACTTCCTAAATATCATGGTGTTTAAGGTGAAACCTTAGGACTTCATTCCAGTCCCAGAAGGCCTAATTTAGCTATATCAACCCAGTCAAGTGCAATGTTCTGATCAGGTGCTAAACATTATCATTATGTATCTTATGTGCAGTTGTCTTACCAGGTGTAGTATCATGTGACTTTTTTTTATAAATGGGTGTTGAATCATGTGCAACATCTTAAGTGCAATAGTCTTACATATGCAATATCAATATGAATATGAATATTATTTATATACTACTGATCTCTACTAAGTGCAATAATGTACTCCCATCTGTGTTGTTAGATTTCATTTAACTGTAAGTTACTTGCAGTTTTTATATGCAGCATTTGTGTATATAGCATAGTGTTTTTTATATTGATATATTTTATATTGTTCATTTTCTTTTGTGTCTCTGTGTGTCTTTGCAGTCATAACATAAGCAATTTCCTCCTGGATCAATAAAGTTTTCTGATTCTGATTCTGATTCTAAATACCACAGAGAAAAGCTATTTTATTGAATTACTGGAATTTAACCCTTATATTTAAACCAACAGATTCTAATAATTTTTTAAGAAACATTAGTAGTAATGTAGAACAAGCCTAGTTTTAAAACAAACACGATTCTATTAAATAAAGCACATTTTCTTGGAAGTGCCTAGAAGGCCCTGAGGGTTTCCTTATAAATTTATCACAGGAACAATAATGTGTTGTCATAATATCCACCCCTACCTATAACTACATGACTTATACCTTACTTTCATACAAATGTTTCATAGTAATTACTGAATAACTCTTATAACAAGTCTTAAATCAACCTTGATTCAAAATGGACCCTTCTCTGCCTTTTTTCTACGTTTTTTTACCTGAACCTGGTTTTTGTACCTGGTAATATTAAACATAATTCATAATATCCGGAGCAAATGCTGTTTTTCCATGTGGTATATGAGTAGATATAACAATCAATCTCCCTGATTACGTATTCCGACTCTAGTGTGAAGGCCTAATGTGTCAGATTAACTACCTGCCGCCAACGGCATCTTATTTTTCAGTGCATCACCATGCCGCAGCAGGTGGGGAAACTTTATATTAACCGATATTTTCATATTTGACCTCTCAGCCTCACCACCTTCCCCTACCACTGAGGGAAACCTCCCTAATACTGTGTTTAATCAAAAATACAGCACAGTGCAGAAGGAAAATGCATTGTGATTTCAGATTCACGTTGACTATAAAAAATATATCTGAAGATTTATAACAGAAGAACAAGCCTAGGGTGGAGGGGCTAAAACTTTGTTTTACTGTTTCTCTACTTGCTGAGCATGATGAGGGTGCACCTGCTAGCGTTGTAAAGTGTCCTTTCAGGATGTGTAGAGGAAGAATACTTTCACCTGTCAGGGTGGAGGCCTAGGGTCAGGCTAATCTGAGTGCTGAATGAAAGATAGCGCTGATAGAATCTCAGCACTGGCTTTTAATGAACAGAGATCAATCAGAGCACACTGTGGCGTTATGACATGGCCATTAGCTTCCTCTCATGTTGCCATTCATTAGGCCTCACAGAGAGGGGTCAGCCAGAAGAGAGCATGGGAGCGGCAGAGGAGAGGAGAGGTGGAGCTCCTCAGTCACAGGTGAAGATGGGGCGGTAATAACCTTAAGCAATGCGAACAGGAGGTGCAGATTACTGGTATAGATGAGGTCACAGGAGAATGATGTGCTTGACTGACGAATTGCGCATGCTGGCTGTCAGAAAATCTGATCTTTTTGTCTCTATTGGCACACAGGTGAAAAATATTTCTACAATCCTTTTTTTTTTTTTTTTTTTACCTAATTTATACATTTCACATAAAATAATCATTTATTTGTGTGTATTTCTAATGTATTTATACACATTCTCAGAAAGATGTGTTAATTTTTTGGCTGGTTAAGTGCAATACTTTTATTTTCAAG
Source organism: Alestes dentex (assembly GCA_037576975.1). Taxonomy (NCBI): domain Eukaryota; kingdom Metazoa; phylum Chordata; class Actinopteri; order Characiformes; family Alestidae; genus Alestes; species Alestes dentex. The sequence goes on from JBBIGA010000126.1 coordinate 12,101,751, forward strand.
ACATGTTTGTAACAATATACACAGGACCCATAAAAAGGCATACTGTTAAATAATACAACATTGCTGAGAGCAAGGGTGCCAAACTCTAGTTCAGGAGAAGGACGGTGTCCAGCACAGCTTGATGGTTCACATGACTAAACCTAGCAATTAACAGGTGAGTTGAAGCAGGTTTGTTTGAGCAGAGAAGCTGCCAAACTGTGCTGGACACCACTGGCTGAGAGTGGAGAGCCTTTCCAAAGTTCATGGTCACATAATGAAGGGGGTTAAAAAAAAATCTGAACATTATATTTAGGTGTACAGTTACAAAAAAAAACAAGTCTCTCTCTCTCTCTCTCTCTCTCTCTCTCTCTCTCTCTCTTTCACACACACACACACACACACACACACACACACA